>OZ023262.1:163959802-164118283 GCA_964006375.1 Tillus elongatus
CTAATATAAAAATTAAATTGCTCTTTGCTCTTATGTGTTCAGGTGAATGGTGTGTTTGTTTACCTATCACTAATATCATTGATCAAGAGTCAACTAAACTTTAACTTCATTAAAAATGTTTATATCGATTAAGTTTAATTCTAAATCCTAAGTATGCATAATACTATGATCCTGAGTTTTAGTCATTTTTACTTCAGTTTCACTTTTAAAGATGATTCTCTCATAAGTTTGATATTCGTCAACAATTTCTGCGGAATTTTCCTCATTACTGATATATTCGAGAAGTCTCACTGACTCAAAAATTAATGTAATGTATGTTGTTATTAAGGCACCAGCTGTTTGATGAACAGTAGAGTTGTAAGCAGCAGTGACGTCAGGTAGTGTATTAAGCCAATTGTAGGAACAAACCAAGTTGAAATTTTTATATATATTCTCTTTCAAGATAGGTATGACTATATCCACCATAAGTGGAATATATGTAAAAACTACTCACTATGCGTTAAATTTAGAGTACTAACTCAAGATAAGATTGTTGCTGTACTATTAGCTTAAATATCAGCCATAGCTTAGTCACCTCTTCATCATTTTTAGATTTAAGAGGGCGAGTCCACACATACTTTCAAAAACAATTGATAACCACTAAACTGTACTTGTAACCAGGGTTTCTTTGTAGTAGTCTGTAATTCAGCTAAACCAATCTACCACAAATCATTTAAACCCTTGTACGTCTACGTTTAAAGCTTATTCTTGCAGGTTTATATAATTCATCAATAATTTGTTTTTTAGTATCAGATGGTTCATATATTATACGTTTCATGGTATTGTATGTAAAGTTTCCACTTAGCTTGTAGAGCTGAGATCTTAGTGTCTAGCTGATTCAGTATCTTACTTACATCTTTATTCTTTGGTATATCAATATCATGCAGCACATGGGAAGTTATTATATCCTTAGTTAAATTTTCCAATTTGTCTTCAAACGCACTTTTAAGAACAGTTATCTCTGTTAGCCCAGTACGATAACACTGGAAATACTGGGTTAAATACGGAAAAACATAGTAAACATAAAGTATAAACATCTCATTTGAATAATAAACAAAAGTTCGCAATAAATAAGCAGAGCAAACCCCATAAAAATTAAAAATTCCAATACAACTAATAATTCTAAAGCAAAAATACCCAATTTGGAAGAATTAAAAACAGCATCAGAGATTAGAGACCAAATCATATTTTCTCATGAAACTAATAAGCGACATCGAACTTTCGATGAGACCTATGCAAAGATGGAAGACAAATTCTCTTTTTAAAAGATGAGAAAGGAAATTAGAGATTATATTAGGACTTGTGAATATTGCAACAAAAAAGAATATAATCTGTTTACATTAAACATATTAAATAAACAATCGATTTACATTACCTAAATAAATTAAAAACCTGAAAATCGGATCATCAAACGGGGCTGATGCTGCAATCACTATCAAGATTCAATGACAGAGAAGAGGATATAACACACACAAAGGCAGTTCGAGTCAAAATTGAATCCATCTGGAAGCCATCAACAACATGAAGCCTTCGTACAAAGCAGTAGATACGAATTCATTAAAGATTCACATATTGAGTGTTTATCAGATAGCTGATCGATATCTAGATGAACTTACTCATCATTATAGAAACTTTCTAAACATACATGTGAACCAAGCTAACATTTACGACTTTCTTTCACCGGCACACATTGATCAAATCATAAGCGCAGCAACGAGAAAACTACGACATCATCCGGAGATTATTTCATACCCGAAACTTCGGTGAGAAATTGGTCACAGTGATATATATATTCATTTGTACAGCTACTTCACAATAATAGAGATAACGCAATTTATGCTAATCAAAGTCACCCTGATTTCTTATAAGGTCGAAAACGAAACCTATTGGTCTATGAAAGTACCCAACCAAATCCTAGAAGTGGATTATAACACGCAACAAGGATGATGATCTCATAAGCAGCGCCCGAATCTCCAAGAATCTATATATCTGTTCCCCAGCCATGGTAAGAAGCATGGAAAGCAACCACGACTGCATAATAGATGAGATATACCAGAGGGGAGACAAAACCACATGTCCAATCCATGACCAGAAAGTCAAATGCACAATCTGGAAACAACCGAACACTAGAAATGTTCATCAACTCACGAGAATCTAGAATTGCAATCATATGTAACGGCCAAAGGGAAGAAGTTACAATGAAGCAGTATGGCATAATATACATCACCCAAAACTGTATCATCAAGACAAAAACTATGTTTCTAACTCCCAAACAGATAGAGGGAGTGCCGATTATATGTGGATTCGTGAAACCAGTGCCAACCAACTTAACGACAATTCCTCAAGAAGCAGTAGTCCGTCCATATGATAATTTGACGGATATTTCTCAGGAAGAAGAGGAGGACCATCTCCAAAGAATGCGAATGGCGCATGGTCACGCATCTTTCCATAATAACGAGCCTGGCCACCACAGCTACAGTAGCTATAGTAATTATAGCCGTTAACTATATACTACTGAGGATTCAGAAGAACTAAGAAAAGGACAGCACTGCCGAAGAAAAGAAGAACTGGTGTCGAGAAGGTCTACCCCGATATCTTACCAATAGAGGTGGCAGAGTTGAGCAGATTACAAGAAACAGCTGATAGTTCCTATAGCCCGTAGCTAGCCAGAGGACGTGGTCCCTTGTTGACTCGGCAGGATGTCCTTGGAAAAGTTAGCTAATGGGGGGGGGGGGGTGTCAAATCCAGTTACCAAACATTAAAGTAAAGCAATATCAAGTAGGTAATAGGTCAGGTCCGTCACGTAATTATTGGCATTGAATTGATATCGTCACTTGGCGTATTTACAAACAAATACACCAGTGTGTTGATATTTACGGATTGAAATGGTTGCAAATTCTGTTGTGAAGTGCTGACAATGTTCAATGTTTGTTTACTGTTGAGAATTAGTTAAGTAAATCTAGATATATATTTTTAGATTATTTATGTATATATATATATATATATATATATATATATATATATATATATATATATATATATATATATATATATATATATATATATATATATATATATATATATATATATATATATATATATATATATATATATATATATATATATATATATATATATATATATATATATATATATAAACTATAAAATTATTTATAACACGGAATTTCTGTACTATACAAAGAGAAGGGTTAAGGCAAAGCCGCAAGGAGACAACCGCATACACGTGTTTCAAGCTTATTAGCCATCATCAGTACGGTATAGCCAGGTGAAGATGGAAACACTCTGGATGAATATGCAAAAATACATTTATATAGCATTCGTACAAAGTTTTAGTTTAGTTAACGATGCGTATTGTAAAACACGCAAAAGCCAACAGTCACAAATAGTTGATGTTGTTACCACATCATCATCACCCAAACATCAAAGACATGGACTTCTTTTACCAACCTCAGTTAGATGTTTGATATGAGGTCCAAGCGGTTATGGTTAACAAATATTCTGTTGAGTTTGTTGTTTGGTCCAAACGGCTTAAAATTTGAAAACGTATACGTATACTGAAAGCCTTTATATATCAGCCTAAATATGACATGTTAAAGCAGGTGTTTTGTGCTACAAAAGGTGTTTTCTATACAGTGAAAGCCTAGAGGTATAAGATCCAACCGATGCAAAGAGCAATTCAATTTTTATATTAGATGCCGTAGCCTGTGATAAGCAAGATAAAATAGGATCGAACAAAGCAATGTTTAATCTATTTAAACCAGGCAGATTTTCCTGGGAAATTAACTAGGAAAATCTGCCCACTCCAAATAGATTAAACATTAATTACAACCTCGGATTCCCCCGTCCATACCAGTTCGAATCTGGCTTTTACTTCAAAGTCACCTCAGAATGGACGTGGAAATCTGACTATCTAATTAAAACAAAGCAATGTTTAATCTATTTGTGCCGAGCAGATTTTCCTGGAAAATTAGCCAGGAAAATCTGTCCTTTCCAAATAGATTAAACATTGCCTTTATTTTAATTAGACAGTCGCATTCCCCCGTCCATAACAGTTCTAAGCTGGCTTTTAATTAAAAGTCAGCTCAGAATTGACATGGACGTGGGAATCCGACTAGCTAATTAAAACAAAGCAATGTTTAACCTATTTGGACCGGGCAGATTTTCCTGGAAAATTGGCCAGAAAAATCTGCCCATTCCAAATAGGTTAAACATTGCTTTGTTTTAATTAGACAGTTGAATTCCCCCGTCCATACCAGTTCTGAGCTGGCTTTTTATTAAAAGCCGGCTAAGAACTGGCATGGACGTGGGAATCCGACTATCTAATTAAAACAAAGCAATGTTTAATCTATTTGGACCAGGCAGATTTTCCTGGAAAATTAGCCAAGAATATCTGCCCATTCCAAAAAGATTAAACATTGCTTTATTTTAATTAGATAGTCGGATTCCCTCGTCTAAGCCAGTTCTGAGCTGACTTTTAAGTAAAAGTCAGCTCAGAACTTGTATGGACGGGGCTATTCGACTGTCTAATTGAAACAAAGCAATGGTAAACACCTTCGCAGCGGGAATTAATTAGCATAATTCCACCGTGTGCGGAGGTAGTAACTTTCTTAAAGGTAAGTAAATTTTTGTGCAGTGACTTAAATTAGAACAAATATAACTGAGAATTTATGCAATAATGCAGAAAGCGCGCATGTGCGTCCTATTTTTTGGAGATAATATTCACGTTACCCATATAAAACATTCTTTTATTTCAATTATATTATATATATATATATATATATATATATATATATATATATATATATATATATATATATATATATATATATATATATATATATATATATAATTGAAATAAAAGAATGTTTTATATGGGTAACGTGAATATTATCTCCAAAAAATAGGACGCACATGCGCGCTTTCTGCATTATTGCATAAATTCTCAGTTATATTTGTTCTAATTTAAGTCACTGCACAAAAATTTACTTACCTTTAAGAAAGTTACTACCTCCGCACACGGTGGAATTATGCTAATTAATTCCCGCTGCGAAGGTGTTCACCATTGCTTTGTTTCAATTAGACAGTCGAATAGCCCCGTCCATACAAGTTCTGAGCTGACTTTTAATTAAAAGTCAGCTCAGAACTGGCTTAGACGAGGGAATCCGACTATCTAATTAAAATAAAGCAATGTTTAATCTTTTTGGAATTGGCAGATATTCTTGGCTAATTTTCCAGGAAAATCTGCCTGGTCCAAATAGATTAAACATTGCTTTGTTTTAATTAGATAGTCGGATTCCCACGTCCATGCCAGTTCTTAGCCGGCTTTTAATAAAAAGCCAGCTCAGAACTGGTATGGACGGGGGAATTCAACTGTCTAATTAAAACAAAGCAATGTTTAACCTATTTGGAATGGGCAGATTTTTCTGGCCAATTTTCCAGGAAAATCTGCCCGGTCCAAATAGGTTAAACATTGCTTTGTTTTAATTAGCTAGTCGGATTCCCACGTCCATGTCAATTCTGAGCTGACTTTTAATTAAAAGCCAGCTTAGAACTGTTATGGACGGGGGAATGCGACTGTCTAATTAAAATAAAGGCAATGTTTAATCTATTTGGAAAGGACAGATTTTCCTGGCTAATTTTCCAGGAAAATCTGCTCGGCACAAATAGATTAAACATTGCTTTGTTTTAATTAGATAGTCAGATTTCCACGTCCATTCTGAGGTGACTTTGAAGTAAAAGCCAGATTCGAACTGGTATGGACGGGGGAATCCGACAGTCTAATTAAAACAAAGCAATGTTTAATCTATTTGGAATGAGCAGGTTTTCCTGGCCAATTTTTTAGAAAAATCTGCAAATAAATTAAACATTGCTTTGTTTTAATTAAATAGTCGGATTCCCACGTCCATGCAAGTTCATAGCTGACTTTTAATTAAGAGCCAGCTCAGCACTGGCATGGAGGGGGGAATCCGAGGTTGTAATTAATGTTTAATCTATTTGGAGTGGGCAGATTTTCCTGGTTAGTTTCCCAGGAAAATCTGCCTGGTTTAAATAGATTAAACATTGCTTTGTTCGATCCTATTTTATCTTGCTTATCACAGGCTACGGCATCTAATATAAAAATTGAATTGCTCTTTGCATCTGTTGGATCTTATACCTCTAGGCTTTCACTGTATAGAAAACACCTTTTGTAGCACAAAACACCTGCTTTTACATGTCATATTTAGGCTGATATATAAAGGCTTTGAGTATACGTATACGTTTTCAAATTTTAAGCCGTTTGGACCAAACAACAAACTCAACAGAATATTTGTTAACCATAACCGCTTGGACCTCATATCAAACATCTAACTGAGGTTGGTAAAAGAAGTCCATGTCTTTGATGTTTGGGTGATGATGATGTGGTAACAACATCAACTATTTGTGACTGTTGGCTTTTGCGTGTTTTACAATACGCATCGTTAACTAAACTAAAACTTTGTACGAATGCTATATAAATGTATTTTTGCATATTCATCCAGAGTGTTTCCATCTTCACCTGGCTATACCGTACTGATGATGGCTAATAAGCTTGAAACACGTGTATGCGGTTGTCTCCTTGCGGCTTTGCCTTAACCCTTCTCTTTGTATAGTACAGAAATTCCGTGTTATAAATAATTTTATAGTTATATATATATATATATATATATATATATATATATATATATATATATATATATATATATATATATATATATATATATATATATATATATATATATATATATATATATATATATATACATAAATAATCTAAAAATATATATCTAGATTTACTTAACTAATTCTCAACAGTAAACAAACATTGAATATTGTCAGCACTTCACAACAGAATTTGCAACCATTTCAATCCGTAAATATCAACACACTGGTGTATTTGTTTGTAAATACGCCAAGTGACGATATCAATTCAATGCCAATAATTACGTGACGGACCTGACCTATTACCTACTTGATATTGCTTTACTTTAATGTTTGGTAACTGGATTTGACACCCCCCCCCCCATTAGCTAACTTTTCCAAGGACATCCTGCCGAGTCAACAAGGGACCACGTCCTCTGGCTAGCTACGGGCTATAGGAACTATCAGCTGTTTCTTGTAATCTGCTCAACTCTGCCACCTCTATTGGTAAGATATCGGGGTAGACCTTCTCGACACCAGTTCTTCTTTTCTTCGGCAGTGCTGTCCTTTTCTTAGTTCTTCTGAATCCTCAGTAGTATATAGTTAACGGCTATAATTACTATAGCTACTGTAGCTGTGGTGGCCAGGCTCGTTATTATGGAAAGATGCGTGACCATGCGCCATTCGCATTCTTTGGAGATGGTCCTCCTCTTCTTCCTGAGAAATATCCGTCAAATTATCATATGGACGGACTACTGCTTCTTGAGGAATTGTCGTTAAGTTGGTTGGCACTGGTTTCACGAATCCACATATAATCGGCACTCCCTCTATCTGTTTGGGAGTTAGAAACATAGTTTTTGTCTTGATGATACAGTTTTGGGTGATGTATATTATGCCATACTGCTTCATTGTAACTTCTTCCCTTTGGCCGTTACATATGATTGCAATTCTAGATTCTCGTGAGTTGATGAACATTTCTAGTGTTCGGTTGTTTCCAGATTGTGCATTTGACTTTCTGGTCATGGATTGGACATGTGGTTTTGTCTCCCCTCTGGTATATCTCATCTATTATGCAGTCGTGGTTGCTTTCCATGCTTCTTACCATGGCTGGGGAACAGATATATAGATTCTTGGAGATTCGGGCGCTGCTTATGAGATCATCATCCTTGTTGCGTGTTATAATCCACTTCTAGGATTTGGTTGGGTACTTTCATAGACCAATAGGTTTCGTTTTCGACCTTATAAGAAATCAGGGTGACTTTGATTAGCATAAATTGCGTTATCTCTATTATTGTGAAGTAGCTGTACAAATGAATATATTTATCACTGTGACCAATTTCTCACCGAAGTTTCGGGTATGAAATAATCTCCGGATGATGTCGTAGTTTTCTCGTTGCTGCGCTTATGATTTGATCAATGTGTGCCGGTGAAAGAAAGTCGTAAATGTTAGCTTGGTTCACATGTATGTTTAGAAAGTTTCTATAATGATGAGTAAGTTCATCTAGATATCGATCAGCTATCTGATAAACACTCAATATGTGAATCTTTAATGAATTCGTATCTACTGCTTTGTACGAAGGCTTCATGTTGTTGATGGCTTCCAGATGGATTCAATTTTGACTCGAACTGCCTTTGTGTGTGTTATATCCTCTTCTCTGTCATTGAATCTTGATAGTGATTGCAGCATCAGCCCCGTTTGATGATCCGATTTTCAGGTTTTTAATTTATTTAGGTAATGTAAATCGATTGTTTATTTAATATGTTTAATGTAAACAGATTATATTCTTTTTTGTTGCAATATTCACAAGTCCTAATATAATCTCTAATTTCCTTTCTCATCTTTTAAAAAGAGAATTTGTCTTCCATCTTTGCATAGGTCTCATCGAAAGTTCGATGTCGCTTATTAGTTTCATGAGAAAATATGATTTGGTCTCTAATCTCTGATGCTGTTTTTAATTCTTCCAAATTGGGTATTTTTGCTTTAGAATTATTAGTTGTATTGGAATTTTTAATTTTTATGGGGTTTGCTCTGCTTATTTATTGCGAACTTTTGTTTATTATTCAAATGAGATGTTTATACTTTATGTTTACTATGTTTTTCCGTATTTAACCCAGTATTTCCAGTGTTATCGTACTGGGCTAACAGAGATAACTGTTCTTAAAAGTGCGTTTGAAGACAAATTGGAAAATTTAACTAAGGATATAACTTCCCATGTGCTGCATGATATTGATATACCAAAGAATAAAGATGTAAGTAAGATACTGAATCAGCTAGACACTAAGATCTCAGCTCTACAAGCTAAGTGGAAATTTTACATACAATACCATGAAACGTATAATATATGAACCATCTGATACTAAAAAACAAATTATTGATGAATTATATAAACCTGCAAGAATAAGCTTTAAAAGTAGACGTACAAGGGTTTAAATGATTTGTGGTAGATTGGTTTAGCTGAATTACAGACTACTACAAAGAAACCCTGGTTACAAGTACAGTTTAGTGGTTATCAATTGTTTTGAAAGTATGTGTGGACTCGCCCTCTTAAATCTAAAAATGATGAAGAGGTGACTAAGCTATGGCTGATATTTAAGCTAATAGTACAGCAACAATCTTATCTTGAGTTAGTACTCTAAATTTAACGCATAGTGAGTAGTTTTTACATATATTCCACTTATGGTGGATATAGTCATACCTATCTTGAAAGAGAATATATATAAAAATTTCAACTTGGTTTGTTCCTACAAGTGGCTTAATACACTACCTGACGTCACTGCTGCTTACAACTCTACTGTTCATCAAACAGCTGGTGCCTTAATAACAACATACATTACATTAATTTTTGAGTCAGTGAGACTTCTCGAATATATCAGTAATGAGGAAAATTCCGCAGAAATTGTTGACGAATATCAAACTTATGAGAGAATCATCTTTAAAAGTGAAACTGAAGTAAAAATGACTAAAACTCAGGATCATAGTATTATGCATACTTAGGATTTAGAGTTAAACTTAATCGATATAAACATTTTTAATGAAGTTAAAGTTTAGTTGACTCTTGATCAATGATATTAGTGATAGGTAAACAAACACACCATTCACCTGAACACATAAGAGCAAAGAGCAATTTAATTTTTATATTAGATGCCGTAGCCTGTGATAAGCAAGATAAAATAGGATCGAACAAAGCAATGTTTAATCTATTTAAACCAGGCAGATTTTCCTGGGAAATTAACCAGGAAAATCTGCCCACTCCAAATAGATTAAACATTAATTACAACCTCGGATTCCCCCTTCCATGCCAGTGCTGAGCTGGCTCTTGATTAAAAGTCAGCTATGAACTTGCATTGACGTGGGAATCCGACTATTTAATTAAAACAAAGCAATGTTTAATTTATTTGCAGATTTTTCTGGAAAATTGGCCAGGAAAACCTGCTCATTCCAAATAGATTAAACATTGCTTTGTTTTAATTAGACTGTCGGATTCCCCCGTCCATACCAGTTCGGATCTGGCTTTTACTTCAAAGTCACCTCAGAATGGACGTGGAAATCCGACTATCCAATTAAAACAAAGCAATGTTTAATCTATTTGTGCCGAGCAGATTTTCCTGGAAAATTAGCCAGGAAAATCTGCCCTTTCCAAATAGATTAAACATTGCCTTTATTTTAATTAGACAGTCGCATTCCCCCGTCCATAACAGTTCTAAGCTGGCTTTTAATTAAAAGTCAGCTCAGAATTGACATGGACGTGGGAATCCGACTAGCTAATTAAAACAAAGCAATGTTTAACCTATTTGGACCGGGCAGATTTTCCTGGAAAATTGGCCAGAAAAATCTGCCCATTCCAAATAGGTTAAACATTGCTTTGTTTTAAATAGACAGTTGAATTCCCCCGTCCATACCAGTTCTGAGCTGGCTTTTTATTAAAAGCCGGCTAAGAACTGGCATGGACGTGGGAATCCGACTATCTAATTAAAACAAAGCAATGTTTAATCTATTTGGACCAGGCAGATTTTCCTGGAAAATTAGCCAAGAAAATCTGCCCATTCCAAAAAGATTAAACATTGCTTTATTTTAATTGGATAGTCGGATTCCCTCGTCCATTCTGAGGTGACTTTGAAGTAAAAGCCAGATCCGAACTGGTATGGACGGGGGAATCCGACAGTCTAATTAAAACAAAGCAATGTTTAATCTATTTGGAATGAGCACGTTTTCCTGGCCAATTTTCCAGAAAAATCTAGACTACTACAAAGAAACCCTGGTTACAAGTACAGTTTAGTGGTTATCAATTGTTTTTGAAAGTATGTGTGGACTCGCCCTCTTAAATCTAAAAATGATGAAGAGGTGACTAAGCTATGACTGATATTTAAGCATAGTGAGTAATTTTTACATATATTCCACTTATGGTGGATATAGTCATACCTATCTTGAAAGAGAATATATATAAAAATTTCAACTTGGTTTGTTCCTACAAGTGGCCTAATACACTACCTGACGTCACTGCTGCTTACAACTCTACTGTTCATCAAACAGCTGGTGCCTTAATAAATAACTACATACATTACATTAATTTTTGAGTAAGTGAGACTTCTCGAATATATCAGTAATGAGGAAAATTCCGCAGAAATTGTTGACGAATATCAAACTTATGAGAGAATCATCTTTAAAAGTGAAACTGAAGTAAAAATGACTAAAACTCAGGATCATAGTATTATGCATACTTAGGATTTAGAGTTAAACTTAATCGATATAAACATTTTTAATGAAGTTAAAGTTTAGTTGACTCTTGATCAATGATATTAGTGATAGGTAAACAAACACACCATTCACCTGAACACATAATTTGTTAAACTGTTAGCTAACACAAACGTAAACTGCTTAATTGGGTAAACGCAGTCTAAAACAATTTTCAAATGCAAGTAGATTTCTGAAACGTTGCATACCAGTTTTCTAATGATGTTTAAAAATTGCGTATGGTATTTTTACGAAACTTTTTTGACAGTTCTGACATCAATTTAAATTTTGTTATTTGTTTGACATGTGACACAAATCACCCAATCATTTTAACTTTTAATTAATTTCGCACAGACGTTACTCTAGTTGTCACGGCGGAGCGTCTATTACAGGTAACCAACCGTAGACTTCACGCTTGTTTTTTCTCTCGTCACTTATGGATCCAGTATCCGCCCTACGTTTGTTAACGTTGCCTGACACAAGACCCCCTTCCCTCCAGGTCGAAACTACCCACTAAACACCCCCTTGAAAACCAGAGAGTTGGCGGAAAACACTAGCTGGCATTGGTTCACCACGTCCCTAACTCTTGTTGTTTTAAAAACTTATATATCCTGTTTTCATCCTCCTTTGACTTCGTTATTTCTACGACCCCTATCCCGGCAGTATTCCACAACCTTTCACTTTCCAGCATATGCTCCACCACATTATCTGCTGTTACATTTCTGCCAATTTTTTATACATTTGTTCTCTTATTTGCGGACATCTTACGCACTCAAAAATGGTGTGTTCTGGCGTATCTCTATCACTACAATACATACATTCTTATTTATCGACTATTTTCGTTTTACTCGGGTAAGACCTGAAACGTCCATGAGCTGACAGAAATTGGGTAAAATAATAACCCACCTCCCCATGCTGTCTCGATATCCATGTCTGTATATGTGGAATGAGCCTCTTTGTCCACTGGGATGTTGACATTTCCTCTTCCCATTCTCGCTGCAACCTCAGCAATGTTTCGGTTTTTGCCTTCTTTTTTGCGGATATTATCATCTATGTCTTTTGTTTCTTATGATTTTTTTAATATTGCTTCCAGTTGGTTTTAAATGTTTTTTTGTATGGGGTATGATTTTTTGTGTTGATTTCTACAAGGATGGGGAGTTTATCTGAGTCTAGTTCATTGAGCATTTTACGTCTCTTATATTTACATTATTTGAGATGCAGACGTCTAGTGTTGAAGTGTGTTGTCTCAGTAAGCATAAGATAGTGGAGTGTGTAGGTATTGTGTAAAATACAGTTGTTTAGATTAAGGTCGTTACCTTCGTTATAGACACAGTTCCAGTTTGTGTTTGGCATTAAAGTCCCCTATTATGAGTGTTTTGTTTCGTTAGTTTAGATCGTATTGTTATTATCGATCGTCGATCTTAGGTGGGCGTACGTTTTTGTCGTAACAATTGATTACTGTGTGTTATGTTTTTGTATGGTGCGTGTTTCGAACAAGGCGGTTGTGATGGTATCAATTTTTGCTACCGGAATATGCTATTTACATTACATATGGGGTCTTACAGAGAATATCGTTATCGTAGTATCGTAGTTTTGGTGTTCTTTGTGTTAGGTGTGTTTCCTGTATGCAGATTATATCTGGTTGAATTTCTTCGGTTAAGATTTCGAGTTCGTTTAATTTGTTCTCAATGGCGCAGGCATTTCAAGATTAAATTTTACTGTTTTTAGAAATAAATTATAGCGACTTGATGGATAATACTTACTTTTCCTAAGTTTGACCTGGTAATGTCACGAAACATTATGAGGATTTGGCTCATGTCGCATATGTTACTCAGGATTTTTGGTTCGTTGAGTAATGTGCAAAATTGCCACATGTGGGATGTTGGAGCATTTCTCTTAGGTTGATAGATGTATCAGATTATGTGTGAGTTGTGTGCTTGACTTGGGAAAGGTGTGAGATGGTTTTGTGTGTTATATTCATTTGTTTTCACCAACTGATCCATATACTTGGTATATACTGGGCACTTGCGGTAGTTATCTGCATAAACACCCAGGCAGTTACATCACTGGACTTCAATATCACATTCTTGCAGTCGTTGGTGTGGTGGTTCTTGATGCATTTGCGCATCTTGATTTAGGTTTGCATTGACTTGATCCATGGCCAAAATTTTTGACAATTACGTGAGTTGTTGTTTCTTCATTGGGGGTTCCCATTTTATTCTAATGCTGTGAAGCTCTTTTACCTTGCTTAATTCGTTGAGGTTTTAGGTTCTTCTGGTGGCCACTAAAAACGATGACGAGGTTCCCTTCTTGCCTTTGAGTTTTATGCATGATTCTATAAGCGGCTTAGCCTTAGGCATTCCTCAACTTCGTCTGCTTGGGGTCGGGTGCTGCATTGTAGACTATCTTTCCTAATAGCATCATGATAGTAATAATATAATAATTACACTACAGTGGACAAGGAAATCCCAGTCTACTGTAGTGTTATTACTAGAAAAAGCTGGTGGGATGCGAGGGAGTAGGAGCAGTTGGAATGGTATATTTGTGGGTGGTGGTAGTAACCTTTGCATGTGAAACCCAGGGCTTTTCTGGTAGCCACTAAAAACGGTAACGAGGTTCCGTTCTTGCCTTTGAGTTTTATGAATGATTCTATAAGCGGCTTGGCCTTAGGCATGCCTCAACTTCGTCTGCTTGGGGTCTGGTGCTGCATTGTAGACTATCTTTCCTAATAGAATCATTATCGGGTTATGATAATAATAACATAATAATTACACTTCAGTAGACAAGGAAATCCCTGTACTGTATGTTATTACTAGAAAAAGCTGGTGGGATGCGAGGGAGTAGAGTTTGTGGGAGTAGGAGCAGTTGGAATGGTAGATTTCTGGGTGGTGGTATTAGCCAAAGTAGCCTCTGCATGTGAAACCCAGGCCTTTTTTTGGTGTTCGTGGTTTTTCCTAATTTTGGGTAATTAAATAATTGGCTGTGTGCTAACGTTTGCAGTTACAGCAAAAGTCAGAGACTATATTGACCCTTTTACATTTGGCGGTCTTATGGTTTTGGCCGCACTTTACAGAGCAAACTTCGCTCTTGCAAGAAGTTAAGAATGACCAAAACTTTGGCAACGATCGCATTGGTTTGGCTCTAATTTTATGCGTAGTGACTCTACTGTGATAATTAAATCGCAGACAGTTACCACGTAGAAGATTGTCTTTTCAGAGCGCCGTAGGTTAATCAGATCAAGCGGCATGAGGGGTTTGGTTTTGTAGTGTTTCATCCGGTAGATGCTAATTGGAAGTCAGGTTCTTTTGTGTGAGGTTAGTTTTCCTCCTGAAGTTGGTATGTGTGATATTGGGGTCCATCTGTGCCATGAGCTTGTTTGCCTCAACTTAACCAAAAATCATTGAGATTTTTGGCTATGGTGAAATTTATTTTTCTCCTGCGAAAAGCGTTGGCCAGATTTTTCCAATGCCTCTAATCATGGAGATGAATTGGTGGGGCAGACTTTTGGGAAGCTTACTCAGGTATTTGTGTGGAAGAGGAGTGGCAAGTTCAGGACTGAGAAACATGTGTTTTTCGGGGATCTTGACTGGACTTGGTTTTGGAAACTATTTGGAGGGGTGGACCACTCTCATATATTGTATCGTTCCTATCAATTGGATCGTCCAGTTTCTACTGGACCGTCGTAGCGGTTTGAAGTTGATACTTTCGGACCTGAAGACGAGTAATGACTTCTCTATGAAGGCTTGGAATTGTATTTTCTTGAGGTTCTGTTGGACTTTGGGGTCGACGGAACTGTTTTAATTTCTGAGGTTTTACGGCCCACATCATAATATGATGGTCAAATTAGTTTCAGTTAACCGAGATATATAAAGTGATCAAACCCCTTGTGTTAAATCAGTATCTTTAACAACAGCCACCATAATATGCGTGTTTTGCCGAAATCCACCACAAAGAAGTTTGAACTTTTCAAAACTCATGTCGGTAGTGATCATCATACACAAGACTAATTTCATATTCAATTCATTGATCGTTGTTGCCCTTACCTGGTGAAACTGTACCATACTACTGGCTTCACAGTGAAGACAGAAAAGTATCTCCAGTCTGTATGTAGTAATTTCATCTTGTTTAAATAAAACTATGGTGTTAGCATTATCACGCACCAACTGTTTCGGACACAAGTAGAAACTGTCAATGTCTTAATGTCTACCTATACAAAAATATGATTTTATTTTATCTTGCTTATCACAGGGTACATCATCTAATATAAAAATTGAATTCCTCTTTTCGTCTACTGGATCTCATATCTCTTCTCTTTCACTGTATAGATAGTATCCAACACCTTTTTTAGCACACAACACCTCCTTTAACATGCTATATTTAGGCTGATATATAAAGGCTTTGAGTATACGTATAATTTTTCAAAATTTAAGCCGTTTGGACCAAACAACAAACTTAACATATTATATGTTAACCATAACCACTTGGACCACATATCAAACATCTAACTGAGGTTAGTAAATTGGGATGATGTGGTAACAACATCATCTATGTTTGTGAAAAATTGAATGCGTATACTAGCTCTACGCATCAGAAAACCCATCGACAACCGAGAAGCAAACAAACTCAACAAACAAGAACTAACGAAGTGAGCGAGTCAGACTTAAAACAGTTGCTGTTGGAAATAAAAGAGCACGCTTATATAGATGAACGCCAATCTGAAGGTGAAGATTTTACAGCAAAAATATAGTTGAATGTGTGCTGTATACATGACCGGCTACTGCTCCACCCAGTTCTTTGCTTTATCTTACCCTCAGGGTTCTCTTTAACTAAGCCATTCTTTAAATATTTACCAAAGTAGCAAAATATCACTCCAGAACTATATATTTATGGAGCCTCAAAATGATCATAATAGATTTTGAAAGAAGACACAGCAACCGAGCAGAAAAATAAAACCGGTGAGAGCAGCTGGTGGAATGAGGAGGAAGTGGAACAACAGAATCTACTTAACAGCCAATGTTTCGGTAAGCTCGGTCAAAATCTAAGCGTAAAAGATAGTTGGTGCAAACATGAAAGTTGATTGTGATTGTATCAACATGATGTGTCATGTGAATGAAAACAACGGTCCTGATTTTAGATAACATCGACCACCAAATGTGAGAAAATAAAGAAAGGAAACAAATGTAACCATTCAATAAAAAAATGTTAATGAAAATATCATGAATACATCGAGCAAATTTAGAGTTGCAGAATTGAAGTTTGCAGAAGGCTTGAGTGGATTGATGTCTTTTGTGAATGACGATTACTGGACTGGAAATGTATTTTAAAACAAAACTAATAAATACATTTACTTTTACAATGGTTCTTTTATTTATGTAACAAGTGTACAATTTAAGTAAATAATTGCATACAATTTCTAATACCACAAATTTAAGAGCGTGATACATACACATTAGATGGTCTGCTACAAGTTTCGGCAATCGTCATCGTTTTTAAAATTGATAACATCCCCGCTGTAATCACATTTCAATAACACCTCTTTAACATACCTTTTCAATGATAACACCTCTCGCGGAAACTCTATCGACCTGCTCTTCGATAATATATTTTTCTATTATGTTGGGTAATTCTTCTAAAGTAACGTTATCTGAGTAAGCAAAATGGTTATATGAATTATTTGGATAGTGGAGTGTGTATGTATTGTGTAAAATACAGTTGTTTAGTTTAAGGCCGTTACCTTCGATATAGACATAGTTCCTATTTGTGTTTGGCATTAAAGTCCTTAATTATGAGTGTTTTTTTTTTGTGAGTTTAGATCGTATTGTTATTCTCGATTGTCGATGTTCGATATCATAACATAGCAACAGATATTTATTTGCCAGAGAAGTATTCTCCAAGTCTGTATGCAGTATGGACAAGTTTTACCAAGTAACGGCAACAACAATCAATGAATATAAGACTTCACTTAAATTCTAAATAAATCCCCACAGAAGGTATAAATTTAAACTTTAACCAAGTAAATTAAATCGAACGTTTGTATGTTGGTAGAGAACCTAAACCTACCTCAGATTATACAAAATATTCCATGTTTGTATTTGATTGCTTAAGGTATAGCGATTTCATCAAGCCAGCTCCAGTGGATTTCAAATTGGATATAAAAAATACTAACAACTTTCCCGATCACACGGAATGTTTAGGCTTCTGTGTGAGAGAGTAGGCACCCAGAGAAATAGTAATGTATGTATCACGCTGTTAAATTTAATAAAAGAAAATGTATTTGTGGTAGTAGATATTGTATGCTATAATTTGCTTAAGTCATTTTTTTTATTTGCTACAGTTATATTTTAAAATATTTATCTTCAGCCATAAAAGACGTTCCAACATCCAACCACTCACGCCTTCGGCAAACTCCAATTCTGCAACTCTAAATTTCCTCGATAAATTTCTGAGGTATTTTCATAATTACTTGACACTGTAACATTTTTGTTTTTAGTATTGAAGGATCTCATTTATTTTGTTTCTTTATTTTGAAACATATACAAACCAAACAATGCCAAGTGATTTTAATTGCATCATGTTTAGCTGAAACATTTTCAATAGCTGAAACAATACATGTTTCATTGTTTCCACGGAGTTCTTCTATTTACTGTCTTTCGGACTAATATGATAAGTAGTCATTCTATTTTGAAAGCTTGATTTAGCATAGGCACTTTTTCAACTTCCCACGATTCACATACTTTTAATTTGTGGCTTCACTGCGCAGATGTCCATAGAACACCGTTTTTTACTTGTAACGAGCACGACTCACAATACCTCATATTATCTTCTTTGCTGACATCTTGTCACAATTAAGGGGTCTTAACCACTAAAATAAAAAGCAAACGTTTTCCTTTATATAAATTTATTAACAGATATATTTGAGATAATTATTTTCCAATGAACTACTAGAGTTAACACAAAAGAATATTAACATAAATACAGTTAGACATATAAGAGAATCAATTGATATAAATATCGAAAAGTACTTTGATCTGCATAGATGATAATCAGTTAGTAGGATCCTTCAGCCGTAAAGTGTCTCACCGTGGGACCATTATCAAACAGAAACATAAGTTTATAACGAACAATATCAGCCTTGATCTTGGTCATGTTGTAAGTAGAAGCTTAAACTTAATCGTTGTGTAGAGATGCTCTTGGTAAGCCAGACTATTTCATGCAGTCGTCATTATTGAAATAGGTTCTCACGCCTTTCACATTTGGTCGTTTGTGACATAAATCATATTTTGACATGGGGCTACCAGGATGATGAAACGTTTTTAAGAGGAGGAGCCACTGTTGAGTATACTGATATATGTCAGCACTTTGTTTTCTGCGTAGTGTAAACGCCTGGACATGTAATATTTAAATGCGTGTGGTGTTGATTAGAGTTCTTATAACTTGGATAGTTTGTGCTATACTAACATCTAAAATACTTAGATGACTGGAAGGCAACCCTACGCATACAGTTTATGAGTTTACTCCTATGGTAGATCCAGGTTATGCAGTTGATATAAATCCATATAGTAAGGTTTTTATGGATCTTACGATGCGCATTATTCCGCATATAAATGTAAACATTATCGATCATAATTCAGTACCTGTGACGTTTCAATGTGAGGAGAACCTTATGATATTGGAATTGAGACAGAGACCACCATATTATGTTGATTATAAATACTAGTAATCAAGCAGCTCCAGCTTCAGTATCTTCGGTCCCTGCATCGATGACGATTCTTGGGAGCACATGCAGTATCTAAATTAATTGGGTCTCGATGTTAAGAAAACTACATATACTCTGTGCACGACGATTCAATCAAAGAAAGAAATACACACATAAGCTTGGCATCTCTATTCTATCGGCATTCCCGCCTCTCCCGAAAGAATTGTGTTCATTTTTGTGGTTTTTGTGTAATGAGGTTTCGGGTGCGAATTAGAGTTCGTTAGTTTTTGTATGTATTTTGTGTGATGCTTCTTTGTAGCTGTCTTGTATGACGGTGGGGAATGAGGATATTGTCATCTATGTCTCGTGTTGTATATACGGGTTTATTATGATTTTTTTATACTGTTTCCAGTTGGTTTCAAATTGTGTTTTTTGTATAGGTGCGGGGATGTGATTTTGCCTGTTGGTTTCTACAAGGATGGGGAGGTGATCTGAGTCTAGTTTATTCAGCGTTTTATGCCTCTTATATTTACATTATTTGAGATGCAGCCATCTAGTGTTGAAGATGTGTTATCTGAGTAAGCAAAATGGTTGAATGAATTTGGATAGTGGAGTGTGTATGAAATGTATAAAATGCTGTTGTTTAATTTAGGCTGTTACCTTCGTTATAGACACAGTTCTAATTTGTGTTTGAGATTATAGTCCCCTATTATGAGTGTTTTGTTTTGTGAGTCTAGATCGTAATGTTATTCTCGATTGTCGATGTTAAGTGGGCGTACTTTCTTGTTGTAACAATTATTTACTGTTGTGTTATGTTATTGTATGGTGCGTGTTTCGAACAAGGCGTTTGTGATGGTGTTAATTTTTGCTACAGGATGATGCTGTTTACATTAGATATGGGGTGTTACGGCGATTATTGTGATCGTAGTATCGGAGTTTTGGTGTTCTTCGTGTTAGGTATATTTCCTGTATGCAGATTATACCGGGTTGAATTTTTTCGGTTAAGATTTTGAGTTTGTTGAATTTGTTCTCAATGTCACAGGCATTCCAAGATTAAATTTTACTGTTTTTAGGGATACATTTTAGCGACTTGATGGATAATACCTAGTTCTCCCAAGTTTGACATGGTAATGTCACAGGAACATGGTGAGAATTTGGCTCAGGTCACATATGTTACTGAGGATTTTGGGTTCGTTGATTAATGTGCCAAATTACTACAAGTGGGATGTTGGAGCATTTGTCTTAGGTTGGATAGATGTATCAGATTATGTGTGAGTTGTGTGTTTGACTTGGGAAATGTGTGACATGGTTTTGTATGTTATATTGATACGTTTTCACCAACTGATCCATATACTTGGTGTAAACTGGGCACTCGCGGTCGTTATCTGCATGAAGACACAGGAAGTTACAACCCTGGACTTCCATATCACCTTCTTGCAGTCCTCGGTGTGGTGGTTCTTGATGCATGTGCGCATCTTGATTTAGGTTTGCATTGACTTGATCCATGGCCAACATTTTTGACAATTACGTGACTTGCTGTTTCTTCATTTGGGGTTCCCATTTTATTCTAATGCTGTGAAAGTCTTTTACCTTCCTCAATTCGTTGAGGTTTTGGGTTCTTTTGGTGGCCACTAAAACGATGACGAGGTTCCGTTCTTGCCTTTGAGTTTTATGCATGATACTATAAGCGGCTTGGCCTTAGGCATGAAACTTCGTCTGCTTGGGGTCGGGTGCTGCTTTGAGGACTATATTTTTAGTTGACACGACAGCTGTTGGACAGCTGCCTCTCCTGATACTGTATACCTATGTAATATTTTCAAAGACTATAAAGAGAGCTTTTGGCAATTCGTTAATACGGATAACTAGAAAATTTTCCAATTTGGTTGCCGCAGCAGATGCAGAATAAGCTTTAATGTTTAACATTGAATGCATGGTACTACATATTTACCCCAACGATGTTATACAACAACAGCAATTATTAAACTCGATTACTATGGATAAAAAGATTCTTCTACCATATAGAAAATGGGAAATGTGTGAATTACCGAATCTCAATCATTCAACTTAAGGCTAGTGGTCCATTAAGACTTCCTCAAACACTGATCGAGCTAGATTTGGTATTGAAAGATTTGTAACGGATCGATACAATAACGTTAGAAAATACAATCAAAATTTAAGACTTCACTGAAATTATAAGCATATCCCCACAGAAGGTTTGAATCTGAACCAAGTATATTACATCGAGTGTTCGTATGTCGGTAGAGAATCAACACCTACCATGAATTACAACGCTTTTATAAAATATCCCATATTTGTATTTGATTGCTCCATAAAGCCAGCTCGGTGGATATCAAATTGGAAATGAAAAGTACTAACAACACGAAATGTTATTTTGTAATTCACGTGACATCGACGTCCAGTACGCCCCAGTCTCTAACATCGTGCGTTATATAATGTAAATTTTCATTGCCATACATAGTTTTAAGATGAGGTTTATCGTGGTAGATACAAAAGGCTTCTGTGTAACAGTGTAGGCACCCAAAGAATTAGTTATTTTAATAGTTATCAATCTGCACATTATATGTTTAAGACTCCGAAAACGATAGCTTATTTAATGCAGATATAGTTAAATATATCAAGTTGTTACAAAGAACACAGAAGTGTGTGGATTATGATTGCGGTAACGTTACTTTAGAAGAATTACCCAACAAATGAAGAAACATATTATCGAAGAGCGGGTAGATAGAATTTACGCGAAAGATGTTATCATGAAAAAGTATATTAAAGAGGTGTTTTTAAAATCTGATTACAGCGAGGAACTTATCAATTTGAGAAACTATAATAGTTGCCGAAACTTGTAGCAGTCCATCCAGTATGTATGTATCACGCTATTAAATTTGATAAAAGAGAATTTATTAATGGTATTAGAAATTGTATGATAGTATTTGCTTAAATTGTAAACTTGTTACATAAATAAAAAAACATTGTAAAAGTAAAATGTATTTATTAGTTTTATTTTAAAATACATTTATTAATGTTCATCTCCAGTCACAATTCCAATTCCGCACTCTAAATTTTCTCGATGAATTCCTGATCTATATTTCTTTAATTAGTTGAAACTGTAACATTGTTGTTTGTGGTATTGAATGATTTAATTTGTTGAAACATATACAAACCAAATAAAGCCAAGTGATTTTAATTGCCTCATGTTTGGCTGAAGCAGCTTCAGTAAGCTGAAACAATACATATTTCATAGTTTCCATGGATTTCTCTTTTGTTTGTCGTATTAATAAGATAAGTACCCATTCTATTTTGAAAGCTTCATTTTCACAAACACTTTTTCAACTACCGACGATTCACATACTTTCAATTTTTGGCCTTCACTGCGCAGATGTCCAGAGCACACACTGCTTTTCACTTGTAACGAGCACGATTCACAATACCTCAGATTACTTTCTTTGTGACAATGAAGGTTACTTAGCTACTAAATTAAAAAACAACATTTTCCGGTATATACCTTTACCAACAGATATATTTGAGATATTTATTTTCCAATGAACTGTTACACTTAGCACAAAAGTATATTAACATATTTGTTATTATTATACAGTTAGACATATAAGAGAACCAGTTGATATAAATATCAAAATGTACTTTGATCTGCACAGATGGAAATCACTTAGTATGAGCCTTCACCAATCAGGTGTCTCTCAAACAGAAACATAAGTTTATAACAAACCATATCAGCCTTGATTTTGGTAATGTTTCAACTACGTGCAGTCGTCGCTATCGAAATAGGTTCTCACTTCTCTCACATTTGGTGGTCGATGTTCTCTAAAATTAGGACCATCGTTTTCATTCATCTGACACATCATGTTGATACAATCACAATCAACTTTCATGTTTACACCAACCATCTTTTACGTTTAGACTTTGACTGAGCTTACTAATGTTACGTTGGCTGTTAAGTAGATTTTTCTGTTCCACTTCTTCCTCTTTCCACCAACCGCTCTCATTGGTTGTATTTTTCTGCTCGGTTGCTGTGCCAACTTTCAAAATCTATTATGATAATTTTAAGACTCCATAAATATATATCTCCGTTGGTTCATCAATTTCTGTAGTGATATTTTGCTACTTCTGGTAAATATTTAAACAATGGCTTAGTTAAAGAGAACTCTGAGGCGTACTGAGTGTAAAAGAAAGCAAGGAACGGGGTGGAGCAGTACGGCCAAGTATACAGCACATAATTCAACTATATCTTTACTGCAAAGTCTTCACCTTCAGATTTGGCGTCTATATAAGCGTGCTCTTTCATTTCCAACAGCAACTGTTAAGATAGTTAAAGTGCAACACAAAATCCGTAACATGACTACAGTCTTAACCTATGTTCTTGTAAATCAACATCACCATGGACTTTTCGGAAAATTTTTTTTGGACAACTCTGTTTAAATGTTTTAAATTTGTAGATCGTCCGAATTTTTCGATAGGAATGTTGAAAGTTATTAAAAACACAAATCTGCTTCATTTCTCCAATAATTCATTTAATTTTTTGTTATGCGCGGTATCCGCGACCTAGAGGGTGCGGTGGTTAATCTTCATGCCAAAATCAAATGTTCTGTTGGAAATGCATCAAGGACGAACCCCACCCCAAGGAATCTGCCCCCATTTCCGTCCAGTATCAAAGAAATGATACTTGAAAAATATTCAATGCGTATATTAGCTACGCATCAGAAACCCCACCGACAAACGAGAAGCAAACAAACTCATCAAACAAGAACTAACGATGTGAGCGAGTCTGACTTAAGACAGTTGCTGTTGGAAATAAAAGAGCACGCTTATATAGACGACAATCTGAAGGTGAAGACTTTGCAGTAAAGATATAGCTGAATTATGTGCTGTATACTTGGCCGTACTGCTCCACCCTGTTCCTTGCTTTATTTTACACTCAGTACGCCTCAGAGTTCTCTTTAACTAAGCCATTGATTAAATATTTACCAGAAGTAGCAAAATATTACTACAGAAATTGATGAACCAATAGAGATATATATTTATGGAGTCTTAAAATGATTATAATAGATTTTGAAAGTTGGCACAGCAACCGCGCAGAAAAATACAACCAATGAGAGCGGTTGGTGAAAAGAGGAAGAAGTGGAACAGAAAAATCTACTACAAATCTACAGCCAATGTAACATTAGTAAGCTCGGTCAAAGTCTAAACGTAAAAGATGGTTGGTGTAAACATGAAAGTTGATTGTGATTGTATCAACGTGATGTGTCATATGAATGAAACGACGGTCCTGATTTTAGAGAACATCGACCACCAAACGTGAGAGAAGTGAGAACCTATTTCGATAGCGACGACTGCATGAAATGGACTGGCTTACCAACAACACCTCTACACAACGATCACCTAGTTGAAACATTACCAAAATCAGGGCTGATATGGTTTGTTATAAACTTATGTTTCTGTTTGAGAGACACCTGATTGGTAAAGGCTCATACTAACTGATTTCCATCTATGCACCTCAAAGTACATTTTGATATTTATATCAACTGGTTCTCTCATATGTCTAACTGTATAATAATAACAAATATGTTAATATACTTTTGTGTTAAGTGTTCATTAGAAAATAAATATCTCAAATATATCTGTTAGTAAAGGTATATACCGGAATTTTTTTTTAATTTAGTAGCTAAGCAACCTTCATTGTCACAAAGAAAATCATATGAGGTATTGTGAATCGTGCTCGTTACAAGTGAAAAGTGTGTGCTCTGGACATCTGCGCAGTGAAGGCCAAAAATTGAAAGAATGTGTTTGTGAAAATGAAGCTTTCAAAATAGAAGGGCTACTTATCGTATTAATACGAATAACAGTAACAATAGGAAATCCATGGAAACTATGATATATGTATTGCTTCAGCTTACTGAAGCTGCTTCAGCCAAACATGAGGCAATTAAAATCACTTGGCTTTATTTTGTTTGTATATGTTTCAACAAATTAAATCATTCAATACTAAAATCAACAATGTTACAGTTTTAACTAATTAAAAAAATTTATATCAGGAATTAATTGAGGAAATTTAGAGTTGGAATTGGAATTTGCAGAAGGCGTGAGTAGATTGATGTTGGAACGTATTTTGTGACTGGAGATGAACATTAATAAATGTATTTTAAAAAAAAACTAATAAATACATTTTACTTATACAACGGTTTTTTATTTATGTAACAAGTTTACAATTTAAGCAAACAATATCATACAATTTCTATCTAATACCACTAATAAATTTTCTTTTATCAAATTTAACAGTGTTTCGGCAACCATTATCATTTTTCAAATTGATATCTTCACTGTATTCACATTTTAAAAATACCTCTTTAATATACCTTTTCATGATAACACCTTTCTCGTAAACTCTATCTACCCGCTATTCGATAATATGTTTCTTCATTATGTTGGGTAATTCTTCTAAAGTAACGTTACCGCAATCATAATCCACACACTTCTGTGTTCTTTGTAACAACTTGATATATTTAACTATATCTGCATTAAATGAGATCGTTTTCGGAGTCTTAAACATATAATGTGCAGATTTATAACTATTATAAATTACTAATTCGTTGGGTGCCTACTCTGTTACACAGTAGACTTTTGTATCTACCACGATAAACCTGGTCTTAAAACTATATATGGCAAAGATTTACATTATATAACCCACGATGTTAGAGACTGGGGCGTATTAGACGTTGATGACACATGAATTACACAATAACATTTCGTGTGATCGAGAAAGTTGTTAGTACTTTACATTTCCAATTTGATATCCACCGGAGTTGGCTTTATGGAGCAATCAAATACAAACATGGAATATTTTATAAAAGCGTTGTAATTCATAGTAGGTGTTGATTCTCTACCAACATACGAAAGCTCGATGTAATATACTTGGTTAAATTTCAGATTCATACCTTCTGTGGGGATTTGCTTATAATTTTAGTGAAGTCTTAAATCTTGAGTGTATTTTCTAACGTTATTGTATCGATCCGTTACAAATCTTACACTACCAAATCTAGGTCGGTCAGTGTTTGAGGAAGCCTTAATGGACCACAAGCCTCAAGTTGAATTATTGAGATTCGGTAATTCATACATTTCCCATTTTCTATATGCTGGAATAACCTTTTTATCCATAGTAATCGAGTTTAATAATTGCTGTTGTATAACATCGTTGGGGTGAATATGCAGTACCATGCTCTCAATGTTAAACACTAAAGCTTTTTCTGCATCTGCTGTGGCAACCAAATTGGAACATTTTCTAGTTATCCTTATTAACGAATTTCCAAAAGCTCTCTTTATAGTCTTTGAAAATATTACATAGGTATACAGTATCAGGAGAGGCTGCTGTCCAACAGCTGCCCAACAGCTGTCGTGTCAAACTAATTGGTTGAATTTCGTTGTTGTGTGTGTTATTATCACCAGCTTTAGAAGCCACTACAAGCCGCAATCTATCAACCAACACGTTTAGATCATCCCAGTGCACATACTCTTTCATTTTCTTATTATTCATCATGTGTGGCATACCATAACAAGAAGTTATTGAAGTAGGACGTGACTTAGCGTCTGCTTATACTTCTAGAGTTGGTTTTACTACTTGTTGATATTTGGGAGAACTGTTTCTTATAATGTCCTTTTCAGTATCGTTCTCTTTTCTGTGAAGACTGGTAGCTTTCATAATTTTCGAAAAATCAGGTAAAGCTTGCGAATTTTCCTTAGCATCTGTAACAGGTTTTCTCAAAAATATTATTTTCAGCCATAATTTGAAAGCTATGTCCATTTTTATCATCTATGTTTAACAACAAATTTAATAGGTTTGTTGCCAAGCATCCAAGTGTTGGTGGTTTTGTCATAAATAACACTACATATTGTATCTGTAAAATAATAATCAACATAGTATTTTACAGCACTAGGATATGAAGTTCATATTCGTTCGTGATCTGAACAACATAATACCAACGTTTTTCAGTTAACCGAGTGGTCAAACTGCTTGTGTTAAATAAGTATCTTTAACAACAGCCACCATAATATGTTTGTTTTGCTGAAATCCACCACAAAGCAGTTTGAACTTTTCAAAACTCATATCGGTAGTTACATGATTATCATACATACACAAGACTATGTTCATATTCTATTCATTGATCGTTGTTGCCCTTACTTGGTGAAACTGTACCATACTACTGGCTCCACAGTGAAGACAGAAAAATTATCTCCAGTCTGTATGTAGTAATAGCATCTTGTTTAAACAAAACTATGATGTTTGAACTATGACGCAACAATTGTTTCGGACATAAGTAGAAACTGTAAATATCTTAATGTCACTCATACAAAAATAGGATTTTATTTTATCTTGCTTATTACAGGCTACATCATCTGATATAAAAATTGAATTGCTCTTTGCATCTGCTGGATCTCTTCGCTCTCACTGTATAGATAGTATCCAACAGCTTTTGTGGCACACAACACCTCCTTTAACATGCTATATTTAGGCTGATATATAAATATATAAATATACGTATACGTTTTCAAATTTTAATCCGTTTGTACTAAACAACAAACTTAACATAATATTTGTTAACCATAACCACTTGGACCACATATCAATCATGTAAGTGAGGTTTTTAAAAGAAGTCCATGTCTTTGCTGTTTGGGTGATGATGATGTGGTAACAACATCATCTATGTTTGTGACTGTTGGCTTTTGCGTGTTTTAGAATACGCATCGCTTTTGCGTGTTTTAGAATACGCATCGTTAACTAAACTAAAATTTGTACGACTACCACATCCTATATAAATACGCAGATATATCATACCTCATTAACAGTATAAATGTTGGTGTGTCAAGGTGAAGGTCTTGCTGACACAGTCATCAAAAATTTACCTGTTGATCTGCACGTACCTGGTTATCAGTTTTGTGGTCCAGACACTAAACTTAAAAAACGTTCCACGAGTAATTAAGGCATCAATAATCTAGATCGTGCTTGTCTCTCGACAAGCACGATCTAGGGGATTGATATTGTATAAACATGTTGTATACCAAAACTAAAATACTTATAATGTGGTAACGTATGTGTGCAATTTTTAAATAAAAGACTTAAACAGTAGAATCCGTGTCATTGCGCGTACGCTTGCTTTCAATAGCTCATTATTTCGCATATAAATGTAAACATCATCGATCAGAATTCAGTACCTGTGACGTTTCAAAGTGAGGAGATAATTGTGATATTGGAATTGAGGCAGAGACCACCATATTATCTTGATTATAAGTACTAGCAATCAAGCCACCCCAGCTTCAGTATCTGTGCTAACCCTGCTGACCCTGTGCACGACGAGTCAATCAAAGGGAAAGAAATACACACTTAGGCTTCTCAAACCAGTTTGTTTCCCATAATGATACCTGTGAATCCGCAAACAACTAACAAGATATTTTTTACCTTTGGTCTTCAGCGGTTCTACTAATAAATGGCAGTATTGAGACGAGTGGCTCGATTGGAGTTGTACAAGTAACATCTAATGCAGCAACCCGGTTATTGAACATATTAGAAATCCTTACAGCAAGTCGAACACTTTTGGAAGCAAACAGTGATGAAGCAAGAGCTCTAATTCAAGCCGGGTGGCATCCTACTACATACAATGCTGAAGGAGGGCTGTTTTTGCTACTGCATACCTCCTTGCTACTTGTGTAATAATCTGAAAGACTATAGAAGCGTGTTTTCTCAGTTAATTGCTGCTACGTATATCTAAAGCCCAGAGCGAAAGAAATGACTTTATTTTGATTGGAGCAGTCGTCGCAGATAAAGCGTTAAAGTTATATTCATTACATAGCGCTGGCGGTGAAACTTGTCCACCCCAGCGAAGTTATACAGAAATAATTTTTACAGTCGATTGCCCCAAATAAAAAGATCCTGGTACCATATAGAAAATGGGAAACGTATGAATTACCAAATCTGAATAATTCAACGAAAGGCTTGTGGTCCATCAAAACATCCTCAAACACTGTACGACCTAGCTTTGTTATTGTGATATTCCAAAAGGATCGATAGAATAACGTTAGAAAAAAATCAACAACTTTGATCATTCGATATATAAGTGTCCACTTAAATTCTCAACGAATCCTCACAGAAGGCATATAGAAACATGACTAAATTTCAACGCTCATAGAGAACTGCAACCGACCTTGCATTACAAAACTTTCAAAAAATATCCTGTTTTTATTTGATTGCTCCCAGCACAGGGAATCCAAAAATCCATTTACGGTAGATATCAAATTGGAAACGGAAAGCGTTTAATCTATTTGGACCGGGCAGATTTTTCTGAAAAAATAGCCAGGAAAATCTGCCCATTCCAAATAGATTAAGCTTTGCTTTGTTTTAACTGGCATGGACGTGGTAATCCGACTACCTAATTAAAACAAAGCAATGTTTAATCTATTTGAACCAGGCAGATTTTCCTGAAAAATTAGCTACCAAAATCTGCCCATCTCAAATAGATTAAGGATTGCTTTGTTTTAATTAGACACTCGGATTCCCCGTCAATTCTAGTTCTGAACTGGCTTTTAATTAAATGTCAGCTTATAACTCGCATGGACAGGGGAATCCGACAATCTAATTAAAAAAGCAATGTTTAATCTATTTGGACAGGGCAGATTTTCCTGGAAAATTAGTTAGGAAAATCTGCCTATTCCAAATAGATTAAACATTGCTTTGTATTAATTAGACAGTCGGTTTCTCCCGTCCATACCAGTTCGGAGCTAGCTTTTAATTAAAAGTCAACTCAGAACTGACATGGACGTGGGAATCCGACTATCTATTTAAAACAAAGCAATGTTTAATCTGTTTAGACCGGGCAGATTTTCCTGAACAATTACCCAGGAAAATCTGCCCATTCCAAATAGATTAAACATTCCTTTGTTTTAATTAGAAAGTCGGATTCCCCCTTCCACACCAGTTCTGAACTGGCTTTTGATTAATGTTACTATGTTTATTCACACAAGCAATTAAATTTGGGCCTCGGTCATTGAATAAAAAAGTAATATACTCTGTTTTTCGTACAAGCAAGTGAAGCGTAGGCTTCGACTCGCTGATAAACTACATTTGTTTACTATCGTTGGACTAAGTTCAATATACTTTGTTGTTCAATATAAAGTTGTGCCCGTGTCGTTTGAAAATAAATAAAATATCTTACATCTACAACTCTGCTTATATATATATATATATATATATATATATATATATATATATATATATATATATATATATATATATATATATATATATATATATATATATATATGTCAATGCGCAATTTGCTGGACCAAATCATATGACTATGCGTGGGTTGCTGGACAAACCGCATCATAGCTGGACGTCCAGCTATGAACACGACTTCTTTATAAGTACTAGCGTAAATGGCTGGACACAAGCAAAAACATGAGTTTTGGCTACGTTGCCAAATCTGTTATGCCTCAGTATTCTTTGTTTCCCTCGCATTCCTACACTTTTGTAATTATTGTACCTAAATATAAAAGAAATAATTTTAAACTTTAAACATATGTATTGAATATTATAACTATTATAATACCTAATAAAATTATAATGAAACTGTGTATTTTCAGAATGAAATGGAAAATACCTTGTAATAACTATTTTCTATGCATATAGTTTTTCAAGAACCTGCAGATTATAAACTAAAGTTTTGCGATAAAAACAATTATAACGGACAACCCTCACATACGCTGTATAAGTTTGCTCCGATGGTTGATCCTGGCTACGCAATCGACATAGAACCTAAAAATTTAATTTAATTGCCGGTGAACAAGCAAGAGATTTCCAATATAAGCATCGACATCGTCGACCAAGATTCAGTTCCTGTCAACTTTCAAGGTGAAGAGGTGTCTGTTCGCTTGAAACTTATAAAAGTGGCTCAGTATGTTGGTCTTTAAGGATATAAAAGCAAGTGCATCTACCAAAACAAATTCAGTTGAGTCATACACTTCAAAGTGTACGCTTCGTCCCGATAATATTGAGTTCCTGAAAAGCCTGGGTTATCATGTCGTCAAAACTAGAAATATTCAAAGACCCCGTGTTTGATGATGCCATCGATCGAGAAGAACTGCGCTCTTACTATTCACCAACTAAATCGTTTGATAACAGCGATGAAATTGACATAGCCATAAATCAACAAGATGCGTTCGTATGTCTGGCCGAGTCAGCTCTAATAATCGAAGGTGTTCTGGAACCTTTAGCAGTCCAAAATGCCAATGGTGCATGTTATCTGTCAAATAATGGAGGAGGAGCTCTGTTTGAATCAATGACCTATGAGTTAAATAACAAGGAAGTGGCAGGCTGTCGGCACCAGGAGCTCTGGGTGGCGGTGCTGCTGGTATTGCTAAAGCCGTGAACGATGCCAAGTCTGCGAAACAGAAACTGGAGGAGGAAGAACGGCACAACAAAACAATGAAAGTAATTGCGATGGGTAGGAGAGGGAGTGGCTTGAAATTTAAACGAAAATGCAAGAGACTGAGCAAAGGCCTGTATCTCAAAAAACAACGCTTCGGTTATGGGTTGTATCTGCAAAAACCAAAAAACTAAAGTGTTTACCAGCAAGACCTCTGACAAATGTAGATCTTGTCAAGTTTGCTGGTAAAATGAAAATCCCATATTTTAGAGGTGTATGTATGTACTTTGACTCGTATGGAAACTTGAAGCCTCCTGTAGAGCTGCAACGTTACCTTAAAGACTATTCCATACTGTATAATCATGATGTGTATCAAACATACAACACATTTAATTGTGGTCCCTTATGTTTACAATTTTTGCAATAAAAGACTCAAACAGCAGCCTGTGTGTATCAGTCATGGCGCACACCTTCGTGTTGAAAGACCACGGCTCCCATTTGTCGTCAGACTACCATCCACCAATTGTTTTGGATCGTAGTTATGCTGTTGCTTTGATAGGCTTTCACACCTACAACAACATACCCAACATCTATGAAGGTAAAAACAAATTTCATGTAAAAGAAGGAACCGGTTGGCGAACCATCACGATACCCACCGGTGCTTATGAAATAACACACTTGGAAGAGTTACTTCAAAATGAACTTGTTGGTGCTACAGCAACACACGAACAAAAGCAATAGGCTCTGATTCTGAGACCTAATCCGAACACCATCAAATGTAAACTAAAGTGTTATACAAATGTCAGTTTTGAATTTGATGGTTCGATTGGGCGTTCCACTGCAGTGGAACGAGTGCGAGACCCATACACCACAAAAATCATCAAAAGTCTGCTATCCTTCAATAAGAATGAAGCCCAATCTCTGAGCAATGCCGGACTGAATGTATCGTCGGAGCACATCACCTTAAATGATAACAAGTTTCACATGCTCATATATGTTTGGTTCCTCTTCAGTTTCTTTCATCATTTCAAAGGAGTTCTCTGTGGCAAACATACTTTCCGCTTTACAAGAGTTCGAAACGATTCCAACGGCTATTACAGCACAGGTACGGCACGAGCAAAAATTACCGTAACCAATATGTTTTTAAAGGTAAAACATGTCTTTCCCAATGATAAAATGAAATTGGAACTGATGGATAAAATAGCAAAAGACACATCTATATTTCTCGCATACCGCAAATGGGACATATATGAGTTACCATCACTCAGAGATATGAACAGATATGTGTGGGCTATTAAAACTGCAACCAACCTGGAAAGACCTCGATATGTGATTATAGCATTTCAAAGAAATCGTAAAGATATCGTAAGGAAGAGGCCAGACTATTTCGATAACATTGGTATGTTGGATCTCCAAGTGTTTCTAAATTCAGAATGCTACCCTTATGCATCTATGAATATGGATTTTGAAAAATCTAAATATGCGGAAGCCTATCACATGTATACAGATTTTCAAAAAAGCTTCTGTTATAAAAACATGTCGGAGCCTATCTTGAATTATGACGAGTTTAAAGACCGAACTCTATTTGTGACTGACTGTCAGCACCAGAACGAGTCAATCAAGTCTTCGACGGTGGACATTGAGGTGGAATTTGAGCCGAGCGAACTTCCCTAACAACACACGTGCTGATTGTTTGGTTATTCATGACAGTGTATTGGAATATAAACCTCTAACGGGCATCGTTAGAGCCATTATGTAATAATAGTATGTCATTTATGTATCAATATGTACAGCCTAATTAATCCTAATAAATTTTTATTGTATGTAAATCAATTGTTTTATTTTGTTGCATTTTGATTAACCCTTTTATATATTGATATATCAACAGTCTGTTTACATTCATTTCAAAAAACACATATCAAACAACCCTCGTATATCAAAGTTAGTTTGTTGTTAAATTGAGTTTTGTTACTTGTATTTTTGATCACACCCTATATAGACACGCCCCCACAATATTATTTGGATTCACTATAATAGAAAACACTCACATAAACTGACACCCACGTAATGATAAAATTTATCTGACCATTTTAGGAAATAGGTTAATTTGCATATGTAAATAGGTTTTTGTTTTAGATTTTATATTATATATCAAATGTTTGTTTTAGCTTTTTGATTTTATAAGAAGTGTTTTAGACTTATTGTATATTTACCAATATTTTAAAATCAAAGTTCCTCTCTTATGTTAAATTGTACTGTAATAGAGAGAACACCCACACCCACGTAAACTGATAACGCGTTTAATTATCATATGTCAACAACTGGTTTTGTTTTATATATACATGCATCAAACAAACCTAAAACGAAGTGGATTTCGGTGCGAACCGTCATAGCAATTGACACACATTTAAAAGGCAACAAAATCCGAAAACCTGACAACAACGGTAAGGTTACGGAAGCAACAACCCAAAAAATATAGTTAACGACCAAAGAAGAAGAAAAGCGGACGGTTACTGGCGTTCCGATGTTTGTTATGTATACTGTACGACAAGATACCACCGAAGGCTAGAGGTTAAGTTATCAAGAAGGCCTGCAAGGCCCAGAAGAACATCTCCGAGGGCGACAAAAAGAAGCGCTGGATGAAGCAGAGCTTTGCAATTTATATTTACCAAATACTGAAGCAAGTACATGCCGACCCCGTAACTCGAGCAAGCCCATAAGCATAATGGACAGCTTCGTCAACGACAAAATGGAGCGCATCACCGCCGAAGCCTCCAGACTCGCTCATTACAACAACAGATCCACGATAACCAGCCGGGAGATCGAGACCACCGTCAGGCACCTTCTGCCCGGTAAACTCGCCAAACACGCATTCAGCGAAGGCACCAAGCCGGTTAACAAGTACACCAACTCGAAGGAAATAAATAAACGTGTGCCTTTCAATTGTGTCACATTAGACGGAAAACTTGGAGAGAAAAAAGTCGGCGCGTTTCAGAGTTTCAAATTTACATACATTTTGTGATAAGTACGCTACATCCGTAACCTAATCGCAATTAGCTATTGTTTGACCGACGGCACATTTCACTCATCAGAACCTTTTTTTTTCCTTCGTTATTAGTTTGCCCTCTGAAGTGTGCCGATCGAATGACACCACGCCTCTGTCTCAATTCCAATATCACAATGATCTCCTCACCTTAAAACGTCACAAGTACTCAATTCTGATCGCCAAATCTGATATGCGAAATAATGCGGGTCGTAAGAGGCAATTATATATATATATATATATATATATATATATATATATATATATATATATATATATATATATATATATATATATATATATATATATATATTAAAATGTACTTTGATGTGCACAGGTGGCAATCAGTTAGTATAAGCCTTCACAAGTCAGGTGTCTCTCAAACAGATGGGGTAGATGGTGGTTTGTATACTACACAAAATCCAAAGTTTCGCAATCGTCTTCAAACAAAATTTTAAATTTATATTATTTTAAATTATTCCTGATGTATATCGTAGCACCACATGGATATCTCTTGATCTTTACATAAGATGTGTAAATTCTAAGATACCTGAATATCATCCTGCCGAGTTGTCGAAGATTCAACAATTAGTATAATCGATGCCTATACATAGCATTCATCTGCAATAATATCCTTCATATGTGCTTTTAAAGACTGAACGTTTTGGAAAATTACAGTCAAGTAAGATCAAAAATGTTGTATAAAGTGCAGCGTCATTTTTACAGGCCTATAAGCAAATGAATTAATTAATTTCACTTTTCACAACGTCTTTATTATTCTGCTTTAAAGGAACGTTAAAGGTTCCCTTATCCTTCTTGAATTCAGATATTGTAGATGGGCTTTTCATTAATGTTTTTTGTCTGAAAGGAAGACCGAAAGGAGGGTCTTATTTACAAGAAAGATCAGCAGGAGCAATTCCGATATATAATAAAATAATTTAGGTATTTCCGCCGATCCAAATGTGTTAATTGTTGTGTTGTTGAATCACCCTTAACGTTAGTAACCAACTACCTGCACAAGAATATAAGCAGAGATTTAGATATAAGATATTTAGGATCATTAAAACTCTGATGACGTTTACTCGGTTAGGGAAACGATCGTTAGCTTTCTTAAATATATTGTAGTTATTTGAGTTCTCCAAGTGTACGTGTCTTCATAATACTACCTGTTTCTTCATTATTTTAGTCCTTTATCTACAATTAAATCATCTAGCTTGTGACATTAATAAATGAGATGACGGTTACATTCAGTTTTGTTGATATTTTAAGTGCCAGTCACTATGACTTTGACTTCATTTGGTATATTTTTTACTAAACTAAGCTATCGAATGTATTTGTTCGATACACATTTCTATACTAAGCAGTAGGCAGGCATGTATGATATATGTAGCTTTACTAGGCGATAACATCTGATTCTTGCAGTTCTTCAATGATTGATTGAATTTAGTTGTTATGAGCATTATTACCAGCTACTTGAAAAGGCACTAGAACTCTAAGTCTATCAACCAACTTAAATATGTGAAATGGGATGACATAAATATGTCATCCCATTTCACATATTTTATTTGCTTGTTATTTTGTATCATATACTTGTTAGTGTTGATTTTTCTATGAGGATTTTTCATTGGTTTCGTTAGAGTTAGATACTTTTCTGAGAAAAATTAGTTCACCCATTCGGATTGTATTCAACTTTATATATTATATACACTGTTTGACCCTAGAATATCTTTATAGTGTCGAAGATCGTCATAAGTATATGCCTTAGGCCTTTACATAAAAACCAATTCTAGCAAACCTTCTATTTTATCTAGTTTAATTTCATCATTAATGTTTGTATAAAGGATGCAAATCTTCATCATTGTCTGCACTATCAGATTAAGTGATTGTTTCGAATGTTTTCAGCAAGTTTCGTTTTGTGCTGTACTAATATCTTTTACTTGATATTTTTCTCTTCTCACGTCCAGCTCGCTAAACTTTTTTGTTTCAATCAAGTTGGTTGTTGGTCTGATGTAAACCACTTGTTAGTTGGTTATCGTGCTAAGAGATACAAACTGTTTGGCGGTTTAAGGTATACTAGCTTTGAGTTGGTTTTCTGTCTACCTATCTATTGTTGGTCGTCTATCGCGACAGCTGTTGGCCAGCTCTGTGGCTAGCACTACAGCTGTTAGACAGCTACTAGTTTGCCACAACAGCTGTTAGAAGAACTGAAAGAAGCAGATGTTATCGCCTAGTAAAACTACATATATCATACATACCAGCATACTGCTTAGTATAGAAATGTCTATCGAACAAATACATTGTATAGCTTAGTTAAAAATATACGAAATGAAGTCAAGGTCATAGTGACTGGCACTCAATATCAACAAAACTGAATGTAACCGTCATCTCATTTATCAATGACACAAGCTAGTAGGTTTAATTGTAGATAAGGTAGAAACCTAAAGGACAAAATAATGAAGAAACAGGTAGTATTATGAAGACACGTACACCTGGAGAACTCAAATAACTACAATATATTTAAAAAAACCAGACGATCGTTTCCTTAACCGAGTTAACGTCATCAGAGTTATAAATGATCCTAAATATCTTACATCTATATCTCTGCTTATATTCTTGCGCAGGTAGTTGGTCACTAACGTTAAACAACAAAAAAATTAACATATTTGGATCGGCGGAAACACCTAAATTATTTTATTATCTATCGTACTTGCTCCTGCTGATATTTCTTGTAAATAAGACCCTCCTTTCGGTCTTCCTTTCAGACAAAAAATATTAATGAAAAGACCATCTACAATATCTGAATTTAGGAAGGATAAAGAAACCTTTAAAGTTCCTTTAAAGTAGAATAATAAAGACGTTGTGAAAAGTGAAATTAATTAATAAATTTGCTTAGAGGCCTGTAAAAATGACGCTGCACTTTATACTAGATTTTTCTTCATCATACTTGACTGTAATCTTCCAAAAGGTTCAGTCTTTAAAAGCACATATGAAGGATATTATTGCAGATGAATGCTTTTTGTAAGCATCGATTATACTACTTGTTGAATCTTCGACAACTCAGCAGGGTGATATTCAGATACCTGGCCATCTTAGAATTTACACATCTCATGTAAAGAGCAAAAGATATCCATGTGGTTCTACGATATACATCAGGAATAATTTAAAATCAGATGAATTTAAAATTTTGTTTGAAGACAATTGCGAAACTTTGGATTTTGTGTAATATATAAACCACCATCTACCCCATCCACGCAGCTAAAGACATATATATATATATATATATATATATATATATATATATATATATATATATATATATATATATATATATATATATATATATATATATATATATATATATATATATATATAATAGGCGGATGCCAGAATACGTTGATTTTTGGTGATTTCAATGTAAACATTACAAAGAAACAAAGCAGTTCAAACTTCAATCTTATCAATTATTATACAAATAGAATGTTCAATATTCTAACATCACAATCGTCTACAGATAGCAACACACAGAGTGATGTGGGTTTTTCAAACAACAGAAAAAAATCAGACTACTCACTCGGGCTCACTATTCCAATTCATATTTCAGCTTTCGTAAGCCTGTAGTTTGTATTTTAAAAAACTATTAACAATTAAAGAAGCTACACAGTCAAAACTGAATCATGGGTCATCTCTAATAGGGACATCAAACATTGTAGCAACTGATTTATCTAGGGAATGTGACTCCCAAGTCCATTTTACACAAAAAGTTATACGTAAAAAACCGATAAAACAACCTGACTTGTCTGCGGCTGCACTTTGAACTACGGTAAACTACGAACTGAGAAAAAGGTGGTCAATATTTGTTTGAACATACACTGCCGTGTCATCTCTGAAAGTGGCGTGGTCATTGCGGTATGCCTTTATAGATAGAAGTTGGCCGGCACGAATGACGGGCCGGATTCTTTGAGAATAACCTACATCCACAGCGCCTCGTCGATTTCGGTGAGGACAGTCATAATAATCGACACCCATTTAAAGGGCAACACAAAATCCGAAAACAAGCCATGTAAAGTTACCGAAGCAACAACCGAAAAATATAGTTAAAGACCAAAAAAAAAAAGGAAAGCGGACCGTCACTATCGTTCCGACGTTTGTTCTGTACACTGTACGACAAGATGCCACCGAAGGCTAGAGGTAAAGTTATCAAGAAGAACTGCAAGGCCCATAAGAACATCTCCAAGGGCGACAAAAAGAAGCGGATGATGAAGGAGTGCTGCGCAATTTATATTCACAAAATGCTCAAGCAAGTACATTCCGACCCCGTATCTCGATCAAGGCCATAAGCACAGTGGAGAGCTTCGTCAACGACACATTGGAGAGCAACACCGCCGAAGCCTCCAGGCTCGCTCATTACAACAACAGATCCACGATAACCAACCGGGAGATCGACACCACCGTCAGGCACCTTCTGCCCGGTAAACTCGCCAAACATGCAGTCAGCGAAGGCACCAAGCCGGTTATCAAATACACCAGCTCGAAGTAAATACATAAACGTGTGCCTTTCAATTGTGTCACATTATACGGAAAACTTGGAGAGAAAAAAAGTCGGCTCTTTTCAGAGTCACAAATTTACAAACATTACAAACGCTCGATCCGTAACCTAATCACAATTAGCTATTGTTTGACCGACGCCACATTTCACTCATCAGAACCTTTTTTTTCTTCTCCATTATTATTTTGCGCTCTGAAGTGTGTCAATCGAAATGACACCACGCCCTTCTTGTCTGTTATGGTATTTGCCAATTTGATAAGTTCGAAATATCGTGAAGAGCAAGCGGAGTTCACAGTACAGCCGCAGCCAAGTCAGCGCCCAGGTGAGACTCCGCCTACTTTGTTGTCCCTAAAACGTCATATACGCGTCACTCGCAACGAACGTTCATACGATTTACTGCTATTTTCGCACAGACGTTGCTACGGTTCTCACGGCGGAACGTCTGTTATAAGTAACCGACCGTAGACTTTACGCTCGTTTTTTTCTCTCGTTACTTTTGGGTCGTACACGCTACCATTGTTAACATTACTGGACACCATAAAGAAATAAGACCACACATTTCTGCATTCCCCACCTTGACGGTTACTGTTCTCAGTGTTCTTCGTCCCACTAGCACTATACTTTCAGTTTTGTGTGGCTCAAGTCGGAGACCACTATTTTCCATCCAGTTTTGCACCCTTGCCATTGACCAGTTGATATGATTCTCTAGGTCACCCTTATTTACTTCGCTTACAATCACCGCCTAATGATCTGCATACCCTATAATAGCCGTGTTGTTTACGGACTCCAGACTAAAGAGCTTATCGTAATACATGTTTCACAATGTTGGTCCTGACACACGCCACATGTAGCATGAATCCGATATTTCTGTGCAATCAGTATCTATCTGCAAACTGGGACAAGCCTTTTCAGAGAACGAATAATAGGGAATGATTCATATACATACTTGAGACAAGTATACGACGACTTTAACGGACTAAAAACTTACTTCGACAACATACTAAGCGTAAAGAATGTAGAGTACAAGTTGGAATATAAAATTTTTATTTTAACCATTAATTTCACCCTTAGCAATATTGATAACACATTTTATCGAATATTTCCTGCATCAAAGGAGGTATAATGAACAGACTACGATCTATATTCAAATCAATAACTGGGAACTTAGATGCGGATGACGGCGACAGAATATATAAAGCTATCGAAATTTTGAGAAAAGATCAAAATCAAGTATATTAACTTTTTAGGTCACAAACATCGCTAATGATAGATGCTATAGCAGAGTTTAATAAAACAATAGACAACCTGAACCATAACCAAGAAGCCATAGTAGCGAGAATAAACGATTTGGAATAGACAATAGATAGTCTAAAAAGCGACCAACTAACGAATTTTCATAGAGTAAAACATTTGGAATTACTCACACATATCAGTTATTTGTTAAACAATGTACTAAATATGATATTAAAACAGAAAATGCAATTACGTTTTCAAAATTAAGCACGTATCATACGTCAATACTGAAACCAAAGTTAATATCAAAAGAATTAGAAACCATTGAAAACCATATCTCAAAATCAAGATTAATAACAAAATCAGACATTTCACTTTACGAAACAATATTTAAAATAAAAACAGTTCAAATTGACTTAAAATTATATTCCAAATAGATATACCTTTAGTAGACAAATCAGAATATATTTATTATCAATTCTATGCATTACCAGTCCCTAAATATCCGTATACCTTTAAAGTGATTGTCCCTAGGAACAAGTACCCAATCCTTAGCGCAAACACTACGCTTACAGAAACGAAAAGTGTAGGAATCTAAACGACCAAACATACTTTTGTGAAAATGACAACCCGACAGCACTAAACAACAACAATCCATGCGAAATTAAACTGATCAACTTCCAGAAACCAATAAACAATTGCAAACTGGTCAAAATAACAAAAACAACATTTTCTAAATATGGCAATACACAATACATAATAGTGGCACCAGTATCCATATTCGATACCTTAATTAAAAATATACCAAATGAAGTCAAAGTCATAGCGCCCGGCACTCAAAATATCATCAAAAGTGAATGTGAACCTAGTAAATGACACAAACTAGGTGGCTTAAATATCGATAAGCTAGAAAACTATAAGACTAAAATAGGGAAGAACCAGATGCTATTATGAAGACAAGTTTACTTGGACAACTCAAACGACTATATATTTAAGAAAACCTGATTTGCACTAACCAAGTTACCGTCAGCAGAGGATATATAATTTTAAATATTTTACATCTACAACTCTGTTTATATTGTTGTGCAGGTGGTCGGTCACTAACGATTAGGGGTGGTTCAACAACACAAAAATTAATATATTTCGATCGGCGGAAATACCTAAATTATTGCATTATCTGCCGATCTTTCTTGTAAATAATACCCGCCTTTCGGTGCTCCTTTCGGACAAAAAATATAAATGCAAAGCCCATCTACAATATCTGGATTTAGGCAGGATAAAGGAATCTCTAAAGATCTTCCAAAGCAGAAGAGTGAAGACGTTGTGAAAAATGAAAATAACGCTGTAAACGTAGTTTAACGATAGTAAATGTAGTTTATCAGTGAGGAGAAGCCTACGCTTCACTTGCTTGTACGAAAAACAGAGTACATTCCTTTTTTGTTCAATGACCGAAGCCCAACTTTTAATTGCTTGTGTGAATAAACATAGCAATATTAATCAAAAGCCAGCTCAGAACTGGTAAGGACGGGGAAATCCGACTGTCTAATTAAAGCAAAGCAATGTTTAATCTTTTTGGAACGGGCAGATTTCCTGGAAAATTAGCCAGGAAAATATACCTATTCCAAATAGATTAAGCATTGCTTGGTTTTAACTGGAATGGACGTGGGAATCTGACTACCTAATTAAAACAAAGCAATGTTTAATCTATTTGGACCGGACAGATTTTTCTGGAAAATTAGATAGGAAAATCTGCCCATTCCAAATAGATGTAAGATTAATTAGACAATCGGAATCCAAATAGATTAAACATTGCTTTGTTTTAATTAGATAGTCGGATTCCCACGTCTATGTCAGTTCTGAGCTGACTTCTAATTAAAAGCCAGCTCAGCACTGGTAGGGACGGGGGAAACCGACTGTCTAATTAAAACAAAGCAATGTTTAATCTGTTTGGAATGGGCAGCTTTTCCTGGCTAATTTTCCAGGAAAATCTGATTGGTTCAAATAGATGAAACATTAATTAGATTGTCGGATTCCCCGGTCCAAGCGAGTTATGAGGTGACTCTTAATTAAAAGCCAGCTCAGAACTGAAATGGACGGGAATGCGCGTGTCTAATTAAAACAAAACAATGCTTAATCTATTTGAGATGGGCAGATTTTGCTGGGTAATTTTCCAGGAAAATCTGCTAGGACGCTCCGTGTTTGAGGATGATTCGATGGACCACAAGCCTTTCGTTGAATTATTAAGATTTGGTAATTCATACGTTTCCCATTTTCTATATGGTACTAGGATCTTTTTATTTGGGGCAATCGACTGTAAAAATTATTTCTGTATAACTTCGCTGGGGTGGACAAGTTTCACCTCCAGCGCCATGTAATCAATATAACTTTAATGCTTTATCTGCGTCGACTGCTCCAATCAAAATAAAGCATTTTTTCGCTCTGGGCTTTAGATATAAGTGGCAGCAATTAACTGAAAAAAACACGCTTCCATGGTCTTTCAAACTATTACACAAGTAGCAAGGAGGTATGCAGTAGCAAAAACGGACATCCTTCAGCATTTTATTGTATGTAGTAGGATGCCACCCGGCTTGAATTAGAGTTCTTGCTTCATCACTGTTTGCCTCCAAAAGTGTTCAAATTGCTGTAACTATAACAGGATTTCTCATATATTCAATAATCGTTTTGCTGCATTAGATGTTACTTGTACATCTCCAATCGTGCCACTCGTCTCAATACTGCCATTTATAAGTAGAAAAGCTGAAGATCAAAGACAAAAAATATCTTGTTGGTTGATTGCAGATTATGGGAAACAAACTGGTTTGAGAAGCCTAAGTGTGTATTTCTTTCCTTTGATTGACTCGTGGTGCACAGGGTCAGCGAATATATGTTGCTTAACATCAGTACCTAATGAATCTAGATACTGCATGTGCTCCCAAAATAGAATCGTCCTCGATGCAGGTAGCAAAGATAGTGAAGCTGGGGCGGCCTGATTGCTAGTATTTATAATCAACGTAATATGGTGGTCTCTGTCTCAATTCCAATATCACAATGATCTCCTCACCTTGAAACGTCACAGGTACTGAATTCTGATCGAGGATGTTTACATTTATATGCGAAATAATGAGCTATTGAAAGCAAGCGTACGCGCAATGACTGAAACACGGATACTACTGTTTAATTCTTTATTTAAAAATTGCAAACATAAGTGACCACATTATAAGTGTAATAGTTTTGGTATACATCATGATTATACAATATCAATCCCCTAGATCATGCTTGTCTAAAGACAAGCAGGATCTAGATCATTGATGCCTTAATTACTCGTGAAACGTTCTTTAAGTTTAGTGTCTGGACCACAAAACTGATAACCAGGTACGTGCAACTCAATGCGTATTCGTCGATACTCAGGGTTTTTGACTGCCTGAATTTACACCTAAAGAATTTGAGACTTATAGTGGTTTCCAAACTGAGCATTGTGTGTTTAAACCACATAGACCTTTATGTTTACTACCTGCAGTCATAATCAAACAACTGTATCGACATTTTTCCATATGTCTGACACAAGTAGAAACTGTCATTATTTTTATGTCTATCCATCGAAAATACGATTTTGTGTTGTCTTGCTTAACACAGGCTACATCATCAAAAATTGATTTGCTCTTTGGATCTGCTGTATCTAATATCTTTTCGTTTTCACTGTTGTAGCATACAATATCTCCTTTAGCATGCTATATTTAGTGAATGGGGTGTTACAAACACTATCAAAGTTAAAAGAAACTTGGTATGGGTGTGAGATCAAAGACAATCACCAAAAGTAAACGTAGCAGTAAAAAAATAAAGTGCGATGGTAAAATACCATTCGAAATCATACTAAATTTAAAGCGAGGCGCTATAGAAGTTGGTAAGGAGGTTCCATCTGTGAACAATTTACTGCATCTAACGAGAAAAGTTATTAAAAATTTTGGTGGCCGTAAGAAAGTCAAGACACCTCGAGTTATTCCCATACCGAAAAGTGAAGGTGTCTTTCCACTACTACCTCTTTTTTTGTGTGTTCTGTCAGCAATAGGTGCTCTGCTAAATCAGCCAAACAAAAATTGGAAGAATCTGAACCCCATAACTACACGATGGAGGCTATTGCTGTTGGTCAGCGAGGTAGTGGTTTGTATATGCAGAAACAACGAAGCAGTTATGGGTTGTATTTACATAAACCAAAAACGTAGTGGTTGTTTACCTCTAACATATGTAGATCTTCTGAAATTTTCTGATAAAATAAAAATTGAATATTTTAGAGGTGTATACATGCGAGACACTTTACCATCAGCTGGACCACGTAAAACTGAATCATTCGTCATGAATTAGCAAACAAAGAGCCTGGCAGTTATTGGGTTGCAGTTAGGAAAGGTGGTGATACAGCTGTGTACTTTGACTCATATGGAAACTTGAAGCCACCAATTGAATTGGTGTGTTATCTTAAAAACCCTACTATAGTGTATAATCATAATGTATACTTATAATTGTGGTCACTTAGGTTTAAAATGTTTAAATAAAAGACTTACACACTAGTGTGTAATGACAAATGTAAACCTGGTGTTCTTCACCTGGCAGTAAAATAAAATCAGTAATAGAACGGGGTCAGTAATAAATGCTTATTTGCAAAATTGTGGATTCCACGGCGCCAGGGACGTGCTGTGGGCAGACGTAGGAACAGTGGAAACAACGGTAATGTAATTACGACAAATGTAAATACCTGGTGTTTTCACCTGGCAATAAAAATAAAATCAATGAGAGAACGGGGTCAGTGCTTACTTGCAAAATTGTGGATTCCACGGCACCACGGACCTGGTGTGGTCAGACGTAGCAAATGTGGAAAGAGCAACTTTTTCACAAGGGCAATGTAATGACGACAAATAAGAGAACGGGGTGGCAATGACCGTGAATTTAAGACCATGTAGCGAGGTAGAATAGGGAGACTCTGTCTGATTTTTCATACGAAATGCCCTTGCTTTTTATATGATGCTGATACACCTTCTCAATGCTAGAGACGCGAACGCCGGTTAATTGGGGCGAAAGTCCCGTGTATCAGACTTTGCATTTCGCAACGCTGAAAACGACATTAGGTTCATATTGCCGTGTATTCTATATGACTTCGCATATATTCTGTCTCCTTATTAATTCTACCTTCTCATAAATTAGCCTGACAACAATGGCATATACATCATATTTAATAAAATATTCTAACAACTTACAAATTTACACAGAAAATCATTTCATGTCCTACTTACATTCATTACTATTTACAGTATTTTAGCATGATCAGAATCAGGAAACTAGAATATCAGGAATAAGTGCATATTAAAATAAATTTACAAATATAGTTGCAAGTATTTATTTTATGAGGCATTTCGACCTGCCCTACCATTAAATAAGCTTTGTTTTTATCAACAATATGTGGTGAAAAAGAATTACATTTATATTATTTTCTTTACACGGCCGGTTACCATTGAAAAACATAACATATTTGTATAAATGATTTAGTACAGCCACGTTAACCATAACATTCCCGGGTAGGGCGGATACAGGATCCATAAGTGCGAGAGAAAGAACAAGCCTGAAGTCTACGGTTGGTTACCTGTAATAGACGCTTCGCTGTGAGAACCCGAGTAACGCCTGTGCGAAATTACCACTAAGTCGTAGAAACGTTCCTTGGGAGTGACGCCTATACGATGTTTTAAGGACTACAAAGTAGGTTGGCGCTGACGTGACTGCGCCTGCACTGTGAACTACTCTGGCTTTTCACAATATTTCGAACTACTGAAATTGGCAAACACGATACCAGACAAGAAGGGCATAGTGTCATTTCGATCGACACACTTCAGAGGACATAATAATAATGGAGAAGAAAAACGTATGAACGTTCGTTGCGGTTGCGCCTATAAGATGTTTTAGGGACAATAAAGTTTAGGGACAATAAAGTCTCACCTGGGCGCTGACTCGGCGGCTGCACTGTGAACTACGCTTAACTACGAACTGAGAAGAAGGTGGTCAATATTTGTTTAAGCGTACATTGCCGTGCCACCTCTGGAAGTGGTGTGGTCATTGAGGTATGCCATTATAGATAGAAGTTGGCCGGCACGAATGACGGAGCCGCATTAGTTGAGAGTGACCTACGTCAACAGCGCCGCGTAACAACAACGTAGTCGATTTCGGTGCGGACCGTCATAATAATCGACACCTATTTAAAGGGCAACACAAAATCCGAAACATGATTACAGGGGTAAAGTTACGTAAGCGACAACGGAAAAATATAGTTAAAGACCAAAGAAGAAGAAAAACGAACCGTCACTATCGTTCTGACGTTTGTCCTGTATACTGTACGACAAGATCTTAGCCTATGTTCTTGTAAATCAACATCACCATGGACTTTTCGGAAACATTTGTTTTTGAACAACTTTGATTAAATGTTTTAAATTTGTAGAACGTCCGAATTTTTCGATAGGAATGTTGAAAGTGATTAAAAACACAAATCTGCTTCTTTATATAACACTTACCTCCTTCATTTCTTCAATAATTCATTTAATTCTTTGCTATGCACCTTATTACCAGCTGCTTAAGAAGCCACAATATTCCAGTTATCCGCGGCATCCCCGACCTAGAGGGTGGGGTGGTTATCTACTTGCCAAAATCCAATGTTCTGTTGGAAATGCATCAAGGACGAACCCCGCTCCAAAGCTGATATGGTTTGTTATAAATTTACCTTTCTGTTTGAGAGACACCTGACTGGTAAAGGCCCATACTAACTGATTTCTATCTGTGCACATCAAAGTACATTTTTATATTTATATCAACTGGTTCTCTTATATGTCTAACTGTATAATAATAACAAATATGTTAATATACTTTTGTGTTAAGTGTAACAGTTCATTGGAAAATAAGTATCTCAAATATATCTGTTAGTAAAGGTATATACCGGAAAATGTTGTTTTTTAATTTAGTAGCTAAGCAACCTTCATTGTCACAAAGAAATCATATGAAGTATTGTGAATCGTGCTCGTTACAAGTGTGAGGTTTGGACATCTGCGCAGTGAAGGCCAAAAAATAAATGTATGTGAATCGTGGGTAGTTGAAAAAGTGTTTCTGTTAAATGAGGCCGACAAAATAAAGGGCTACTTATCGAATTAATACAAATAACATTAACAAAAGAGAAATCCATGGAAACTATGAAACATGTATTGTTTCAGCTCACTGAAGCTTCAGCCAAACATGAGGCAATTAAAATCACTTGGCTTTGTTTGGTTTGTATATGTTTCAAAATAAGGAAAGCAAACAAATGAAATAATTTAATACTAAAAACAAAAATATTACAGTTTCAACTAATTATAAAATATCTATCAGGAATTCATCGAGGAAATTTAGAGTTGCGGAATTGGAATTTTCAGAAGGCGTGAGTGGATTGATGTTGGAACGTCATTTGTGACTGCAGGTGAACATTAATAAATGTATTTTAAAATGAAACTAATAAATACATTTTACTTTTACAATGGTTTTTTTATTTATGTAACAAGTTTACAATTTAAGCAAATAATATTTTACAATTTCTAATACCACTAATAACTTTTCTTTTATAAAATTTAACAGCGTGATACATACATTATGGATGGACTGCTACAAGTTTCGGCAACCATTATCGTTTTTCAAATTGATAAGGTCCCCGCTGTAATCACATTTTAAAAACACCTCTTTAATATACCTTTTCATGATAACACCTTTAGCGTAAACTACTACCCGCTCTTCGATAATATGTTTTTCTATTATGTTGGGTAATTCTTCTAAAGTAACGTTACCACAATCATAATCCAAACACTTCTGTGTTCTTTGTAGCAACTTGATATATTTAACTATATCTGCATTTAATAACCTAGCGTTTTCGGAGTCCTAAACATATAATGTGCTGATTTATTTTTCACTGTTATAAATTACTAATTCTTTGGGTGCCTAGTCTCTTACACAGAAGCCTTTTGTATCTACCACGATAAACCTCATCATAAAACTATGTATGGCAATGAAGATTTACATTATATAACGCACGATGTTAGATACTAGGGCGTATTGGACGTCGATGTCACGTGAACTCCACAATAACATTTCGTGCGATCGAGAAAGTTGTTAGTACTTTTCATTTCCAATTTGATATCCACCGGAGCTGGCTTTATGGAATCGCTGTATCTGGAGCAATCAAATACAAACATGGGATGTTTTATAAAAGCGTTGTAATTCATGGTAGGTGTTGATTCTCTACCAACATACGAACGCTCGATGTAATATACTTGGTTAAAGTTCAGATTCATACCTTCTGTAGGGATTTGCTTATAATTTCAGTGAAGTATTAAATCTTGAATGTATTTTATAACGTTATTGTATCGATCCATTACAAACCTAGGTCGGTAAGTGTTTGAGGAAGTCTTAATGGACCACAAGCTTTAAGTTGAATTATTGAGATTCGGTAATTCATACATTTACCATTTTCTATATCGTAGAAGAACCTTTTAATCCATAGTATTCGAGTTAAATAATTGCTGTTGTATAACATCGTTGGGGTGAGTATGTAGTACAATGCATTCAATGTCAAACATTAAACCTTTTTCTTTATCTGCTGCGGCAACCAAATTGGAACATTTTCTAGTTATCCGTATTAACGAATTGCCAAAAGCTCATTTATATAGTCTTTGAAAATATTACATAGGTATACAGTATCAGGCGAGGCCGCTGTCTAACAGCTATTCCACAGCTGCCCAACAGTTGTCGTGTCAAACTAATTAGTTGAATTTCGTTGTTGTGTGTGTTATTACCAGCAGCTTGAGAAGCCACTAAAAGCCGCAATCTATCAACCAACACCTTTAGATCATCCCAGTGCACTTACTCTTTCAGTTTCTTATTATGCATAATGTGTGGCATACCATAACCTGAAGTTATTGACTTAGCGCCTGCTTATTTTTCTAGAATTGTTTTTACCACTTGTTGTTATTTGTAAGAACTGTTTCTTATAATGTCTTCTTGAGGATCGTTCTCTGTTCTGCTAAGACTAGTATCTTTCATAATATCCGCAAAATCAGGTAAAGCTTGCGAATTTTTTATAGCATCCCTAACTGGTTTTCACAAAAATATTAATTTCAACAGATGATTAGTACCAATTATTACCAGCCATAATTTGAAAGCTATGTTCATTTTTATCATCTATGTTAAACAACAAATTTAATAGGTTTGTTGCCAAGCATCCAAGTGTTGGTGGTTTTATCATAAATAACACTATATATTGTATCAGGAATGTTTCTCTGTAAAATAATAATGAACATAGTATTTTACACCAGTGAACTTAACATTCGTTCGTGAACTGAACAACTGAATACCAACGTTTTTCAGTTAACCGAGATTTATAGTGATCAAACTGCTTGTGTTAAATAAGTATCTTTAACAACAGCCACCATAAGATGTTTGTTTTGCGAAATCCACCACAAAGGAGTTTTAACGTTTCAAAACTCATATCGGTAGTTAAATGATCATCATACACAAAACTTAATATTCTATTCATTGATCGTTGTTGCCCTTACTTGGTCAAACTGTACCATACTACTGGCTTCACAGTGAAGCCAGATAAATTATCTCCAGTCTGTATGTAGTAATAGCATCTTGTTTAAATAAAACTATGACGTTAGCACTATGACGCAACAATTGTTTCGGACACTAGTAGAAACTGTCAATATCTTAATATCACCCATCAAAAAATACGATTTTATTTTATTTTGCTCATTACAGGCTACATCTTCTAATATAAAAATTGAATTGCTCTTTGCATCTGCTGGATCTCTTCGCTCTCACTGTATAGATAGTATCCAACAGCTTTTGTAGCACACAAAACCTCTTTTAACATGCTATATTTAGGCCGATATATAAAGGCTTTGAGTATACGAATACGTTTTTAAATTGTAAGCCGTTTGGAACGAAAACAAACTTAACATAATATTTGTTAACCATAACCACTTGGGCCACATATCAACAACATCTAACTGAGGTTTGTAAAAGAAGTCCAGACATGTCTTTGCTGTTTGGGTAATGATGATGTGGTAACAACATCGTCTATGTTTGTGACTGTTGGCTTTGCGTGTTTTACAATACGCATCCTTAACTAAACTAAAATTTGTACGACTACTACATCCTATATAAATACGCAGATATATCATACCTCATTAACAGTATAAATGTTGGTGTGTCAAGGTTAAGGTCTTGCTGACACAGTCATCAAAAAATTAGTTGTTGAGTTGCACGTACCTGGTTATCAGTTTTTTGGTCCAGACACTAAACTTAAAGAACATTTCACGAGTAATTAAGGCATCAATGATCTAGATCCTGCTTGTCTCTCGACAAGCATGATCTAGGGGTTTGATATTGTATAATCATGATGTATACCAAAACTATTACACTTATAATGTGGTTACTTATGTTTGCAATTTTTTAATAAAAGAATTAAACAGTAGTATCCGTGTTTCAGTCATTGCGCGTACCGTTGCTTTCAATAGCTCATTATTTCGCATATAAATGTAAACATCCTCGATCAGAATTCAGTACCTGTGACGTTTTAAGGTGAGGAGATCATTGTGATATTGGAATTGAGACAGAGACCAGCATATTACGTTGATTATAAATACTAGCAATCAGGCCGCCCCAGCTTCAGTATCTTTGCTACCTGCATCGAGGACGATTCTATTTTGGGAGCACATGCAGTATCTAGATTCATTAGGTACCGATGTTAAGCAACATATATTCGCTGACCCTGTGCACGACGAGTCAATCAAAGGAAAGAAATACACACTTAGGCTTCTCAAACCAGTTTGTTTCCCATAATCTGCAATCAACCAACAAGATATTTTTTATCTTTGGTCTTCAGCTACTTATAAATGGCAGTATTGAGACGAGTGGCACGATTGGAGATGTACAAGTAACATCTAATGCAGCAAAACGATTATTGAATATATGAGAAATCCTGGTATAGTTACAGCAATTCGAACACTTTTGGAGGCAAACAGTGATGAAGCAAGAACTTTAATTCAAGCCGGGTGGCATCCTACTACATACAATAAAATGCTGAAGGATGTCCGTTTTTGCTACTGCATACCTCCTTGCTACTTGTGTAATAGTTTGAAAGACCATGGAAGCGTGTTTTTTTCAGTTAATTGCTGCTACGTATATCTAAAGCCCAGAGCGAAAAAAATGCTTTATTTTGATTGGAGCAGTCGACGCAGATAAAGCATTAAAGTTATATTGATTACATGGCGCTGGAGGTGAAACTTGTCCACCCCAGCGAAATTATACAAAAATAATTTTTACAGTCGATTGCCCCAAATAAAAAGATCCTAGTACCATATAGAAAATGGGAAACGTATGAATTACCAAATCTGAATAATTCAACGAAAGGCTTGTGGTCCATCAAAACATCCTCAAACACGGAACGTCCTAGCAGATTTTCCTGGAAAATTAGCCAGCAAAATCTGGCCATCTCAAATAGATTAAGCATTGCTTTGTTTTAATTAGACACGCGCATTCCCGTCCATTTCAGTTCTGAGCTGGCTTTTAATTAAGAGTCAGCTCATAACTCGCTTGGACCGGGGAATCCGACAATCTAATTAATGTTTCATCTATTTGAACCAGGCAGATTTTCCTGGAAAATTAGCCAGGAAAATCTGCCCGTTCCAAACAGATTAAACATTGCTTTGTTTTAATTAGACAGTCGGTTTCCCCCGTCCCTACCAGTGCTGAGCTGGCTTTTAATTAGAAGTCAGCTCAGAACTGACATAGACGTGGGAATCCGACTATCTAATTAAAACAAAGCAATGTTTAATCTATTTGGATTCCGATTGTCTAATTAATCTTTAATCTATTTGGAATGGGCAGATTTTCCTATCTAATTTTCCAGAAAAATCTGTCCGGTCCAAATAGATTAAACATTGCTTTGTTTTAATTAGGTAGTCAGATTCCCACGTCCATTCCAGTTAAAACCAAGCAATGCTTAATCTATTTGGAATGGCTAATTTTCCAGGAAATCTGCCCGTTCCAAAAAGATTAAACATTGCTTTGTTTTAATTAGACAGTCGGATTTCCCCGTCCTTACCTGTTCTGAGCTGGCTTTTGATTATTATTACACAAGCAATTAAAAAAGGAATGTACTCTGTTTTTCGTACAAGCAAGTGAAGCGTAGGCTTCTCCTCACTGATAAACTACATTTACTATCGTTAAACTACGTTTACAGCGTTATTTTCATTTTTCACAACGTCCATTCCAGTTAAAACCAAGCAATGCTTAATCTATTTGGAATAGGTATATTTTCCTGGCTAATTTTCCAGGAAATCTGCCCGTTCCAAAAAGATTAAACATTGCTTTGTTTTAATTAGACAGTCGGATTTCCCCGTCCTTACCAGTTCTGAGCTGGCTTTTGATTAATGTTACACAAGCAATTAAAAAAGGAATGTACTCTGTTTTTCGTACAAGCAAGTGAAGCGTAGGCTTCTCCTCACTGATAAACTACATTTACTATAGTTAAACTACGTTTACAGCGTTATTTTCATTTTTCACAACGTCTTCACTCTTCTGCTTTGGAAGATCTTTAGAGATTCCTTTATCCTGCCTAAATCCAGATATTGTAGATGGGCTTTGCATTTATATTTTTTGTCCGAAATTAGCACCGAAAGGCGGGTATTATTTACAAGAAAGATCGGCAGATAATGCAATAATTTAGGTATTTCCGCCGATCGAAATATATTAATTTTTGTGTTGTTGAACCACCCTTGATCGTTAGTGACCGACCACCTGCACAACAATATAAACAGAGTTGTAGATGTAAAATATTTAAAATTATATATCCTCTGCTGACGGTAACTTGGTTAGTGCAAGTCAGGTTTTCTTAAATATCTAGTCGTTTGAGTTGTCCAAGTAAACTTGTCTTCATAATAGCATCTGGTTCTTCCCTATTTTAGTCTTATAGTTTTCTAGCTTATCGATATTTAAGCCACCTAGTTTGTGTCATTTACTAGGTTCACATTCACTTTTGATGATATTTTGAGTGCCGGCCGCTATGACTTTGACTTCATTTGGTATATTTTTAATTAAGGTATCGAATATGGATACTGGTACCACTATTATGTATTGTGTATTGCCATATTTAGAAAATGCTGTTTTTGTTATTTTGACCAGTTTGCAATTGTTTGTTGGTTTCTGGAAGTTGATCAGTTTAATTTCGCATGGATTGTTGTTGTTTAGTGCTGTCGGGTCGTCATTTTCACAAAAGTATGTTTGGTCGTTTAGATTCCTACACTTTTCGTTTCTGTAAGCGTAGTGTTTGCGCTAAGGATTGGGTACTTGTTTCTAGGGACAATCACTTTAAAGGTATACGGATATTTAGGGACTGGTAATGCATAGAATTGATAATAAATATATTCTGATTTGTCTACTAAAGGTATATCTATTTGGAATATAATTTTAAGTCAATTTGAACTGTTTTTATTTTAAATATTGTTTCGTAAAGTGAAATGTCTGATTTTGTTGTTAATCTTGATTTTGAGATATGGTTTTCAATGGTTTCTAATTCTTTTGATATTAACTTTGGTTTCAGTATTGACGTATGATACGTGCTTAATTTTGAAAACGTAATTGCATTTTCTGTTTTAATATCATATTTAGTACATTGTTTAACAAATAACTGATATGTGTGAGTAATTCCAAATGTTTTACTCTATGAAAATTCGTTAGTTGGTCGCTTTTTAGACTATCTATTGTCTATTCCAAATCGTTTATTCTCGCTACTATGGCTTCTTGGTTATGGTTCAGGTTATCTGTTGTTTTATTAAACTCTGCTATAGCATCTATCATTAGCGATGTTTGTGACCTAAAAAGTTAATGTACTTGATTTTGATCTTTTCTCAAAATTTCGAGAGCTTTATATATTCTGTCGCCGTCATCCGCATCTAAGTTCCCAGTTATTGATTTGAATATAGATCGTAGTCTGTTCATTATACCTCCTTTGATGCAGGAAATATTCGATAAAATGTGTTATCAATATTGCTAATGGTGAAATTAATGGTTAAAATAAAAATTTTATATTCCAATTACATTCTTTACGCTTAGTATGTTGTCGAAGTAAGTTTTTAGTCCGTTAAAGTCGTCGTATACTTGTCTCAAGTATGTATATGAATCATTCTCTATTATTCGTTCTCTGAAAAGGCTTGTCCCAGTTTGCAGATAGATACTGATTGCACAGAAATATCGGATTCATGCTACATGTGGCGTGCGTCAGGACCAACACTGTGAAACATGTATTACATTAAGCTCTTTAGTCTGGAGTCCGTAAACAACACGGCTATTATAGGGTATGCAGATCATTTGGCGGTGATTGTAAGCGGAGTAAATAAGGGTGATCTAGAGAATAATAAAACTGGATGGAAAATAGTGGTCTCCGACTTGAACCTCACAAAACTGAAAGTATAGTGCTAGTGGGACGAAGAACACTGAGAACAATAACTGTCAAGTTGGGCAATGCAGAGATTTGTGGTTTTATCACTTTATGGTGTCCAGCAACGTTAACAAGGGTAGGGCGGATACTGGATCCAAAAGTGACGATAAAAAAAACGAGCGTGAAGTCTACGTTCGGTTACTTATAGTATATGTTCCGCCGTGAGAACCGTAGCAACGTCTGTGTGAAATTACCAGTAAATTGTATGAACGTTCGTTGCGAGTGACGCGTATATGACTTTTAGGGACAACAAAGTAGGCGGAGTCTCACCTAGGCGCTGACTTGGCTGCGGCTGTACTGTGAACTACGCTTGCTCTTCACGATATTTCGAACTTATCAAATTATCAAATACCATAACAGACAAGTAGGGCGTGGTATCATTTCGATTGACACACTTCAGAGGGCAAAATAATAATGGAGAAGAAAAAAAAGGTTCTCATGAGTGAAATGTGGCGTCGGTCAAACAATAGCTAATTGCGATTAGGTTACGGATCGAGCGTTTGTAATGTTTGTAAATTTTTGACTCTGAAAAGAGCCGATTTTTTTCTCTCCAAGTTTTCCGTCTAATGTGACACAATTGAAAGGCACACGTTTTTTTATTTACTTCGAGCTGGCGTATTTGATAACCGGCTTGGTGCCTTTGCTGACTGCGTGTTTGGCGAGTTTACCGGGCAGAAGGTGCCTGACGGTGGTGTCGATCTCCCGGCTGGTTATCGTGGATCTGTTGTTGTAATGAGCGAGCTTGGAGGCTTCGTCGGTGATGCGCTCCAATATGTCGTTGACGAAGCTCTCCATTATGCTTATGGCTTTGATCAAGATAGGGGGTCGGGATGTACTTGATTCAGCATTGTGTGTATATAAATTGCGTAGAACTCCTTCATCCTCCGCTTCTTTTTGTCGCCCTTGGAGATGTTCTTCTGGGCCTTGCAGTTCTTCTTGATAACTTTACCTCTAGCCTTCGGTGGTATCTTGTCGTACAGAACAAACATCGGAACGATAGTGACGGTCCGCTTTCCTTTTTCTTTGGTCTTTAACTATATTTTTCGGTTGTTGCTTCCGTAACTTTACATGGCTTGTTTTCGGATTTGTGTTGCCTTTTAAATGGGTGTCGATTGTTATGACTGTCCGCACCGAAATCGACTTCGTTTTTGTTACGCGGCGCTATGAGCTTTCAGAAGTGGCACGGCAGTGTATGTTCAAACAAATATTGACCTTTTTCTCAGTTCGTAGTTTACCGTAGTTCACAGTGCAGACGCAGACAAGTCAGGTTGTTTTATTTATTTTATTTTTATTTATTTGTTTATATGTGAAAATTATACAGTACGCTAATACAATAAGTCAAAGACTTGTGGTGTACAGTAACGTAATTTAATATATAATATTATATCCAAAATTGCTTGTCAGTAAGAATCCAAATTTCGCACTTCAAATTTTGACATTCCAAATAAAATTTCCTTTTGCTTCCAATTTTTTCCATCTGATGCCTAAACCACTGCCTTCATTTACAATAAATCTTCATATCTTTATTCTACTTTTCCATTTACAATTCATCCTAACATATCCATATTTTTGCCAAGATTATTTAAGACCAAAAATGACATCGGTTTTTCACGTATACCTTTGTGTATAAAATGGACTTGGGAGTCACATTCCCTAGATAAAACAGTTGTTACAATGCTTGATGTCCCTATTAGAGATGACCCATGATTCAGTTTTGACTGGGTAGCTTTTTTAAATGTTAATAGTTTTTTAAAATACAAACTACATGCTTACGAAAGCTGAAATATGAATTGGAATAGTGAGCCCGAGTGAGTAGCCTGATTTTTTCTGTTGTTTGAAAAACTCACATCACTCTGTGTGTTGCTATCTGTAGACGATTGTGATGTTAGAATATTGAACATTTTATTTGTAAAATAATTTAAGAAAAAACTGCTTTGTTTCTTTGTAATGTTTACATTAAATCACCAAAAATCAACGTATTCTGGCATCCGCTTATTATATATATATATATATATATATATATATATATATATATATATATATATATATATATATATATATATATATATATATATATATATATATATATATACATGTTATTGAATTTGTCTTTAACTGCGTGGATGGGGTAGATGGTGGTTTATATATTACACAAAATCCAAAGTTTCGCAATTGTCTTCAAACAAAATTTCAAATTCATCTGATTTTAAATTATTCCTGATGTATATCGTATAACCGCATGGATATCTCTTGCTCGTTACATAAGATGTGTAAATTCTAAGATGGTCAGGTATCTGAATATTATCCTGCTGAGTTGTCGAAGATTCAACAAGTAGTATAATCGACGCACACAAATAGCATTCATCTCCTTCATCACTGTGTGTATTTCTTTCCTTTTGATTGACTCGTCGTGTACAGGGTCAGCGAATATATGTAGTCTGCTTAATATCGATACCTAATCCATCTAGATAATTCATGTGCTCCCAAGATAGAATCGTCTTATACAGGAAGCGAATATACTGAAGCTGGGGCGGCTTGATTGCTGGTATTTATAATCAACATAATATGGTGGTCTCTGTCTCAATTCCAATATCACAATGATCTCCTCACCTTGAAACGTCACAAGTACTCAATTCTGGTCGACGAGGTTTACATTTATATGCGAAATAATGCGGGTCGTAAGAGGCATAAAAACCTTACTGTATCTCGCCTATAATGATATCTGTGATTCCGCAATCAACCAACAAGATATTTTTACGTTTGTTCTTCAGCTGTTCTAATAACAGTAGAGAGACGAGTGGCACCATTGGAGATGTACAAGTAACATCTAATGCAGCAGCCCGATTATTAAACATGTGAGAAATTCTGGATAGTTACAACAATTCGAACACTTTTGGAAGCTAACAGTGATGAAGCAAGTGCTATAATTCAAGCCGGGTGGCATCCTACTACATACAATACAATGCTGAAGAATGGCCGTTTTTGCTACTGCGTACTTCCGTGCTACTTGTGTAATATTTCCAAAAATAATAGAAGCGTGATTTTCCGGTTAATAACTAAAGCCCAGAGCGAAAGAAATTGCTTTATTTTGATTGGAGCAGTCGACGCAGATAAACCATTAAAGTTACGTTGATTACATGACGCTGCAGGTGAAACTTATCCACCTAAGCGAAGTTATACTGAAACAATTATCACAATCGATTGCCCTAAATAGAAATAACCTGGTACCATATAGAAAATAGGAAACGTATAAATTACCAAATCTGAATAATTCAACATCCAAAAGTGACGAGATAATAAAACGAGCGTGAAGTCTACGGTCGGTTACTTGTAATAGACGCTCCGCCGTGAGAACCGTAGTAACGTCTCTTCTGTTTGCCTCACCCGGAGATGTTCTTCTGGGCCTTGCAGTCCTTCTTGATAACTCAACCTCTAGCCTTCGGTGGTATCTTGTCGTACAGTATACATAACAGACATCGGAACGATAGTGGCCGTCCGCTATTCTTCTTCTTTGGTCTTTAACTATATTTTTCGGTTGTTGCTTTCGTAACCTTAGCGTTGTAGTCAGGTTTTAGGATTTTCTGTTGCCCTTTAAATGTATGTCGATTGTTATGACGGTCCGCACCGAAATCGACTTCGTTTTTGTTAAGAGGCGCTGTGAACGTAGGTCACTCTCAACGAATCCGTCCCCGTCATTAGTGTCGGCCACAGCTATCTATAAAGGCATACCGCAATGACCACAACACTTCCAGAAGGGGCACGGCAGTGTATGTTTAAACCTTGTTTTCAGTTCGTAGTTCAGCGTAGTTCACAGTGCAGCCGCAGCCAAGTCAGTGCCCAGGTGAGACTCCACCTACTTTGTTGTCCCTAAAACATCCTATAGGCGGCCCCCGCAACGAACGTGTATACGTTCTTTCTTCTCAATTATTATTTAGACCTCTAAAGTGTATCGATCGAAATGACACTATGCCCTTCTTGTCTGTTATTGTATTTACCAATTTGAGTACCTCGAAATATCGTGAAGAGCCAGTGTAGTTCACAGTGCAGCCGCAGTCAAGTCAGCACCCACCTACTTTGTAGACCCTAAAACATCGTATAGACGAAACTCCCAACGAACGTTCATACGATTTAGTTCTAATTTCGCACAGACGTTACCCCGGTTCTCACGGCGGAGCGTCCATTACAGGTAACCAACCGTAGACTTCACGCTTGTTTTTTTCTCTCGTCACTTATGGATCCAGTATCCGCCTTACCTTTGTTAACGTTGCTGTAAACCAGATTCCCCTTCCCTCCAGGTCGAGACTACCCACTAAACACCCCCATGAAACCTAGAGTGGTGGCGTAAACCACTCGCGGGCATTGCTTCACCACGTCCCTAAGTCTTGTTGTTTTAAAAACTTCTACATCCTGTCTTTATCCTCCGTTGACTTCGTAATTTCTACGACTCCTATTCCCACAGTATTCCACACCCTTTCACTTCACAGCATATGCTCCACCACATTATCTGCTGTTACATTTTTGCCAATATTATTTACATTTGTTCTCTTATTTGCGGCCATCTTGCGCACTCAAAAACGATGTGTCCTGGCATATCTCTATCAGCACAATAGGTACATTCTTATTTGTCAACTATTTTCGTTTTACTAAGGTAAGACCTGAAACGCCCATGACCTGACAGAAATTGGGTAAAATAATAACCCACCTCCCAATGCTGTCTCGATATCCATGTCTATATATGTGGAATGAGCCTCTTTGTCCACTGGGATGTTGACTTTTACTCTTTCCATTCTCGCTGCCACTTTAGCAATGTTTCGGTGCTTGCTCCTTTTTTTCTTTTCTTCTATTTTCGTCTCTTTCATAAGTTACCTCTATTGCCAATAATTAATTATGCAAGCGCCACCATTGAAAATAAATTTAATAACATGTTTGTTACTAAAGATTAGAGGTAAAAAGAAGTTTAGCGAAGAAGCAGTGGCAGCAGTTTTAGTTATGGTGGAGATACGCATAGTGGAGTGTAGTGGAGTTGGAATCAAATCAAATAGTTAGTTGCATAAAAACCAATTCTAGCAAACCTTCTATTTTAGTATTTTAGTTGAATCATTATTGAAGTCTAAGTGTTCGTATAAATGATGCAACTCTTCATAATTGTAGGCTTTATCAGGTTTAAACCTTAATGATGCTTAAGCATCAAGTGATTCTTTCGAATATTTTCAGCAAGTTTTGTTTTGTGCTGTACTAAAATAATATCTTTTTGTTACCGTGGTAAGAGAGACAAACTGTTTGGCGTTTTAAGGTATATTAGCTTTGAGTGGGTTGTCTCTCTACCTATCTATTGTTAGTTGCCTATCACCACAGCTCTTGGACAGCTGTGTGTCTAACACTACTGATGTTAAACAGCTACTAGTTTCATACGACAGCTGTTGGACAGCTGTCAGACAGCGGTCTGTCGTGATACTGTATACCTATGTAATATTTTCATAGACTATATACGAGAGCTTTTGGCAATCGTTAATAGGGATAACTAGAAATTGCTCCAATTTGGTTGCCGCAGCAGATGCAGATAAAGCTTTAACGTTTAACATTGAACGCATGGTACTAAATATTCACCCAAACGATGTTATACAACAGCAATTAGTAAAATCGTCTAATATGGATAAAAAGGTTCTTATACCATATAGAAAATGGGAAATGTATGGATACCGAATCTCAAAAATTCGTCTTAAGGCTTGTGGTCCATTAAGACTTCCTCAAACGCTGACCAGCCAGGATTTGGTATTGTAAGATTTGAAACGGATTGATACAATAACGTTGGAAAATACATTCGAGATATAAGACTTCACTTAAATGATAAGCAAATCCCCACAGAAGGTATGAATCTGAACTTAAACCAAGTAAATTACATTGAGCGTTCGTATGTTGGTAGAGAAACAACAACTACCTTGAATTACAACGCTTTTGTAAAATATCCCATGTTTGTATTACCTCGGATTAGAAGCCCTTTACAAAATAGTCCATGTTTGTATTTGATTGCTCCAGGTACAGCGATTCCATACAAACATGAGATATTTTGTAAAAGTCTTATAATCCAAGGTAGGTGTAGGTTCTATACCAACATACGAACGCTCGATGTAATTTACTGGGTTAAAGTTCAAACTCAGACCTCCTGTGGGGATTTCTTTAGAATTTAAGTGAAGTTTTATATCCAGAATATATTTTATAACGATGATGTATTTTCTAACGTAATTGTAACGATCAGTTTGCAATCTCACAATAACAAATCTAGGTCATTCGGTGTTTGAAGAAGTCTTAATGGACCACAAGCCTTTAGTCGTTTAGTGAGATTCGGTAATTTATACATTTCCCATTTTCTATATGGGTATAAGAACCTTTTTATCCATAGTAATCGACGTTAATAATTGCTGTTGTATAACATTGTTTGGGGTGAATATATTTGACCTACAGTACCATGCATTCAATGCTAAACATTAAAGCTTTATTTGCATCTGCTGCGCCAATCAAATTGGAGCAATTTCTATTTATGCGTATTAACAAACTGATGAAAAGCTCTCTTATATAGCCTTTGAAATTATAGGTATACAGTATCAGTAGACAGCTGTCTAACAGCTGTTGTGTCAAACTAGTAGCTGTCTAACAGCTGTAGTGATGGATACAGAGCTGGCCAACAGCTGTCGCAATAGACGACTAACAATAGATAGGTAGACAGAAAACCAACTCAAAGCTAGTATACCTTAAACCGCCAAACAGTTTGTATCTCTTAGCACGGTAACCAACTAACAAGTGGTTTACATCAGACCAACAACCAACTTGTTTGAAACAAAAAACTTAAGCGTGAGAAGAGAAAAATATCAAGTACAGCACAAAACAAAACTTACCGGGAAAATTAATGAAGCCTGTCATTTCGGCTATAGATTCTCCAAGATAGAATTTGGCAATTTGACTACTTATTAAACAGAAAAGTTGTTCGGTGCTAAATTCTCTTGATTTTGTTGACAAATTAAAGACGTTAAATTATTGGAAGGAGAGATTTTGATGTCATTCGACGTGGCGTCAATATTTCCTAGTGTACCCACAAAACAAACGTTGGAGTATTTGGAAGAATTATTAAAATTGAATAATATAAGTCAAGACGTCTGCAAAGAATTTTTAACTCTAACTAGCCTTTGTATAAAACAAAATATTTTCCAATTTAACAATGAGTGCTTTGAACAAACTTGAAGACACAGCTATGGGCAATCCATTATCGCCTTTTATTGCAGATTTGTTGATGAGCAGATTTGAGACGGATTTAAAAAATTAAAATGGGTATTTGCATAGAATTGTAATAAATATAGTCTGATTTGTCTACTAAAGGTATATCTATTCGGAATATAATTTTAAGTCAAATTGAACTGTTTTTATTTTAAATATTGTTTCGTAAAGTGAAATGTCGGATTTTTTTATTAATCTTGATTTTGGGATATGGTTTAAATGGTTTCTAATTCTTTTGATATAAACTTTGGTTTCAGTATTGACGTATGATACGTGTTTTATTTTAAAAAAGGTAATTGCATTTTCTGTTGTTAATATCATATTTAGTACACCGTTTGACAAATAACTGATATGTGTGAGTAATTACAAATGTTTTACTCTATGAAAGTTTGTTAGTTGGTCGCTTTTTAGACTATCTATTGTATATTCCAAATCGTTTATTCTCGCTACTATGGCTTCTTGGTTAGGGTTCAGGTTGTTTATTGTTTTATTAAACTCTGCTATAACATCTATTATTAGTAATCTTTGTGAACTAAAAAGTTGATGTAATTTATTTTGATATTTTCTCAAAATTTCGAGAGCTTTATATATTCGCCGTCGTCATCCGCATCTAAGTTCCCAGTTATTGATTTGAATATAGATCCTAGTCCGTTGATTATACCTCTTTTGTTTCTAATTGTTGTTGGAAATATTCGATGAAATGTGTCATCAATATTGCTAATGGTGAAATTAATGGTTAAAAGAAAAAAATTATATTCCAACTTGTACTCTGCATTCATTACGCTTAGTATATACTAAGCGACTTAGAACTAACTTCGACTATATAGTCGAAGTAAGTTTTTAGTCCGTTAAAGTCGTCTCAAGTACATACTTGAGACGAGAATGATTCATATACATATATGGATCATTCTCCATTAATCGTTCTCTGAAAAGGCTTGTCCCAGTTTGCAGATAGAAATATCCGATGCATGCTATTTACTAAATGTAGCATGTTAAAGGAGATGTTGTCTGCTACAAAAGTGAAAACCAAGAGATATTAGATCCCGCAGATGCAAAGAGCAATTTAATTTTTGATGATGTAGCCAGTGATAAGCAAGACAAAATAAAATCCTATTTTTGTATTGGGAGACATAAAAATAATAACAGTTTCTACTTGTGTCAGACATATAACAAAATTCCGATACACTTGCTTTGTTATGACTGCAGGTAGTAAACATATCGGTGTATGCGGTTTAAAAACACAATGCTCACTTTGGAAATTACAAATTTTTTGGGTGTAAATTCAGGCAGTCAAAAACCCTGAGTATCGACATCTAGGAACCTCATCTTGAGAGTGATTGCAGTACCCTTATAGCTACATTATTCAGCGCACGATGTTGGAGAGTAGGGCATACTACATGATATAATCATGTATAATTAAAAAATAACATTTTGTGTGATTGGAAAGTTGATGATACTTTCCATTTCCAATTTGATATTTACCGTAGATGGATTTTTGGATTCCCTGTAGTTGGAGCAATCAAATACAAACATTTTTCCAAAGTTTTGTAATCCAAGGTTGGGGTTCTCTACCAACATATGAGCGTTGAAATTCAGTCATGTTTCTATATGCCTTCTGTGGGGGGTTCGTTGAGAATTGAAGTGGATTTATATCGAATGCCTACATGATCAAAGTTGTTGATGTTTTTCTAACGTTATTCGATCTATCCGTTTGCAATATCACAATAAAAAAGCTAGGTCGTTCAGTGTTTGAAGATGTTTTGATGGACCACAAGCCTTTTGTTGGATTATTCAGATTTGCTAATTCATACGTTTCCCATTTTCTATATGTTACCAGGATCTTTTTATTTAGGGCAATCGACTGTAATAATTGTTTCTGTATAACTTCGCTGAGGTGGATAAGTTTCGCCTGCAACACCATGTAATCAATGTAACTTTAATGCTTTATCTGCGTCGACTGCTCCAATTAAAATAAAGCCATTTCTTTCGCTCTGGGCTTTAGTTATTAACTAGAAAAACATACTTCTTAAGTATTTGAAAATATTACAGAAGTAGCAAGGAGGCATGCAGTAGCAAAAACGGCCATCCTTCAGCATTTTATTGTATGTAGCTTAATGCCACCCGGCTTGAATTAGAGCTTTTGCTTCATCATTGTTTGCTTCCAAAAGTCCTGGAATTGCTGTAACTGTACCAGTTTCTACATGTTCAATAATCGGGCTGCTGCATTAGATGTTACTTGTACATACTTTCAGTTTCTTATTATGCATCATGTGTGGCATACCGCAATACCGCAACCTGAAGTTATGGAAGTTGGACGTGACTTAGCGCCTGCTTATTTTTCTAGTATTGGTTGATATTTGGGAGAACTGTTTCTGATAGTGTCTTCTTGAGGATCGTTCTCTTTTCTGTTAAGACTAGTAGCTTTCATAATATCTGCAAAATCAGCTATAGCATGTGAATTTTCCATAGCAGCCGTAACAGATTTTCTCAAAAATATTAATTCCAATATATGAGTAGTACCAATTATTTCCAACCAGCATTTGAAAGCTATGCCTATTATTGAAAGATTTGTAACGGATCGATAGAATAACGTTAGAAAATACATTCAAGATTTAAGTCTTTACTTAAATTATAAGGAAATCCCCACAGAAGGTATGAATCTGAACTATAACCAAGTAAATTACATTCAGCGTTCATATGTTGGTAGAGAATCAACACCTACCTTGAATTACAACGATTTTATAATATACCCCATGTTTGTATTTGATTGCTCCAGGTACAGCGATTCCATAAAGCTCCGGTGGCTATCGAATTGGAAATGAAAAGTATTAACATCTTTTCGATCACACGAAACGTTATTGTCTAATTTGCGTCGTCTAGTAGGCCCCAATCACCAACGTCGTGCATTATATAATGAAAATCTTCATTGCCATACATAGAATTAGTAATTTATAATACTTTTCAATCTGCACATTATAGGCTTTAGACACCGAAACCGCTAGGTTATTAAATGCAGTATAGTTAAATATATCAAGTTGCTACAAAAAACCGAGAAATTTTTGGATTATGATTGTGGTAATTACTTCAGAAGAATTATCCAAAATAATAGCAAAACATAATATCGAAAAGGGGGTAGATAGAGTTTACTCGAAAGGTGTTATCATGAAAAGGTATATTAAAAAGGTATTATTGCAATGTGATTACAGCGGGGATCTTATTAATTTGAAAAACGATGAAGGTTGCCGAAACTTGTACCATACCATCCAATATGTATGTATCACGCTGTTAAATTTCATAAAAGAAAATGTATTTTGTGGTATTAGACATATTATTTATTTAAATTGTAAACTTGTTACATAAATAAAAGAACCCTTGCAAAAGTAAAATGTATTTATTAGTTTTATTTTAAAAGACATTTATTTAATATTCATCTACAGTCACAAAAGACGTTCCAACATCAATCTACTCACAACTCCAATTCTGCAACTCTAAATTTCCACGATAGATACATATTTTCATAATAAGTTGAAACTGTAACATTTTTGTATTGAATGATTTCATTTGTTTTCTTTCTTTATTTTGAAGCTCATACAACCCAAACAATTCTAAGTTTATTTCAATTGCATCATGTTTAGCTGAAGCAGCTTCAATGAGTTGAAACAATACATATTTCATAGTTTCAATGGATTTCTTTTATGTTACTGTTATTCGTATTAATATGATAAGTAGCCATTCTCTTTTGAAAGCTTCATTCATTTATAGGCACGTTTTCAACCACCCACGATTCACATATTTTTAATTTTTTGCCTTCACTGCGCAGATGTCCAGAGCACACACTGCTTTTCACTTGTGACGAGCACGATTCACAATACTTCATATATATATATATATATATATATATATATATATATATATATATATATATATATATATATATATATGCATGTATATATATATATATATATATATATATATATATATATATATATATATATATATATATATATAAATGCACTTTGATGTGCACAGTTGGAAATCAGTTACTATGAGCCTTTACCAGTCACGTGTCTCTCAAATAGAAAGATAAGTTTATAACAAACCATATCAGCCTTGATTTTGGTCATGTTGTAAGTGGAAGTTTCAACTAGGTAATCGTTGTGTAGAGGTGTTGTTGGCAAGCCAGACCATTTCATGCAGTCGTCACTATCGAAATAGGTTCTCACTTCTTTTACATTTGGTGGTCGATGTTCTCTAAAATCAGGATCGTCCTTTTCATTCACATGATACAATCACAATCAACTTTCACGTTTACACCAACCATCTTTTACGTTTAGATTAACGATTAAGGGTGTTTCAACAACACAAAAATTAACATATTTCGATCGGCGGCTAGCTGTGACAGGAGATGAATATTAATAAATGTATTTTAAAACAAAACCAATAAATATATTTTACTTTTACAATGGTTCTTTCATTTATGTAACAAGTATACAATTTAAGTAAATAATAGCATACTATGTCTAATACCACAAATACATTTTCTTTTATCAAATTTAACATCAAATTTAAAACATACATATTGCATGGTCTCCTACCAGTTTCGGCAAACGTCATCGTTTTTCAAATTTTTTATATAATTTATGTATGTATATATAAATAAATATATATATATATATATATATATATATATATATATATATATATATATATATATATATCATAATAGATGACATCCCCGCTGTAATCATATTTCAATAACACCTCTTTAATATACCTTTTCATGATAACACCTTTCGCGAGTAAACTTTCTTGTCAACGCACTTGAATTTTTAAAAAAATTTATTGATTAGAGTTACACACAATACTTATGAATAATAATAAAAATGATAAAGATACATTCTGACAACATAAAAGAGACTCTAGCAATAACAATGTGGGAATGTCCGTCCGTGGTCTGGTAACTTCCATATATAGTCTCTGGTGTGGCGTGGACCGAGAGGCGGTTTCCACACTAGGTTGCTGTTTAAGGTGGCTGGTTGCTGAGTTGAAGGTGATCTTGGCAGGTGGCCGTTTGCTGAGTTGGGTCTAGTTGTTTACCCACCCATGAATAGTCTATTCTAATTGCGCTGCTATTAATCCATTCGTCAGCGATCTTGGGTGTTGAAACGTTGTATGAGGTGTATGAGGTGGCCATCGTTATCTCCTCCATCCTTTAGAGGAGGAATAGTTCCGAATCGTTCCGAATAGTCATCGGGAGTGGTTGGTTTGGAGTAATCAGTTTTCTTTTTTGACTTTTGCAAGATATATCTTGAAGTTATTGTGATTGTCCATACACTAGGGTGGTATATGGGCAATTCCTGGAATTCTGCCATTGATTTGTTGTAACTGGGATTTGATATTGTTCAAGTCGTGCAGTGGGACATTTTCTAATTTTAATTCTGGTAATTTGGAAGATGGGTGCTTTATTTGTTACCAATTCTATGGTTGGGAGATTTAATGATTGTTGTGTTTCCGACGCCATTTGTACTGTGCTGAATCTTACGTTATTGATTATAAGTTGGCATTTGGGTTTCAGAGTCGCCAGTTTTGTTCCGCTGATTATTTTGGTTTCTTCGCAGCTAAGTTTGATCTTCGTTTCTTCTGGTGCCACTATTATGTATTGTGTATTGCCATACTTAGAGAATGTTGTTTTTGTTATTTTGACCAGTTCTTGTTTGCAATTTGTTTCTGGAATTTGATCAGTTTAATTTCGCAGGGGTTGTTGCCGTTTAGGGCTTTCGGGTTGTCATTTTCACAAAAGTATGTTTGGTCTTTTAGGTTCCTACACTTTTCGTTTCTGTAAGGGTAGTGTTTGCGCTTAGGATTGGGTACTTGTTTCTAGGTACAATCATGTTGAAGGTATACGGATATTTAGGGACTGGTAATGCATAGAATTGTAATAAGTATAGTCTGATTTGTCTACTAAAGGTATATCTAATTGGAATATAATTTTTAGTCAATTTGATCTGTTTTCATTTTAAATATTTTGTGGTAAAGTGAAATGTCGGATTTTTTTTATTAATCTTGATTTTGAGATATGGTTTTCAATGGTTTCTAATTCTTTTGATATTAACTTAGGTTTCAGTATTGACGTATTATACGTGCTTAATTTTGTAAAACGTAATTGCATTTTCTGTTGTTAATATTATATTTAATACATTGTTTAACAAAAAACGATATGTGTGAGTAATTCCAAATGTTTTACTCTGAAAATTCGTTAGTTGGTCGCTTTTTAGACTATCTTGAATCTTCTATTCAAAATCGTTTATTCTCGCTACTATGGCTTCTTGGTTATGGTTCAGGTTGTCTATTGTTTTAATAAACTCTGCTATAGCATCTATCATTAGCGATGTTTGTGACCTAAAAAGTTAATGTACTTGATTTTGATATTTTCTCAAAATTTCGAGAGCTTTATATATTCTGTCGCCGTCATCCGCATCTAAGTTCCCAGTTATTGATTTGAATATAGATCCTAGTCTGTTCATTACACCTACTTTGTTCCTAATTGATGTTGGAAAGATTCGATAAAATGTGTCATCAATATTGCTAATGGTGAAATTAATGGTTAAAAGAAAAAAATTATATTCCAACTTGTACTCTACATTCATTACTCTTAGTATGTTGTCGAAGTAGGTTTTTAGTCCGTTAAAGCCGTCGTATAGTTGTCTTAAGTATGTATATAAATCATTCTCTATTATTCGTTCTCTGAAAAGGCTTGTCCCAGTTTGCAGATAGATACTGATTGCACAGAAATATCGGATTCATGCTACATGTGGCGTGCGTCAGGACCAACACTGTGAAACATGTATTACGATAAGCTCTTTAGTCTGGAGTCCGTAAACAACACGGTTATTATAGGGTATGAAGATCATTTGGCGGTGATTGTAAGCAGAGTAAATAAGGGTGACCTAGAGAATAATATCAACTGGTCAATAGCAAGGGTGTAAAACTGGATGGAAAATAGTGGTCACCGACTTGGGCCACACAAAACTGAAAGTATAGTGCTAGTGGGACGAAGAACACTGAGAACAGTAACCGTCAAGTTGGGGAATTCAGAGATTTGTGGTTTTATCACTTTAGGGGGTCCAGCAACGTTAACAAAGGTAGGGCGGATACTGGATCCAAAAGTAACGAGAGAAAAAAACGAGCGTGAAGTCTACGGTCGGTTACCTATAATAGACGTTCCGCCGTGAGAACCGTAGCAACGTCTGTGCGAAATTACCAGTAAATCGTATGAACGTTCGCTGTGAGTGAAGCGTATAGGACGTTTTAGGGACAACAAAGTAGGCGGAGTGTCACCTGGGCGCTGACTTACTTGCGTCTGCACTGTGAACTACGCTTGCTCTTCACGATATTTCGAACTTATCAAATTGGCAAATACCATAACAGACAAGTAGGGCGTGGTGTCATTTCGATTGACACACTTCAGAGGGCAAAATAATAATGAAGAAGAAAAAAAAGATGAGTGAAATGTGGCGTCGGTCAAACAATAGCTAATTGCGATTAGGTTACGGATCGAGCTTTTGTAATGTTTGTAAATTTGTGACTTTGAGAAGAGCCGACTTTCTTTCCTCCAAGTTTTCCGTCTAATATGACACAATTAAAAGGCACACGATTATTTATTTAGTTCGAGCTGGTGTATTTGATAACCGGATTGGTGCCTTTGCTAACTGCGTGTTTGGCGAGTTTACCGGGCAGAAGGTGCCTGATGGTGGTGTCGATTTCCCGGCTGGTTATGGTGGATCTGTTGCTGTAATGAGCGAGCCTGGAGGCTTCGGCGGTGATGCGTTCCAATATGTCGTTGACGAAGCTCTCCATTATGCTTATGGCCTTGATCGCGATACAGGGTCGGGTTGTACTTGCTTGAGCATTTTGTGTATATAAATTGCGTAGCACTCCTTCATCCTCCGCTTCTTTTTGTGGCCCTTGGAGATGTTCTTCTGAGACTTGCAATTCTTCTTGATAACTTTACCTCTAGCGTTCGGTGGCATCTTGTCGTACAGTATACAGAACAAACGTAGGAACGATAGTGACGGTCCGCTTTTTTTTCTTTGGTCTTTAACTATATTTTTCGGTTGTTGCTTCCGTAACTTTACATGGCTTGTTTTCGGATTGTGTGTTGTCCTTTAAATTGGTGTCGATTGTTATGACTGTCCTCACCGAAATTGACTTCGTTTTTGTTACGCGGCGCTGTGGACGTAGGTTACTCTCAAAGAATCCGGCCCCGTCATTCGTGCCGGCCAACTTCTATCTATAAAGGCATACCGCAATGACCACACCACTTTCAGAGGTGGCACGGCAGTGTATGTTCAAACAAATATTGACCACCTTTTTCTCAGTTTGTAGTTGAACGTAGTTCACAGTGCAGCCACAGACAAGTCAGGTTGTTTTATCGGTTTTGCACGTCTACCTTTTTTGTGTAAAATGGACTTGGGAGTCACATTCCCTAGATAAAACAGTTGCTACAATGTTTGATGTCCCTATTACAGATGACCCATGATTCGTTTTGACGGAGTAGCTTTTTTAATTGTTAATAGTTTTTTAAGATACAAACTACAGGCTTACGAAAGCTGAAATATGAATTGGAATAGTGAGCACGAGTGAGTAGTCTGATTTTTTTCTGTTGTTTGAAAAACCCACATCACTCTGTGTGTTTCCATCTGTAGACGATTGTGATGTTAGACTATTGAACATTTTATTTGTAAAATAATTTAAGAATGAACTGCTTTGTTTCTTTGTAATGTTTACATTGAAATCACCAAAAATCTACGTATTCTGGCAACCGCTTATTATATATATATATATATATATATATATATATATATATATATATATATATATATATATATATATATATATATACATGTTATTGCATTTGTCTTTAGCTGCGTGGATGGGGTAGATGGTGGTTTATATATATTACACAATATCCAAAGTTTCGCAATTGTCTTCAAACAAAATTTCAAATTCATCTGATTTTAAATTATTCCTGATGTATAGCGTAGAACCACATGGATATCTTATTGCTCTTTACATGAGATGTGTAAATTCTAAGATGGTCAGGTATCTGAATATCATCCTGCTGAGTTGTCGAAGATTGAATAAGTAGTATAGTCGATGCTTTCTTTATCCTTCCTAAATTCAGATATTGTAGATGGGCTGCTCGTTAATATTTTTTGCCTGAAAGGAAGACCGAAAGGAGGGTCTTATTTAAAAGAAATATCAGCAGGAGCAAGTACGATAGATAATAAAATAATTTAGGTATTTCCGCCGTTTTCGTTGTTTAACGTTAGTGACCAACTACCTGCGCAAGAATATAAGCAGAGATATAGATGTAAGATATTTAGGATCATTTATAACTCTGATGACGTTAACTCGGTTAGGGAAACGATCGTCAGGTTTCTTTAAATATATTGTAGTTATTTGAGATCTCCAAGGGTACGTGTCTTCATAATACTACCTGTTTCTTCATTATTGTAGTCCTTTAGGTTTCTACCTTATCTACAATTAAATCTTCTAGCTTGTGTCGTTGATAAATGAGATGACGGTTACATTCAGTTTTGTTGATATTTTGAGTGCCAGTCAGTCATAGGACTGACTTCATTTCGTATATTTTTAACTAAGCTATACAATGTATTTGTTCGATAGACATTTCTATACTAAGCAGTAGGCAGGCATGTATGATATATGTAGCTTTACTAGGCTATAACATCTGCTTCTTTCAGTTTTTCAATGATTGATTGAATTTAGTTGTTATGAGCATTATTATCAGCTACTTGAGAAGGCACTAGAACTAAGTCTATCAACTAACTCATTGACGTCATCCCCATTCACATAATTTATTTGCTTGTTATTTTGTATCATCCACTTGTTAGTGCTGATTTTTCTATCATTACATTGTGAATTCTAGGTTGTTTTTTTTTTTTTTAAGTTAAGATGTGTGTCGTCACCAAAACCGTAAGGAGTTGAGGATCTTCCGCTCAAGGATTTGTCATTTATTTCGTTAGAGTAAGATACTTTTCTAAGAAAAATTAGTTCACCCATTTTAAGTTTATAAACACTGTTTGATTCTAGAATATCTTTATAGTGTCGAAGATCGTCATAAGTATATGCCTTAGGCCGTTACATAAAAATCAATTCTAGCAAACCTTCTATTTTATCTTGTTTAATTTCATCATTAATGTTTGTTTAAAGGAATGCAAATCTTTATCATTGTCAGGTCTATCAGATTAAAGCATTAAGTGATTTCGAATGTTTTAAGCAAGTTTTGTTTTATGTTGTACTAAAATCTTTTACTTGATATTTTTCTCTTCTCACGTCCATCTCGCTAAAGTTTTTTGTTTCAAACAAGTTGGTTGTTGGTCTGATCTTAGTTGGTTACCGTGCTAAGAGATACAAACTGTTTGGCGGTTTAAGGTATACTAGCTTTGAGTTGGTTTTCTATCTATCTATCTATTGTTTGTCGTCTATCGCGACAGCTGTTGGCCAGCTCTGTGTCTATCACTACAGTTGTTAGACATCTACTAGTTTGACACAACAGCTGTTAGACAGCTGTCTCCTGATACTGTATACCTCTAATTTCAAAGGCTATATAAGAGAGCTTTTCAGCAGTTTCTTAATACGCATAAATAGAAATTGCTACAATTTGATTGGCGCAGCGCAGCAGATGCAAATAAAGCTTTAATGTTTGCCATGGTACTGCAGGTCAAATATATTCACCCGAAACATATTCATACATTTCCCATTTTCTATATGGTATCTATATTTTTATCCATAGTAGTCGACTTAACTAATTGCTGTTGTATAACATCGTTTCGGTGAATATGTAGTACCATGCATTCAATGTTAAACATTAAAGCTTTATCTGCATCTGCTGCGGCAACCAAATTGGAGCAATTTCTAGTTAACCCTAACCCTATTACCGAATTGCCAAAAGCTCTCTTATATAGTCTATGAAAATATTACATAGGTGTACAGTATCACGTCAGACCGTTGTCTAAGAGCTGACCAACAGCTGTCGTGTGTAACTAGTAGCTGACGAACATCAGTAGTGTTAGACACACAGCTGTCCAAGAGCTGTGGTGATAGGCAACTAACAATAGATAGGTAGAGAGACAACTCACTTAAAAAATATACCGTAAATCGCCAAACAGTTTGTCTCTCTTAGCACGGTAACAAAAAGATATTATTTTAGTACAGCACAAAACAAAACTTGCTGAAAACATTCGAAAGAATCACTTGATGCTTAAACCTGATAGAGCCTACATTTATGAAGAGTTACATCATTTATACAAACACTTAGACTTCAATAATGATGAAATTCAACTAAAATACTAAAATAGAAGGTTTTTTAGAATTGGTTTTAATGCAACTAACTATTTTATTTGAATCCAACTAAATTCCACTATGCGTATCTCCACCATAACCAAAACTGCTGCCACTGCTTCTTCACTAAACTTCTTTTTACCTCTAATGTTTAGTAACAAAGATGTTATTAAATTTATTTTCAATGGTGGCGCTTGCTTAATTAATTATTGGCAATAGAGGTAACTTACGAAAGAGGCGAAAATAGAAGAAAAGAAAAAAAAGAGCAAGCACCGAAACATTGCTGAAGTCTCAGTGAGAATGGAAACAGTAAAAGTCAACATCCCAGCGGACAAAGAGGCTCATTTTACATATATAGACATAGATATCGAGACAGCATTGGGAGGTGGGTTATTATTTTACCCAAAATCTGTCAGGTCATTAGCGTTTCAGGTCTTACCTGAGTAAAACAAAATAGTTGACAAATAAGAATGTACCTATTGTGGTGATAGAGATATGCCAGAACACATCTTTTGCGAGTGCGCAAATGGCCGTAAATGAGAGAACAAATGTAAATAATATTGGCAGAAATGTAACAGCGAGTGGTTTACGCCACCTCTCTAGGTTTCAAGGGGGTGTTTAATGGGTAATCTCGACATGGAGGGAGAGGAGTCTGGTTTCCAGCAACGTTAACAAGGGTAGGGCGGATACTGGATCCATAAGTGATGACAGAAGAAAACAAGCGTGAAGTGTACGGTTGGTTACCAGTAATAGACGCTCCGCCGTGAGAACCGGAATAACGTCTGTGCGAAATTACCACTAAATCGAATGAACATCCGTTGGGAGTTTTAGGGTCTACAAAGTATGTGGGCGCTGACTTCACTGCGGCTGCACTGTGAACTACACTGGCTCTTCACGATATTTTGAAGTACTCAAATTGTAAATACAATAGCAGACAAGAAGGGCATAGTGTCATTTCGATCGACACACTTTAGAGGGCAAAAATTATTTTGCTCAATTATTAAATTGAGAAGAAAGAACGTATGCACGTTCGTTGAGGGGCCGCCTATAGGATGTTTTAGGCACAACAAAGTAGATGGAGTCTCACCTGGGCGTTGACTTGGCTGCGGCTGCACTCTGAATCACGCTGAACTACGAACTGAGAAGAAGGTGGTCAATATTTGTTTAAAAATACACTGCCATGCCCCCTCTGGAAGTGTTGTGGTCATATGCAGTATGCCTTTATAGATATATGTTGGCCGACACTAATGACGGGGATGGATTCGTTGAGAGTGACCTACGTCCACAGCGCCGCTTAACAAAAACGAAGTGGATTTCGGTGCGAACCGTCATAGCAATTGACACACATTTAAAAGGCAAGAAAATCCGAAAACCTGACAACAACGGTAAGGTTACGGAAGCAACAACCGAAAAATATAGTTAACGACCAAAGAAGAAGAAAAGTGGACGGTTACTGGCGTTCCGATGTCTGTTATGTATACTGTACGACAAGATACCACCGAAGGCTAGAGGTTAAGTTATCAAGAAGGCCTGCAAGGCCCAGAAGAACATCTCCGAGGGCGACAAAAAGAAGCGCTGGATGAAGCAGAGCTTTGCAATTTATATTTACCAAATACTGAAGCAAGTACATGCCGACCCCGTAACTCGAGCAAGCCCATAAGCATAATGGACAGCTTCGTCAACGACAAATTGGAGCGCATCACCGCCGAAGCCTCCAGACTCGCTCATTACAACAACAGATCCACGATAACCAGCCGGGAGATCGAGACCACCGTCAGGCACCTTCTGCCCGGTAAACTCGCCAAACACGCAGTCAGCGAAGGCACCAAGCCGGTTAACAAGTACACCAACTCGAAGGAAATAAATAAACGTGTGCCTTTCAATTGTGTCACATTAGACGGAAAACTTGGAGAGAAAAAAGTCGGCGCGTTTCAGAGTGTCAAATTTACATACATTTTGTGATAAGTACGCTACATCCGTAACCTAATCGCAATTAGCTATTGTTTGACCGACGGCACATTTCACTCATCAGAACCTTTTTTTTTTGTTCGTTATTAGTTTGCCCTCTGAAGTGTGCCGATCGAATGACACCACGCCTCTGTCTCAATTCCAATATCACAATGATCTCCTCACCTTGAAACGTCACAAGTACTCAATTCTGATCGCGAAATCTGATATGCGAAATAATGCGGGTCGTAAGAGGCAATATATTGTAATGAAGTCCGATTTATTGCAGTTATTTGAATAATTAATGAGCCGTTTAGGCGGTATAAATAACGGATATTTGTTGAACAATAAATCTGATTCATTTTAAAGTATGAAAATTCGCCAGAACCCAAACGCAGTTCTTGTAGAACGGACCGCTGTACGCCAGTCTGACACGCGCAATAAGATGTGTCCTAGGCGCATGTCGGAAAAGCGGAGAGGACAGAGCAGGTGCAACGCGAGACGGAGGGTTTTGAATGATTGCCGTGGTAACAGGTCTCCGTCGTCCGTATCTCGCGTGGAAGTTTGTTAAAGCGTTAGGTGTAATAGTACCTGAGGGAAGATTGTCCCGTATCGCTATAGAGTAGCGAAGAGGCCGTGTATTGGTCTGTTGTTAGTAAAGAATAATAGTCTAGGAGGACTGTGTTCTGTAAAGGTATCAGTTTATCAGGTTAGTTATCACTTCGGGAAACGTGCAGAAGTATAATTGGTAAATGGTTAAACTTGTTGTGTTTTATTAATGCTGTTCTACGTGAAGTATTAACAGCGGAGTTAGGATTTCACGTGTAGATAGAGTCTACTAGATTTAGTGGTGACTAAATGGTCACGATTGCCCATCTAAGGGAGATCTAAGTAAGGTAAATAATTATGCCGTACTGTAGTGGAATTAGGGTGTTTTAGCGAATCAAAGCGTACTATACAGGGTGAACCGCGATATCTTGGAGGGACGTACGTCCTTTGAGAGATCGTGTATTTATTCTGGAGGGTATGCGCTCGCTGAACTAGGTGGTTAATTAGTTATAGTGTCCAGCCTAGGTAAGGGCCAAGCTGGTCACGTTTTGTACCCATTTAAGGGAAACGGGAGCACGGACAGTGCTGAGGTAGGGTAGCATTTAGTGTGCCCGACATCGTGTGCTGTATTGGTGCGACTATGTTTGCTTTGAGGGACGGAAAAGTCCTCGGAGGAAGCAGAGATCAATCCAAAATGGTGTGCAATCGCTGGAGGGCATTGTAGGCGAGTTAGGGTGTTCCATATTAGGTAACAAATTACCTAGTGGTATTCATTAGTGAGTTAGGGTCGTGAAAGCGTGGGAACCGTTTGTTTGTTCGCGGCGCGGATCCATTCCCCATTGGAAGTTTAGGGTATCCTGTTTTACGCTTGCCGTGCCTTGTTATGCTTTGTTTGCTGTGTGAATGCTAGCCGCCCGCTTAATTAGCATTAATTATTAGGCGTATTATTTTAGGTGCATATCACCGTATTTTTAAATGGTACACATTTGTGGTATCAATTGTAAAAGAATGTCTTGCCGGAGATAACACTATCTGGATTGAGATATGTTTCTCGATATTGGCATGCTTTGTAGCGAATTTTTAGTTTTAATTATTTGATTGATTTTTATTATTGCCGATTTCATTTTTGTAAATATCTAGAATGTTATTAGAAAGCTTTTATGTAACTAGTTGCGTTTCACTGCACTGCCTGTAGGTATTTGTACTAGTGTAAAAGTGTGAGGGCTAGAATCCTGTGACGGATTGCGACTAGCGTAGGCATATCGTAGTCGATAGTTGCCTGTTTAGAATATTTCTGCTTCCAACTTTATATGTTAGGGAAAACAGCCATTATTCAGGAGCGAGTGACTAAAACCCACTTACTCCTCGAGAACTCTACGGGACAGAATAACTTACGACCCCTGGCTATAGTTTTCATCTCCACTCGAGTTACCATGGGACAAGGCTGTTATGAAACAGTAACTTTGTGATGTTCTACGAGGGCCTTAGCAGTCCTCACGGGGATCTGACCCCGTCCTATTTAGTAGGGAAGAAAGATGGCGCCCGAGGATAGTTTAAATAAAAACGTTTAAGTCACGCCCGAATGACGGATTGGCAAATTATCCGTCGGGCCATCTGCTGAGCCGGAGTTCATCGCAAAAAGATGTCGGCCCGAGCATGGACTTAGTTATGAAGTTTCGTAGGGATAGGATTTAAATATACCCTGTAACTTAAGGCTAGTTGGTGTCCTGGAGGACTGGACCAACGGAAGGTCTTGTAAAAGGGAACCCCTGTGTTCTGGAAGTGGGCTAGTGAGTCCTGTATGTTGGATGGAATTTGTCCTGGTGTTTTAGTGACTTAGGTCCTGTTTTAGTCAGTTAGGAACTTAGTAGTCCTGGTTTTTGGATTGAGATATCCTGTGTTATGTGGACTGGTCCTGTATATTGGACGAAATTGTCCTGTTGTTTTTTGGACATAGGTGTCCTGTGTTTTAGTGGGTTAAGGACTTAGGAGTCCTGGTTTCTGGATAAATATATCCTGGTTGGAAGGACCGAGGTGTCCTGTAGGGAAGGGTTATCCCGTGCCCTGGATGTTAGGCTGAGGAAACTGCGAATATTGTTGAAATTTCGTGCCGTGCCTACGTAGTAGTATTCCATATACTGGGTGTTGAAGTGGATACTGTGATGTGTCAGCGGATACACTGACAGTAAATATGGATACTGAGGATAAAGGGGAAGGGGAAGCCGTTTAGGCAGAGTTGTCCCTAGACCCGGATGCATTTGATAGTCGTACCAGCTGGGTATATAAGCTGAAGAAAGGCGAGGTCGACGTTGAGTTAGCCAAGTTTAGGTTGGTGTGCTCTGGTACAGTCGATGAGAAAAAGCGACGTTTAGTTCAGTTTATAAAGGAGGGTCGATCGTCTCCGAACCCGATAACTTTACAGCACCCTCCGGTGTTTACGAATACAATGGCGAAACCGATTGTTGAAATTCCGAATGTGGCCGGATGGCACATTCATTTTGATGGTAGTTCCGATCCGGAAACTTTCATGGAGAGGATAGAGGAAATGAGGTCGTTGTATAATGTGACTCCTGAAAGTCTGCTCCGCGTGTTACCGCTGCTGTTAGAAGGCAGATGCCTGTTATGGTACCGGAATAACAAGACATCGTGGTTGACCTGGGAGGACTTTGTGAATAGCTTTCGCAAATTCTATTTTCCCAGGGATTACTATATTAACCTGGAATCAAAAGTGAGTCGCAGGTTGCACCGCAAAGGCGAAAAGGTGTTGCAGTATATAACAGATATACGCACCCTGATTCGTCGTCATGGGAAGATGACCGAAGAACAGGAACTGTCGTGGCTTTATAGGAACTTGTTGCCCGAATTTAAGCAAATGCTTTGGCAAAAAGATTTCACGACTGTGGAAGCTTTTGTAGAGTCTGCCACTGCCGTGGAAGAGGTTCTGTACGAGGTGGATTCAAAAGCGACCGGCCCGACACGGGCGGAAAACTCGGTAGGTTCCAAAGTTGGAACGGGTGTTAGCCTAGAGGCAAGAGACTCCGGAAGACAAGTACAGTCTTCGTCGAGTTCGCAGCCGAAGGGACACGAAAAGAAGGTTCATTTTACCACTCAGTCTTCTAGACTGGATAGCGCAGCGCAATGCTGGAAGTGTGGGAAAAGGGGACATTACCGCAGTCAATGTCAATCTGTTGCGCAGCCGCGCTGTACCAGATGTGGCAAGCAAGGTCTGTGGTCCCGAGATTGCCCCTGTTCCCAGTCGGAAAACTCGAGAGGGGGCAGTGTAGGCTTGAACCTATTGGCGGCCCCGAAGACCGAAACCCCGCAAGACAAATGGGTGCATGGTTCTGACACAAGGCCCTTCCTACTGGTCAAGGTAGAGGGAAGAAACTTCAATGCACTGATAGATACCGGGGCGACAAGGTCGTTTATTGGTGAGTCTGTGACCGCATGGTGCAGACAAGTGGGATTGGTATCCTGGGAAGAAAAAGGTCTGTCTACGAGAGTGGCTGATGGAACAACGACGCCCATTTTGGAAATGTTCCAATTGAGTCTGGGTATTGACTCTGGCGTTGTGCAAGCAAGATGCTTGGTTCTGCCGACTCTGTCCGTGGATATGGTGTTGGGGATGGACGTGCTAGGAGTCCATGACCTGGTTCTCGATTTGAGAAGTGGCACCATCGTGATCAAGAATTTGGATACCCAAGCCCGAGTCGACCAATCACAACGAACAGCGGGTCAAGTGGCAAGTATGGAAGAATTTTATAAACCGCTAGCTCAGATAGAGGTGGATCCGAGAGAACAAGAGCTGAATGAAAATAAGATTAGGCAGAGGCATGATATAGGGAGTAGTAGGCATAAGGCAAGTGTTTCGTTGCCTGCTCAGATTTCCTCCCCAATCGCCAACCTGGATGTGAGTTGTCGGAAGGGCGCAGATGCTAAGGTGACCGATTTTGGTGCCGAAGGCAAGCGAACCGACAACTGGTACGACAAGAAGTTCGAAGAGGTGTCAACGCATCCAGATGCCTGTCCCGATTATTGCATCCGTGGTGATCGCTTGTACCGTAGCTTTCCAAATCCACGTAAATGTAACACACGGAAGCTGTCCCATCGCTGGAAGCTGTGTGTTCCAAAACAGCTGCGCAGACGCATTTTAGGAGAGAACCATAATGCTGCGGCAGCTGGACACTTAGGAATTGCGAAAACAATTTCTTCATTGGACCAGAGATATTACTGGCCAGGTATGTTTCGCGAGGCTGCGAAATATGTGAGAAGCTGTGTAGATTGTCGAAGCTACAGAGTATCCCAAAAGAGACTGTCCCAGAAATATGAACCTTGTAAAGCTGTCAGCATAGACCTGCTTGGTCCAGGGCCTAGATATTCCAAAGGCAATTGCTTGACGGCAGCTATACAGGATAGATTCGCAGGAAGGACAGAGCACCGAAAAAGTCAGCGTGCAAAGAAGAAGGTTAGCATTGGAAATTGTATGCTGGAGCCAGAGGCCGTCGCAAGTGTGGCCGAAGAAATGCAGCCTGTATATAAGCGCAAGTTATGTTGGCGCTGTGGCCAATCAGGTCACATGCGGTCGCACTGCGCAAGGCGATCGGGCATATTCTGTTACCGATGTGGGAAGCGAGGAACGCTGTCCCGAAGATGTCCTTGTTGGAAGAAACCGCAGGACCAGGAAGAGAGGGAAAACGTCTCGCAACAGGCACTAACCTCCTGTGTAGGAGCTGGTTCCCGATCCGTGGGCATACAGTGCTCGCCGATGGAGCTCGGCGTGGGAGTTGATGGAGCTGGTGAAAAACGTGTTCAAGGTGGAATTCCAGCCACTTGCTAGTGGTGTCTTCAGCCAGTTCTCCATGCCTGTGCCTTCTTTCTCCCTCCCCCATTTTGAACACTTGTGCAAAGTGAAAGGTGAAACTGTGCAGTGACAGTGAAGTAGGTTAAGTTAGTTTTAGGTATCGCTCCGTTTTGGCCTTGTGGCCAAGCGTTGCTTAGGGGTTAAGGATTATGTACAGTTAATTTTAGGAACCTTGAATTTTTGATTTGTTCTTTCTTTTGCGCGGCGTTGGCGTTATCACAGTAGTCTACTCAACGAATGATGTTGAGGAGGTTGAGTAGTAACAAAAGACTGCGTCTTTTGTTAACCGAAGAAGGGGGGGTGTAATGAAGTCCGATTTATTGCAGTTATTTGAATAATTAATGAGCCGTTTAGGCGGTATAAATAACGGATATTTGTTGAACAATAAATCTGATTCATTTTAAAGTATGAAAATTCGCCAGAACCCAAACGCAGTTCTTGTAGAACGGACCGCTGTACGCCAGTCTGACACGCGCAATAAGATGTGTCCTAGGCGCATGTCGGAAAAGCGGAGAGGACAGAGCAGGTGCAACGCGAGACGGAGGGTTTTGAATGATTGCCGTGGTAACAGGTCTCCGTCGTCCGTATCTCGCGTGGAAGTTTGTTAAAGCGTTAGGTGTAATAGTACCTGAGGGAAGATTGTCCCGTTTCGCTATAGAGTAGCGAAGAGGCCGTGTATTGGTCTGTTGTTAGTAAAGAATAATAGTCTAGGAGGACTGTGTTCTGTAAAGGTATCAGTTTATCAGGTTAGTTATCACTTCGGGAAACGTGCAGAAGTATAATTGGTAAATGGTTAAACTTGTTGTGTTTTATTAATGCTGTTCTACGTGAAGTATTAACAGCGGAGTTAGGATTTCACGTGTAGATAGAGTCTACTAGATTTAGTGGTGACTAAATGGTCACGATTGCCCATCTAAGGGAGATCTAAGTAAGGTAAATAATTATGCCGTACTGTAGTGGAATTAGGGTGTTTTAGCGAATCAAAGCGTACTATACAGGGTGAACCGCGATATCTTGGAGGGACGTACGTCCTTTGAGAGATCGTGTATTTATTCTGGAGGGTATGCGCTCGCTGAACTAGGTGGTTAATTAGTTATAGTGTCCAGCCTAGGTAAGGGCCAAGCTGGTCACGTTTTGTACCCATTTAAGGGAAACGGGAGCACGGACAGTGCTGAGGAAGGGTAGCATTTAGTGTGCCCGACATCGTGTGCTGTATTGGTGCGACTATGTTTGCATTGAGGGACGGAAAAGTCCTCGGAGGAAGCAGAGATCAATCCAAAATGGTGTGCAATCGCTGGAGGGCATTGTAGGCGAGTTAGGGTGTTCCATATTAGGTAACAAATTACCTAGTGGTATTCATTAGTGAGTTAGGGTCGTGAAAGCGTGGGAACCGTTTGTTTGTTCGCGGCGCGGATCCATTCCCCATTGGAAGTTTAGGGTATCCTGTTTTACGCTTGCCGTGCCTTGTTATGCTTTGTTTGCTGTGTGAATGCTAGCCGCCCGCTTAATTAGCATTAATTATTAGGCGTATTATTTTAGGTGCATATCACCGTATTTTTAAATGGTACACATTTGTGGTATCAATTGTAAAAGAATGTCTTGCCGGAGATAACACTATCTGGATTGAGATATGTTTCTCGATATTGGCATGCTGTGTAGCGAATTTTTAGTTTTAATTATTTGATTGATTTTTATTATTGCCGATTTCATTTTTGTAAATATCTAGAATGTTATTAGAAAGCTTTTATGTAACTAGTTGCGTTTCACTGCACTGCCTGTAGGTATTTGTACTAGTGTAAAAGTGTGAGGGCTAGAATCCTGTGACGGATTGCGACTAGCGTAGGCATATCGTAGTCGATAGTTGCCTGTTTAGAATATTTCTGCTTCCAACTTTATATGTTAGGGAAAACAGCCATTATTCAGGAGCGAGTGACTAAAACCCACTTACTCCTCGAGAACTCTACGGGACAGAATAACTTACGACCCCTGGCTATAGTTTTCATCTCCACTCGAGTTACCATGGGACAAGGCTCTTATGAAACAGTAACTTTGTGATGTTCTACGAGGGCCTTAGCAGAAGTCCTCACGGGGATCTGACCCCGTCCTATTTAGTAGGGAAGAAAGATGGCGCCCGAGGATAGTTTAAATAAAAACGTTTAAGTCACGCCCGAATGACGGATTGGCAAATTATCCGTCGGGCCATCTGCTGAGCCGGAGTTCATCGCAATATATATATATATATATATATATATATATATATATATATATATATATATATATATATATATATATATATATATATATATATATATATATATATATATATATATATATATATATATATATATATATTAAAATGTACTTTGATGTGCACAGGTGGCAATCAGTTAGTATAAGCCTTCACAAGTCAGGTGTCTCTCAAACAGATGGGGTAGATGGTGGTTTGTATACTGCACAAAATCCAAAGTTTCGCAATCGTCTTCAAACAAAATTTTCAATTTATATTATTTTAAATTATTCCTGATGTATATCGTAGCACCACATGGATATCTCTTGATCTTTACATAAGATGTGTAAATTCTAAGATACCTGAATATCATCCTGCCGAGTTGTCGAAGATTCAACAATTAGTATAATCGATGCCTATACATAGCATTCATCTGCAATAATATCCTTCATATGTGCTTTTAAAGACTGAACGTTTTGGAAAATTACAGTCAAGTAAGATCAAAAATGTATAAAGTGCAGCGTCATTTTTACAGGCCTATAAGCAAATGAATTAATTAATTTCACTTTTCACAACGTCTTTATTATTCTGCTTTAAAGGAACGTTAAAGGTTCCCTTATCATTCTTGAATTCAGGTATTGTAGATGGGCTTTTCATTAATGTTTTTTGTCTGAAAGGAAGACCGAAAGGAGGGTCTTATTTACAAGAAAGATCAGCAGGAGCAAGTCCGATATATAATAAAATAATTTAGGTATTTCCGCCGATCCAAATGTGTTAATTGTTGTGTTGTTGAATCACGCTTAACGTTAGTAACCAACAACCTGCACAAGAATATAAGCAGAGATTTAGATGTAAGATATTTAGGATCATTATAACTCTGATGACGTTTACTCGGTTAGGGAAACGATCGTTAGCTTTCTTAAATATATTGTAGTTATTTGAGTTCTCCAAGTGTACGTGTCGTGCTTGATGAGGAAACAGAAATGCGTCGGGTGCGCATTGGTGTAATGAATACATCGCCAAAATCAGAATTGAATCTACGAAGGCAGGAAGAAACGCCACTAGAAGCAATAGGAAAAAACATCACAAGTAATGATAGAGAGGAAGGCACAGGATTTATACAGGGAAAGCAGAAAGAAATTAAAGACAGCAATAACAAAGGCAATGAAACAGGTTGGGACTCTGTTAAAGAAATAGATGATGATATTTGGCGACTAGGGTAGAAGATTGTCACAAGTAAAATTGGTACAAGAACACTAATGACAATAAGGGAAGACGTACAAAATAAGATAGCCCAGGAATTGTTCCCTAAACACGAAATCAAAAAATGGCCGAGAGTAGAGGTCGGAGATATTTTACCCTCTATACATGAAGTGAAGCAGGCCGAAGAATGAAATCCGTAAAATTGCAGGCCTTTATGTTATACTGATCAAGGTAGGCAATAGCAGAACAGGAATCGGAGATATGTCAGGTTTGATAAATAAACTAATCAGTGATGGAAGTTTCTCGCCAGAATAAAAGACTGCTCGATTCGTGTTATTGGAGAAGCCACAGTTAACAGGAGAAAAGAAGTCATATAGAACTATATTCCTGGAAGAGGGAATAGCAAAATTATATGAATATCTAATAAATAACACACTAAAAAAGAGGCGTTCGACGATGGATGCTGTAAAAAAGGTACAGAACTTGACAAGGAAAGAAGGCAATAAAAACAGGTTTCTGGACTTGGTAACACTGGATGTAAAAAAATATATTCGATACAGCACCATGGAGAGACATATACGAAGTGTCAAAAAAGAGGCACGTTGAGCCATATTTGCTGAAAATAGTCTGTAGTTACCTGGACAACAGATTGGACTGATTGGACAGAAATATCGGATGCATGCTAGATGTGGCGTGCATCAGAGTCAGTCCTAGGACCAACATTGTCGAACATGTATTACAATAAGATCTTTAGTTTGGAGTCCGTAAACAACACGGCTATTATAGGGTATGCAGATCATTAGGCGGTGATTGTAAGCGGAGGAAAAAAGGGTGACCTAGAAAATAATATCAACTGGTCAGTGGCAAGGGTGGAAAACTGGATGCGAAATAGTGGTCTAGGACTTGAGCCTCACAAAACTGAAAGTATAGTGCTAGTGGGACGAAGAGCACTGAGAACAGTAACCGTCAAGTTGGGGAATGCAGAAATTTGTGGTCTTAACTCTTTATGGTGTCGAGCAACGTTAACAAGGGTTGGGCGGATACTGCATCCAAAAGTGACGAGAGAATAAAACGAGCGTGAAGTCTACGGTCGGTTACCTGCAATAGACGCTCCGCTGTGAGAACCGTAGTAACGTCTGTGCGAAATTACCAGTAAATTGTATGAACGTTCGTTGCGAGTGCCGCGTATAGGACCTTTTAGGGACAACAAAGTAGGCGGAGTCTCACCTGGGCGCTGACTTGGCTGCTACACTGTGAACTACGCTGGCTCTTCACCATATTTCTAACTACTTAAATTGGCAAATACAGTAACTGACAAGAAGAGCGTGGTGTCATTTCGATCGACACACTTCAGGGAGCAAAATAATAATAGAGAAGAAAAAAAAGGTTCTGATAGGTGAAATGTAGCGTCGGTCAAACAATAGCTAATTGCGATTAGGTTACAGATCGAGCGTACTTATCACGAAATGTATGTAAATTTGAGACTCTGAAAAGAACCGACTTTTTTTCTCTCCAAGTTTTCCGTCTAATTTAATCCGACATAATTTAAAGGAACACATTTATTTATTTACTTCGAGCAGGTGTACTTTATAACCGGCTTCGTGACTTCGCTGACTGCGTGTTTGGCGAGTTCACCGAGCAGAAGGTGCCTGACAGCCGTCTCGATCTACCGGCTGGTTATCGTGGATCTGTTGTTGTAATGAGCGAGCCTGGAGGCTTCGGCGGTGTTGCGCTCCAATATGTCGTTGACGAAGCTGTCCATTATGCTTATGGCCTTGCTCTCCATACGGGGTCGGCATGTACTTGCTTCTGTATTTGGTAAATATAAATTGCGTAGCTCTCCTTCATCCTGCCATTCTTTTTGTCTCCCTCGGAGATGTTCTTCTGGGCCTTGCAGGCCTTCTTCATAACTTAACCTCTAGCCTTCGGTGGCATCTTGTCGTACAGTATACACAACACACGTCGGAACGATAGTGACCGTCCACTTTTCTTCTTCTTTGGTCTTTACTATAATTTTTGGTTCCTGCTTCCGTAACCTTACCCTTGTAGTCATGTTTTCGGATTTTCTGTTGCAATTTAAATGTGTGTCGATTGTTATGACGGTCCGCACCGAAATCAACTTCGTTTTTGTTACGCGGCGCTGTGGACGTAGGTCACCCTCAACGAATCCGTCCCCGTCATTAGTGCCAGCCAACATCTATCTATAAAGGCATACCGCAATGACCACAACAATTCCAGAGGTGACACCGCAGTGTAGTTTAAACAAATATTGACCACATTCTTCTCAGTTCGTAGTTCAGCGTAGTTCACTGTGCAGCCGCAGCCAAGTCAGCACCCAGGTAAGACTCCACCTACTTTGTTGTCCCTAAAACATCCTATAGGCGGCACTCGCAACGAATGTTCATGCGTTTTTTCTTCTCAATTATTATTTTGCCCTCTAAAGTGTGTCGATCGAAATGACACTATGCCATTTTTGTTTGCTTTTGTATTTGCCTATTTTAGTAGGTCGAAATATCGTGAAGAGCCAGCGCAATTCACAGTGCAGCCGGTGGATCCAGTATCCGCCCTACCCTTGTTAACGTTGCTGTAAACCAGACTCCCCTTCCCTCCAGGTCGAGATTAGCCACTAAACACCCCCTTGAAACCTAGAGAGGTGTTGGAAACCACTCGCTGGTATTGCTTCACCACGTGCCTAACTCTTGTTGTTTTAAAAGCTTCTACATCCTGTCTTTATCCTCCCTTGACTTCGTAATTTCTACGACTTCTATCCCCACAGTATTCCACACCCTTTCACTTCCACACATATGCTCCACCACATTCCTACTCGCCTTCGTAGATTCAATTCTGATATTGGCGATGTATTCATTCCACCAATGCGCACCTGCCGCATTTCTGTTTCCTCTTCAAGCACACCTCACACGCTCTTTCTAGTGCTCTATTCAGGTCTTTGGCATTACCTTCCTGGCTTTTCTGCTTTCTACGGTAGATGGATTTTAGGATTCCCTGTACTTGGAGCAATCAAATAAAAACATGGGATATTTTTCGAAAGTTTTGTAATACACAGTTGGAGTTTTCTACCATATGAGCGTTGAAATTCAGTCATGTTTCCATATGTCTTCTGTGGGGATTCGTTGAGAATTAAGAGGAGTCTTGTATATCGAATGCCTACATGATCAAAGTTGTTGATCTTTTTCTAACGTTATTCGACCGATCCGTTTGCAATATCACAATAAAATAGCTAGGTCGTTCAGTGTTTGAGGATGTTTTGATGGACTACAAGCATTTCGTTGAATTATCCAAATTTGGTAATTCATAAGTTTCCCATTTTCTATATGGTATCAGGATCTTTTCATTTAGGGCAATCGACTGTAATAATTGTTTCTGTATAACTTTGCTGAGGTGGATAAGTTTCACCTGCAGCGCCATGGATCAATGTAACTTAAATGCTTTATCTGCGTCGACTGCTCCAATCAAAATAAAATAATTTCTTTCACTCTGGGCTTTAGTTATTAACTGGAATAACACGCTTCTATAGTATTTGAAAATATTACACTAGTAGCAAGGAGGTATGCAGTGGCAAAAACGGCCATCCTTCAGCACTGTATTGTATGTAGCATGATGCCACCCGGCTTGAATTAGAGCTCTGGCTTCATAACTGTCTGCTTCCAAGATTGTTCTAATTGCTGTAACTATACCATGATTTCTCACATGTTCAGTAATCGGGCTGCTGCATTAGATGTTACTTGTACATACTTTCAGTTTCTTATTATGCATCATGTGTGGCATACCGTAACCTGAAATTATGGAAGTAGGACGTGACTTAGCGCCTGATTATTTTTTTAGAATTGGTTTTACTACTGGTTGATATATGGGAGAACTGTCTCTTATAGTGTCTTCTTGAGGGTCGTTCTCTTTTCTGTAAAGACTAGTAGCTTTCATAATATCTCCAAAATCAGGTAAACCTTGTGAATTTTTCATAGCAGCCGTAACACGTTTTCTCAAAAATATTAATTCCAATAGATGAGTAGTAACAATTATTTCCAACCATAATTTTAAGCTATCTCCATTATTGAAAGATTTGTAACGGATCGATACAATAACGTTAGAAAATACATTCAGGATTTAAAACTTCACTTAAATTATAAGCAGATCCCCACAGAAGGTATGAATCTGAACTTTAACCAAGTAAATTACATCGAGCATTTGTATGTTGGTAGAGAATCAACACCTACCTTGAATTACATCGATTTTATAAAATACCCCATGTTTGTATTTGATTGCTCCAGGTACAGCGATTCCATAAGGCCAGCTCCAGTGGATATCAAATTGGAAATTAAAAGTACTAACAACTTTTCGATCACACGAAATGTTATTGTGTAATTTACGTGAGTGCGTCGTCCAGTACGCCCCAGTCACAAACATCGTGCGTTATATAATGAAAATCTACATTGCCATACATAGCTGTAAGATGAGGTTTGTAGATACACAAGGCTTCTGTGTAACAGAGTAGGCACCCAAAGAAGTAGTAATTTACAATAATAATCAATCTGGTTTAAGACAGCGAAACCGCTAGGTTATTCAATGCAAATATAGTTAAATATATCAAGTTTCTACAAAAAACACAGAAGTATTTGGATTATGATTGTGGTAACGTTACTTCTGAAGAATTGCACACAATAATAGAAAAACATAATATCGAAGAGCGGGTAGATAGAGTTTACGCGAAAGGGATTATCATGAAAAGGTATATTAAAGAGGTGTTATTGAAATGTGATTACAGCGGGGATGAAAAACAATGATGGTTGCCGAAACTTGTAGCAGACCATCCAATATGTATGTATCACGCTGTTAAATTTGATAAGTGAAAATATATTTGTGGTATTAGAAATTGTATGCTATTATTTACTTAAATTGTAAACTTGTTACACAAATAAAAGAACCATTGTAAAAGTAAAATGTATTTATTAGTTTTATTTAAAAAGACATTTATTAATATTTATCTCCAGTCACAAAGACGTTCCAACACCAATCCACTCACGCCTTAAGCAGACTCCAATTCTGCAACTGTAAATTTCCTCGAAGAAATCCCGATAGATATTTTCATAACCAGTTGAAACTGTCCCATTTTTTTATTGAATGATTTGATTGGTTTTCTGCCTCTATTTTGAAGCTTATACAACCCAAACATTTCCAAGTTTATTTAAATTGCATCATGGTTAGCTAAAGCAACTTCAGTGAACTGAAACAATACATGGAGCACTCGATGCAGATAAAGCATTAAAGTTTAACATTGAGTATATGGCGCTGCAGGTGAAACATGTCCATTCCAGCGAAGTTATATAGCAACAATTATTAAAGTCGGTTGCTCAAGATAAAAAAAATCTTTATAGAAAATGGAAAACGTATGAATTACCAAATCTGAATGATTCAACTAAGGACTTTTTGTCCATTAAAACATCCTCGAACACTGAACGACGTAGATTTGTTATTGTGATATTCCAAACGTTATAGTAACGTTAGAACAGACATCACCGACTTTGATGATGTATGCATTTGAAATATAAGAATCCATTAAATTCTAAACAAATCCCCACAGGAGGCGTATAGAAACATTATTGAATTTCAACGCTCATATGTTGGTAGAGAACCCCAACCTACTTTGGGTTGCGAAACCTTCGCAAAATATCCCATATTTCTAATTCATCAAAGTACAGCGAATCCATAAAGCTATGGAAGGTGGATATCAAATTGAAAATGGGAAGCACTAACAACATTCGAAGCCTTTGGATAAATTCGGACGTTCTACAAAATTATAACATCTAAACAGAATTGTTCAAAGACAAATGTTTCCAAAAAGTCTATAGTGACGCTGTTTTACAAAAATATAAGTTTAGTAAGATCCTATTGAACCTTCAGATTTTGTAAATAATTTTTTTTTAGATTATTGGAAAATTGTTTTATCATTAAGCCTACAACCGATTTTCACTTAACTAGTGATAAGTAAACATCAATTAGTCTCGAAACGCATATCAAGAAGTACATACACATCAAATTGCATCTACTCTTAACGCAAATACAAAAAAGACTTCTGCTAACATGGATTTTGTGGATACCACAATATCTAAACTCAAAAAAGATTTCACAGATCAGCAATTTTCAAAACTTGAGGCTGATATGAAATATACATTTGCTATTAAAGATGACGTGAATCAAGCGGTCGCCACGATTGAAAATAAACTTTAAAACATTTTTGTTACTAAATATTAGTGATAAAATAGAAGTTTTGTTCAAGAAGCAGTCGCAGCAGTTTGGGTTATAGTGGAGAAACGCATAGCGAAAATGGAGTTTAATCCAACTAAAGTAGTTTGCCATGATGCTTTTGGATCCGCTGACTCTAAGTCTGCATACATGGTTTGCTACATTGTTGTAATATTAGCCCATTGTTATGGTCCCATCTATCTCGCGCAACAAAAACGAAGTCGATTTCGGTGCGGAACGACTTCAGTTTGCATGTGCAGTGCGATATTAGTGCCGTCAGTCCAACGTGTATTCGCCGTAGCCCGCAAAAGGTGCGGTAATTCAGGTATACTTTTGGGTTTCCCTTTCTGGCGTTGCCCTAAGCTACAGTATTTTAAACTTTTAAATTTTTCTGGTTCCTCTATATATTTTATCTACATTATATCATTACCAGTCCACCAACAATTACTTACACCGTCTCCTCAGGTTTCTCCCTGAGGAGGATTCATTTCCTCGATACTGTTTTTAGCTTATTCCCACAAAATGTCTGCTGTCACAAAATCAATTATAAAGGTTCATGCCGCTTTATTACCCCAAAAGAAGCTTGCCCCAATTTCATCAACATATTTCGATGTGGGCCTTCAAACCTCAGAGATTAAAACAATTCCAAAGTCTAACAGAACCCCAACAAAATACCCTTCTAAACCTTCATAAAGAAGTCATGACTCGTCTTCAGGTCCGAAATTATCAACTTCAAACCGCTACGACGGTCTTCTACTGGACGACCCAATTGATATCCCAGTACGATAACATGGGGAAAAACTGGGTTAAATACGGAAAAACAAAACGTAAAGCAGAAACATCTAATTTTAATAACAAACAAAATTTCTCAATAAATAAACAGAGTAGTATGAAAACAAACCCCATAAAAATTTAAAATTCCAATACTACTAATAATTCTAAAGCAAAAATACCAAATTTGGAAGAATTAAAAACAGCATCAGAGATTAGAGACCAAATCATGTTTTCTCATGAAACAATCACTGATTCAATGATATAGAGAAGAGGATATACCACACACTAAGGCAGTTCAAGCCCAAATTGAACCAAGGTCTGGAAGCCATCAACAACATGAAGCCTTGGTACAAAGCAGTAGATAAAAATGTATTAAAGATTCACATATTGAGTGTATATCAGATAGCTGATCGATATCTAGATAAACCTACTCATCATTATAGAAGCTTACTAAACATACATGTGAACCAAGCTAACAGTTACGACTTTCTTTCACCGTCACACATTGATCGAATCATAAGCGCAGCAACGAGAAAACTACGACAGCATCTGGAGATCATTTCATACCCGATATTTCGGTCAAAAATTGGTCACAGTGAGAAATATTTTCATCTGTACAGCTACTTCACAATTACAGAGGTAACGCAATTTATGCTAATCAAAGTAACCCCGATTCCGTATAAGGTCGAAAACGAAACCTATTGGTCTATGGAAGTACCCAACCAAATCCTAGGAGTTGATTATATCACGCAACGATGATGATGAACTCACAAGCAGCATCCCAATCTCCAAGAATACATATGTCTGTTCCCCAGCCATGGTAAGAAGCATGGAAAGCAACCACAACTGCATAATAGATGAGATATACCAGAGGGAAGACAAAACCACGTGTCCAATCCATCACCAGAAAGTCAAGTCGACAATCTTGAAACAACTGTACACTAGAAACTCATGGATGTTCATCAACCCACGAGAATCTAGAATTGCAATAATATGTAACAGCCAAAGGGAAGGAGTTACGATGAAGCAGTATGGCATAATATCCATCTCCCAAGACTGTATCATCAAGACAAAACCTATGGTTCTAACTCCCAAGCAGATAGAGAGAGTGTCGATTATATGTGGATTCGTGAAACCAGTGCCAACCAACTTAACGTTTTCAAAAGCTTTAATCAGCTTAGTGACAATTCCTCAAGAAGCAGTAGTCCGCCCATATGATGATTTGACGGATATTGCTCAGGAAGAACTACAAGAGGAGTAGAAAAGAGTAGCAGAAAAGGAGACACTGCCGTAGAAAAGAAGATCTTGTGTGAAGATGGCCTACCCCGATGTCGAACCAATAGAGATGGCAGAGTTGAGCAGATTACAAGAATCATCTGGTTCCTATATCCCGTAGCTAGCCAGAGGACGACGTCGCTTGTTGACTAGGCAGGACGTCCTTGGAACAGTCAGGTATCGGGTGGGGTGTGGGTGGGGGCTTGGTGGTGGGTTTGGCGGGCATACCGCCAACACAATATATTAACGAAACATTAACGTAAAGCAATGTCAAGTGGGTAATAGGTCAAGCCCGTCACGTAATTATTGACATTGAATTGATATCATCACCAGTGTGTTGATATTTACAGATTGAAATGTTATAGATTGCAAATTCTGTTGTGAACTGCTGACAATGTTTATTTGCTGTTGAGAATTAGTTAAGTAAATCTAAATATATAAATGTTTGTAAATATAAGAAAAGAGACTTGGTGTATAATAATTAAAGGTTAAACATTATTATAAAATGGTTCTCTAGTTTCAGTTTAAATTCAGTGCTCCCCAGCACCACCAGGGTTGGCAATGTAATTTACGTGACGTAATTTACACGTTTTTTACACGTAAAATATGTAATTTACTCAGCCTAAAGCATGTAAGAACCGTAAAAAATGTAAAAAAGGTAAAAAACTAGCCATGCAATAAAATAAATTTCTTTAGTGAGAAAAATAATTTATTAACAAGCTCTTTATTGGAAAAATAGTATTTTAACAAACCTATTAAATTTTCTCCTTTATAAAAACTAATATCTCAAAATATTTTATTAACAAAACTAAAGCATTTTCTTTTTCATGAAATGTAACGTATCAACAAAAATAAAACATTTTTTCTTAATAGTATGTAAGAAACAAAGAACAGTCTGTATTTCAGGAAGACTAGAATAACCTGATTTACATTAATGTTCTAGCTAGTTATCTTCTCCCTCATCAAAATCAGTATCTTCCTCATTTAAAATGGGATTATCTTTCAATTTTAGATTGTAATATACATGTACAAGCTTCTTTGAATTGTCAAACGACAGTCTATTACGGATTGGTCCATGTATGTACCCCCAATTGGAAAACACACGTTAAATTTCACCTGAAGAAGCAGATATTTGCAAAAGTCTTAGGGCCAACTTAGGTAGTTCTTTACAATACATTGCTGCCATACGCCAGTACAGCAAAGGTTGTGTTATATTTTTGTCATTTAATACGTTGAAAATATTAACAGTTCGTTTGTAAATGTCCCATTCATCACAGCCAACATTGGAGAGTGACTTAAATAAGAAATGAATCGTTTTTCAGAAAACCTTTCACGGACATTTTCAGGTCGTTCCAACTCCAACCAGTAATGCACAGCATCTGCAATGGATGCGCTTTGTGACTGACACTTATTAATTAAGCCACAGATAGGCTGATACAAAGTGAGATTGTTGCGAACTTCCTCCACAAAATCATCTTTGAAAATGATCGAGATAATATTTGGTTTAATTTTTTTATTATTCCTGGCTGAAGATTGTTTAAAAAACATTTATAAGTATCTCTATACGTACACCAACGAGTTTCGCATGGAAGTTGTATTCTTGAACCTCCTTTGTCAACTAATGATTTCTCTAAATCTGATCTCTTGAATTCTTTTAAAATCATTGTAACTTTGTTTGAGCAGTTTATATCCTGTATGTCCTTTGCTAGCAGATTTGGCGTGTGACTGTTACAAGTAGAATGCCATAAACAATGTTTCATATCCTGACCCATTTTTACTATAGCACTGGCGTTAACTGACACTACAGCGTAAATATTTCTGTTATATGTGTCCTTGGCTAAATCAATTGCTTCGGAGATTATTGTACACAGCTTATGAGCTGTTTCTGGTTCGCCTGTCACATCCCATGCATTGAGAAAAGCCTTTGGACCTGAAAACATTTTTATTATTCAATAATTTGCGGCGTTCATAATTCTTAAATTATTACTTACCATCAACTGTATGTAAACTACAGGTTACAGTCTTAGTATTGCTGGAAGTATTCTTCCAACCGTCGACTAAAACTACGGAATCAGGCTCCAAGTGACTAGCAGAAATAATCTGGTTATAGGTAGCGTTAAGAAGGCGAGTTGCAAGGGCCTTTCTATTTGGAATTTTTTTGCATAGGCAGGTCGAAGTTTTGTACCCATATTGATAAAATATTTTGACACAATTACGTTAAAAGGAATATTGCAGGCAAAAAAGAACTCTGCAATGGCTTTTATGTGTGCTGCTTGAAGGTGTTCTAGGAATAGATATGTTCTCCACTACTAAATCATTTACAATATATGATTCAGTAAAATCAGTGTTTTCTATGTTGATATCATCAACTATAAGTACTTCCATTGTAGATATATCTAATAGGTCATCATTTTCATTATTTTTATTCTGATTCTCTGGTAAAGTTAACATTTGGGTATGTAGTTCTTTCTCTTGGGATCGTATTTCTTGAGCCTGTACCTCTTCAATTTCATTGTCAGAACTGTGATGAATCTGTCGGCTTTTAGGATTGTCACAAGACTTTCTATAAAAAATATTACCTATACAATGTCGTCAAACAGAAAATGCATAGTGTTAATGCAAATTACCTGTGTATTTTTAGCCGGCTGATAGCCGTATTTTTTAAGACTGACTCACAGAAGTTACACCTTGCGTTGTACGATTTACCATGTTGGATGTATTCAAATCCCAATTCCCCATATTCTTGTCGCCGCGGCCTACCTCCAGAACCTTTACCACTACACTTTATATTTGATTTTGGCATTTTGTCCAGTGAAAACAACACAGAGTGGCAATAAAATTCACGTTCACTAGTAAACATTAGAACATAACCCCACTTTTATCTTGTTTTTTACGTATTTGACATATTTTACAAATTTTACGTTTTTTACACAATTTTTACGGTTTTTGTGTAAAATATGTAAAAAAACTTGAGAACACGTGTAAAATACCAACCCTGAGCACCACACGAAACGACTCCTCCGTTCCCACATTAATCTACTCAAATAAGAGCGAAAGTAGTATATGTTTCCAGTAATAATCTTGATATATATTTATATATATATATATATATATATATATATATATATATATATATATATATATATATATATATATATATATATATATATATATATATATAGAGAGAGAGAGAGAGAGAGTTGTATAATATACGTATCAGAACGTAGGCGGGACCTGAGTAAGAACTGATACAACGCAGGCCAGCGATTATAAACGAGAACTTACGAATATATATACTAAAATTATGGGAACTTTTATACCGTGTATACACTGTAAATATATACGGGATATACTTTGATATATCAGTACCAGAATGGATTCGCGGCCTTTTCTGGGGTGTGTATATGTGAACAAAATAACTTAAAATAAAATTATCATCCAAGGCGACAAAGGGCAACCTGAAAAAACAAAAGAAAACTTTGAAATAGGTGAAAGTAATTTATGAAAGCAGCAGAAAACTTTGCAGCTTAAATCATATAAGAAATGATTATAACTTGTAGTATATAATTTTTTTATTCAATGTGTTCTCTCATAAATAACCTATAAAAATTAAAAGCTGTACACTGCTTTTTGTGTGAGAAAAAAGAATGTTTTTAGCTGACAAAGAATTTCTAATTATTAAAAAAAACTTTAACTTTACCAAACAATCTATGTACAAATGAAATACGTTCCTAATTTTCCTGCACGCACACATACAGATTATGATTTCCCCGTCTTTGATTTCATTGAAGCCAGTTATAGCTTGACAAAAGTTACCTTCCACTACAATCGCTACTCCGTTTCGGTGATTTGCGTCGTTGTTACCCAGGTAGTAAATATTTGTCTGATTAATCTTCATTTCACCTGAAGTTAGTTTCACTGAGTACCATTATGTTCACATTGAGTGGCTGTATTTTTTGAAGCACGTTGTGAATTTTACCTGCTTCAAACATGGATCTGATGTTCCATGTACCGATTATTATGTCTCTTTCCTTTTTCTTAGCTGCATTCAAAACTGTACCCCAACCATTCCAAATAGATTAAACATTAATTATATAAATTAATTAGACAAATTAATGTTTAATCTATATGGAATGGCAGATTTTCCTGGCTAATTTTCCTAGCAGATTTTCCTGAAAAATTAGCCAGGAAAATCTGCCATTCCAAATAGATTAAACATTAATTATATAAATTAATTAGACAAATTAATGTTTAATCTATATGGAATGGCAGATTTTCCTGGCTAATTTTCCAGGAAAATCTGCCAGGAGATTCTGTCCATAGATTAAACTTTGCTTTGTTTTAATTAGACAGTCGGATTCCCCGTCCATACCAGTTCTGAGCTGGCTTTTAATTAAAAGTCAGCGCAGAACTGACATGGTCGTGGGAATCCGACTATCTAATTAAAACAAAGCAATGTTTAATCTATTTTGACCGGGCAGATTTTCCTGGAAAATTAGCCAGGAAAATCTGCCCATTCCAAGTTGATTAAACATTGCTTAGTTTTTAATTAGACAGTCGGACGCCGTCCATACCGGTTCTGAGCTGGCTTTAAATTAAGTGTTAGCTCAAAACTGGCATGGACGTGGGAATCCGACTATCTAATTAAAACAAAGCAATGTTTAATGTATTCTAATGGGGGAGATTTTCCTGGAAAATTAGCCAGGAAAATCAGCCAGGAAAACCTGTCCGGTCAAAATAGATAAAACATTAATATAATAAATTCTTATAAATATGCGGACGACGCAAATGCGCGTCTTAGAAAAAATCAAACCAATACTTGACCTACTCAGTTATATTTGTTCTAATTTAAGTCACTGGACAAAAATTTACTTACCTTTAGGAAAGTTACTACCTCCGCACACTGTGGAATTACGCTAATTAATTCCCGCAGCGAAAGTGTTAATCATTGCTTTGTTTTAATTAGATAGTCGAATTCCCCCGTCCATACCAGTTCTGAGCTGGCTTTTAATTAAATGTCAGCCCTAGAACTGGCATGAACGTGGGAATCCGACTATTTAATTAAAACAAAGCAATGTTTAATCTAAGGGTATATTTTCCTGGCAGATTTCCAGGAAATCCAAATAGATTAAACATTGCTTTGTTTTAATTAGACAGTAGGATTCCCCCGTCCATACCAGTTCTGAGCTGGCTTTAATTCATTAATAAGTCAGCATAAAAATCTGCCGGTCCAAATAGATTAATCTATTTGGAGCAATGTTTAAACCTGTCTTTGTTTTAATTAGATAGTCTAATTCCCCCGTCCATACCAGTTCTGAGCTGGCTTTTAATTACAAGGCAGCGCGGAACTGACATGGACGTGGGAATCCGACTATCTAATTAAAACAAAGCAATGTTTAATCTATTTGGACCGGGCAGATTTTCCTGGAAAATTAGTCAAGAAAATCTGCGCGGTCCAAATAGATTAAACATTGCTTTGTTTTAATTAGATAGTCGGATTCCCACATCCATGCTAGTTCTGAGCTGACTTATAATTAAAAGCCAGCTCAGAACTGATATGGACGGGGGAATCCGACTGTCTAACTAATGTTTAATCTATTTGGAATGGGCTGATTTTCCTGGTTAATTTTCCAGGAAAATCTGCCCGGTACAAATAGATTAAACATTGGTTTGTTTTAATTAGACAGTCGGATTCTTCCGTCCATACCAGTTCTGAGCTGGCTTTTAATTATAAGTCAGCTAAGAACTGGCATATACGTGGGAATCCGACTATATAATTAAAACAAAGCAATGTTTAATCTATTTGGACCGGGCAGATTTTCCTGGAAAATTAGCCAAGAAAATCTGCCCATTCCAAAGAGATTGAACATTATTTAGACAGTCGAATTACCCCGTCCATGCCAGTTCTGAGCAGGATTTTAATTAAATATCAGCTCAGAACTCGCATGGACAGGGGAATCCGTTATCTAATTAAAACAAAGCAATGTTTAATCTATTTGGACCGTGCAGATTTTCCTAGAAAATTATCCAGGAAATATACCCATTTCAAATAGATTAAACATTGCTTTGTTTCAATTAGACAGTCGGATTGCGCTGTCCTTACCAGTTCTGAGCTTAATTAAAAGTCAGCTCAGAACTGGCATGGACAGGGAAATCCGACTATCTAATTAAAACAAAGCAATGTTTAATCTTTTTGGAACGGGAAGATTTTTCTGGAAAATTAGATAGGAAAATCTACCCATTCCAAATAGATTAAACATTAATTTGACAGTCCATACCAGTTCTTAGCCGGATTTTTATAAAAAGTCAACTCAGAACTGGCATGCATGTGGGATTCCGACTATCTAATTAAAACAAATCAATGTTTAATCTATTTTGACCGGGCAGATTTACCTGGAAAATTAGCCAGGAAAATCTGCCCATTGCAAATAGATTAAACATTGGTTCGTTTTAATTAGTCAGTCGGATTCTATCGTCCATACCAGTTCTGAGCTTGCTTTTAGTTAAAAGTCAGCTCAGAACTGGCATGGACGGGGGAATCCGACTATCTAATTAAAACAAAGCAATGTTGAATCTTTTTGAACCGGGCAGACTTTTCTGGAAAATTAGATAGGAAAATCTGAGTAGATATTAGGGCACCTGGGCTCACCCCCTCCACTTTTTTCTGTGCATGCGCGATGACGTCACGCGCATGCGTGTGAATGTCAGCTGTCATGTGTCAGCTGTCATGTGTCAGCTGTCATATGTCACATCTGACCTGTCTGATGACGTCAAATGTTCCAAGATGGCCTATCCTGACAGTTGTGACCTGTCAAGATGTTCCAAGATGGCCACAATCAGAATAGGTCTCCATGTGTTTGTTGTAATCTGTCTGAGGGTTGTCACATCTGACCTGTCTGATGACGTCAAATGTTCCAAGATGGCTACAACCCCCAGGTTAGGTCTCTATGTGTTTGTTATCAACTGTCATATGTCACATTAGTCCCCTGATGACGTCAAATATTCCATAGATAGCCACAAGCAGGTTAGGTCTCCATGTGTTTGTCGAATCCCCGCTATCTGATTGTTTGTTGAGGTTATGTGTGTGTTGTATGACATATAAGCATGCTGATTTCGGCTATCTGACTGTTTGTTTGTTAAGGTTATGTTCGTACACACGTGTTACATGTCGGTTCCTAAGCTGATTGTTTGTTGAGGTTAGGTCTGTATTTGTTTATGCTATATCGGCGATCCGCTATCTGAATGTTGGTTTGTTACGAGCTTGGCAACATTTCTTTAGGGTTATGTTTGTTACACACAGCTGTCATATAAGCTCACCCTTGTGTTGTTTATTGTGTTGGTAGGTGTGTTGTATTGAGGTTGCTAGGTAATTTCTGTTTTGGCGGGAAATTTGAATTTTATTGACAATTTGTGTCGCTTTTGTCCAGAGCTCTGACTCTTTGAAGAAGGTAACATTCTATTGGAAATTGGTAAAGTGAGAGAACATTCCCTTTTTCGAAGAGTCAGGGCTGTTGGACACACACATTCGGTTTACACATACATACAGATATAAGAGAGATAGATAGACAATTTGAAATCTTGTTTGAAAGAAAAGCATTCGCCTGAAATTAGATTTTGAACCCGAGTTCGAACTGACCGTATATATCAAACATAAATGTATACATCGCTAAACCAAATACTCCACAGACACTCAAGATAAGGTTTGTTTGATGCATGTATATATAAAACAAAACCAGTTGTTGACATATGATAATTAAACGCGTTATCAGTTTACGTGGGTGTGGGTGTTCTCTCTATTACAGTACAATTTAACATAAGAGAGGAACTTTGATTTTAAAATATTGGTAAATATACAATAAGTCTAAAACACTTCTTATAAAATCAAAAAGCTAAAACAAACATTTGATATATAATATAAAATCTAAAACAAAAACCTATTTACATATGCAAATTAACCTATTTCCTAAAATGGTCAGATAAATTTTATCATTACGTGGGTGTCAGTTTATGTGAGTGTTTTCTATTACAGTGAATCCAAATAATATTGTGGGGGCGTGTCTATATAGGGTGTGATCAAAAATACAAGTAACAAAACTCAATTTAACAACAAACTAACTTTGATATACGAGGGTTGTTTGATATGTGTTTTTTGAAATGAATGTAAACAGACTGTTGATATATCAATATATAAAAGGGTTAATCAAAATGCAACAAAATAAAACAATTGATTTACATACAATAAAAATTTATTAGGATTAATTAGGCTGTACATATTGATACATAAATGACATACTATTATTACATAATGGCTCTAACGATGCCCGTTAGAGGTTTATATTCCAATACACTGTCATGAATAACCAAACAATCAGCACGTGTGTTGTTAGGGAAGTTCGCTCGGCTCAAATTCCACCTCAATGTCCACCGTCGAAGACTTGATTGACTCGTTCTGGTGCTGACAGTCAGTCACAAATAGAGTTCGGTCTTTAAACTCGTCATAATTCAAGATAGGCTCCGACATGTTTTTATAACAGAAGCTTTTTTGAAAATCTGTATACATGTGATAGGCTTCCGCATATTTAGATTTTTCAAAATCCATATTCATAGATTCATAAGGGTAGCATTCTGAATTTAGAAACACTTGGAGATCCAACATACCAATGTTATCGAAATAGTCTGGCCTCTTCCTTACGATATCTTTACGATTTCTTTGAAATGCTATAATCACATATCGAGGTCTTTCCAGGTTGGTTGCAGTTTTAATAGCCCACACATATCTGTTCATATCTCTGAGTGATGGTAACTCATATATGTCCCATTTGCGGTATGCGAGAAATATAGATGTGTCTTTTGCTATTTTATCCATCAGTTCCAATTTCATTTTATCATTGGGAAAGACATGTTTTACCTTTAAAAACATATTGGTTACGGTAATTTTTGCTCGTGCCGTACCTGTGCTGTAATAGCCGTTGGAATCGTTTCGAACTCTTGTAAAGCGGAAAGTATGTTTGCCACAGAGAACTCCTTTGAAATGATGAAAGAAACTGAAGAGGAACCAAACATATATGAGCATGTGAAACTTGTTATCATTTAAGGTGATGTGCTCCGACGATACATTCAGTCCGGCATTGCTCAGAGATTGGGCTTCATTCTTATTGAAGGATAGCAGACTTTTGATGATTTTTGTGGTGTATGGGTCTCGCACTCGTTCCACTGCAGTGGAACGCCCAATCGAACCATCAAATTCAAAACTGACATTTGTATAACACTTTAGTTTACATTTGATGGTGTTCGGATTAGGTCTCAGAATCAGAGCCTATTGCTTTTGTTCGTGTGTTGCTGTAGCACCAACAAGTTCATTTTGAAGTAACTCTTCCAAGTGTGTTATTTCATAAGCACCGGTGGGTATCGTGATGGTTCGCCAACCGGTTCCTTCTTTTACATGAAATTTGTTTTTACCTTCATAGATGTTGGGTATGTTGTTGTAGGTGTGAAAGCCTATCAAAGCAACAGCATAACTACGATCCAAAACAATTGGTGGATGGTAGTCTGACGACAAATGGGAGCCGTGGTCTTTCAACACGAAGGTGTGCGCCATGACTGATACACACAGGCTGCTGTTTGAGTCTTTTATTGCAAAAATTGTAAACATAAGGGACCACAATTAAATGTGTTGTATGTTTGATACACATCATGATTATACAGTATGGAATAGTCTTTAAGGTAACGTTGCAGCTCTACAGGAGGCTTCAAGTTTCCATACGAGTCAAAGTACATACATACACCTCTAAAATATGGGATTTTCATTTTACCAGCAAACTTGACAAGATCTACATTTGTCAGAGGTCTTGCTGGTAAACACTTTAGTTTTTTGGTTTTTGCAGATACAACCCATAACCGAAGCGTTGTTTTTTGAGATACAGGCCTTTGCTCAGTCTCTTGCATTTTCGTTTAAATTTCAAGCCACTCCCTCTCCTACCCATCGCAATTACTTTCATTGTTTTGTTGTGCCGTTCTTCCTCCTCCAGTTTCTGTTTCGCAGACTTGGCATCGTTCACGGCTTTAGCAATACCAGCAGCACCGCCACCCAGAGCTCCTGGTGCCGACAGCCTGCCACTTCCTTGTTATTTAACTCATAGGTCATTGATTCAAACAGAGCTCCTCCTCCATTATTTGACAGATAACATGCACCATTGGCATTTTGGACTGCTAAAGGTTCCAGAACACCTTCGATTATTAGAGCTGACTCGGCCAGACATACGAACGCATCTTGTTGATTTATGGCTATGTCAATTTCATCGCTGTTATCAAACGATTTAGTTGGTGAATAGTAAGAGCGCAGTTCTTCTCGATCGATGGCATCATCAAACACGGGGTCTTTGAATATTTCTAGTTTTGACGACATGATAACCCAGGCTTTTCAGGAACTCAATATTATCGGGACGAAGCGTACACTTTGAAGTGTATGACTCAACTGAATTTGTTTTGGTAGATGCACTTGCATTTATATCCTTAAAGACCAACATACTGAGCCACTTTTATAAGTTTCAAGCGAACAGACACCTCTTCACCTTGAAAGTTGACAGGAACTGAATCTTGGTCGACGATGTCGATGCTTATATTGGAAATCTCTTGCTTGTTCACCGGCAATTAAATTAAATTTTTAGGTTCTATGTCGATTGCGTAGCCAGGATCAACCATCGGAGCAAACTTATACAGCGTATGTGAGGGTTGTCCGTTATAATTGTTTTTATCGCAAAACTTTAGTTTATAATCTGCAGGTTCTTGAAAAACTATATGCATAGAAAATAATTATTACAAGGTATTTTCCATTTCATTCTGAAAATACACAGTTTCATTATAATTTTATTAGGTATTATAATAGTTATAATATTCAATACATATGTTTAAAGTTTAAAATTATTTCTTTTATATTTAGGTACAATAATTACAAAAGTGTAGGAATGCGAGGGAAACAAAGAATACTGAGGCATAACAGATTTGGCAAGGTAGCCAAAACTCATGTTTTTGCTTGTGTCCAGCCATTTACGCTAGTACTTATAAAGAAGTCGTGTTCATAGCTGGACGTCCAGCTATGATGCGGTTTGTCCAGCAACCCACGCATAGTCATATGATTTGGTCCAGCAAATTGCGCATTGACATATAATATATATATATATATATATATATATATATATATATATATATATATATATATATATATATATATATATATATATATATATATATATATATATATATATATATATATATATATATATATATATATATATATATATATATATATATAAGCAGAGTTGTAGATGTAAGATATTTTATTTATTTTCAAACGACACGGGCACAACTTTATATTGAACAACAAAGTATATTGAACTTAGTCCAACGATAGTAAACAAATGTAGTTTATCAGCGAGTCGAAGCCTACGCTTCACTTGCTTGTACGAAAAACAGAGTATATTACTTTTTTTATTCAATGACCGAGGCCCAAATTTAATTGCTTGTGTGAATAAACATAGTAACATTAATCAAAAGCCAGCTCAGAACTGGTGTGGAAGGGGGAATCCGACTTTCTAATTAAAACAAAGGAATGTTTAATCTATTTGGAATGGGCAGATTTTCCTGGGTAATTGTTCAGGAAAATCTGCCCCGTCTAAACAGATTAAACATTGCTTTGTTTTAAATAGATAGTCGGATTCCCACGTCCATGTCAGTTCTGAGTTGACTTTTAATTAAAAGCTAGCTCCGAACTGGTATGGACGGGAGAAACCGACTGTCTAATTAATACAAAGCAATGTTTAATCTATTTGGAATAGGCAGATTTTCCTAACTAATTTTCCAGGAAAATCTGCCCTGTCCAAATAGATTAAACATTGCTTTTTTTAATTAGATTGTCGGATTCCCCTGTCCGTGCGAGTTATAAGCTGACATTTAATTAAAAGCCAGTTCAGAACTAGAATTGACGGGGAATCCGAGTGTCTAATTAAAACAAAGCAATCCTTAATCTATTTGAGATGGGCAGATTTTGGTAGCTAATTTTTCAGGAAAATCTGCCTGGTTCAAATAGATTAAACATTGCTTTGTTTTAATTAGGTAGTCGGATTACCACGTCCATGCCAGTTAAAACAAAGCAAAGCTTAATCTATTTGGAATGGGCAGATTTTCCTGGCTATTTTTTCAGAAAAATCTGCCCGGTCCAAATAGATTAAACGCTTTCCGTTTCCAATTTGATATCTACCGTAAATGGATTTTTGGATTCCCTGTGCTGGGAGCAATCAAATAAAAACAGGATATTTTTTGAAAGTTTTGTAATGCAAGGTCGGTTGCAGTTCTCTATGAGCGTTGAAATTTAGTCATGTTTCTATATGCCTTCTGTGAGGATTCGTTGAGAATTTAAGTGGACACTTATATATCGAATGATCAAAGTTGTTGATTTTTTTCTAACGTTATTCTATCGATCCTTTTGGAATATCACAATAACAAAGCTAGGTCGTACAGTGTTTGAGGATGTTTTGATGGACCACAAGCCTTTCGTTGAATTATTCAGATTTGGTAATTCATACGTTTCCCATTTTCTATATGGTACCAGGATCTTTTTATTTGGGGCAATCGACTGTAAAAATTATTTCTGTATAACTTCGCTGGGGTGGACAAGTTTCACCGCCAGCGCTATGTAATGAATATAACTTTAACGCTTTATCTGCGACGACTGCTCCAATCAAAATAAAGTCATTTCTTTCGCTCTGGGCTTTAGATATACGTAGCAGCAATTAACTGAGAAAACACGCTTCTATAGTCTTTCAGATTATTACACAAGTAGCAAGGAGGTATGCAGTAGCAAAAACAGCCCTCCTTCAGCATTGTATGTAGTAGGATGCCACCCGGCTTGAATTAGAGCTCTTGCTTCATCACTGTTTGCTTCCAAAAGTGTTCGACTTGCTGTAAGGATTTCTAATATGTTCAATAACCGGGTTGCTGCATTAGATGTTACTTGTACAATTCCAATCGAGCCACTCGTCTCAATACTGCCATTTATTAGTAGAACCGCTGAAGACCAAAGGTAAAAAATATCTTGTTAGTTGTTTGCGGATTCACAGGTATCATTATGGGAAACAAACTGGTTTGAGAAGCCTAAGTGTGTATTTCTTTCCCTTTGATTGACTCGTCGTGCACAGGGTCAGCACGGTTAGCACAGATACTGAAGCTGGGGTGGCTTGATTGCTAGTACTTATAATCAAGATAATATGGTGGTCTCTGCCTCAATTCCAATATCACAATTATCTCCTCACTTTGAAACGTCACAGGTACTGAATTCTGATCGATGATGTTTACATTTATATGCGAAATAATGAGCTATTGAAAGCAAGCGTACGCGCAATGACACGGATTCTACTGTTTAAGTCTTTTATTTAAAAATTGCACACATACGTTACCACATTATAAGTATTTTAGTTTTGGTATACAACATGTTTATACAATATCAATCCCCTAGATCGTGCTTGTCGAGAGACAAGCACGATCTAGATTATTGATGCCTTAATTACTCGTGGAACGTTTTTTAAGTTTAGTGTCTGGACCACAAAACTGATAACCAGGTACGTGCAGATCAACAGGTAAATTTTTGATGACTGTGTCAGCAAGACCTTCACCTTGACACACCAACATTTATACTGTTAATGAGGTATGATATATCTGCGTATTTATATAGGATGTGGTAGTCGTACAAATTTTAGTTTAGTTAACGATGCGTATTCTAAAACACGCAAAAGCCAACAGTCACAAACATAGATGATGTTGTTACCACATCATCATCACCCAAACAGCAAAGACATGGACTTCTTTTAAAAACCTCACTTACATGATTGATATGTGGTCCAAGTGGTTATGGTTAACAAATATTATGTTAAGTTTGTTGTTTAGTACAAACGGATTAAAATTTGAAAACGTATACGTATATTTATATATTTATATATCAGCCTAAATATAGCATGTTAAAGGAGGTGTTGTGTGCCACAAAAGCTGTTGGATACTATCTATACAGTGAGAGCGAAGAGATCCAGCAGATGCAAAGAGCAATTCAATTTTTATATCAGATGATGTAGCCTGTAATAAGCAAGATAAAATAAAATCCTATTTTTGTATGAGTGACATTAAGATATTTACAGTTTCTACTTATGTCCGAAACAATTGTTGCGTCATAGTTCAAACATCATAGTTTTGTTTAAACAAGATGCTATTACTACATACAGACTGGAGATAATTTTTCTGTCTTCACTGTGGAGCCAGTAGTATGGTACAGTTTCACCAAGTAAGGGCAACAACGATCAATGAATAGAATATGAACATAGTCTTGTGTATGTATGATAATCATGTAACTACCGATATGAGTTTTGAAAATTTCAAACTGCTTTGTGGTGGATTTCAGCAAAACAAACATATTATGGTGGCTGTTGTTAAAGATACTTATTTAACACAAGCAGTTTGACCACTCGGTTAACTGAAAAACGTTGGTATTATGTTGTTCAGATCACGAACGAATATGAACTTCATATCCTAGTGCTGTAAAATACTATGTTGATTATTATTTTACAGATACAATATGTAGTGTTATTTATGACAAAACCACCAACACTTGGATGCTTGGCAACAAACCTATTAAATTTGTTGTTAAACATAGATGATAAAAATGGACATAGCTTTCAAATTATGGCTGAAAATAATATTTTTGAGAAAACCTGTTACAGATGCTAAGGAAAATTCGCAAGCTTTACCTGATTTTTCGAAAATTATTAAAGCTACTAGTCTTCACAGAAAAGAGAACGATACTGAAAAGGACATTATAAGAAACAGTTCTCCCAAATATCAACAAGTAGTAAAACCAACTCTAGAAGTATAAGCAGACGCTAAGTCACGTCCTACTTCAATAACTTCTTGTTATGGTATGCCACACATGATGAATAATAAGAAAATGAAAGAGTATGTGCACTGGGATGATCTAAAAGTGTTGGTTGATAGATTGCGGCTTGTAGTGGCTTCTAAAGCTGGTGATAATAACACACACAACAACGAAATTCAACCAATTAGTTTGACACGACAGCTGTTGGGCAGCTGTTGGACAGCAGCCTCTCCTGATACTGTATACCTATGTAATATTTTCAAAGACTATAAAGAGAGCTTTTGGAAATTCGTTAATAAGGATAACTAGAAAATGTTCCAATTTGGTTGCCACAGCAGATGCAGAAAAAGCTTTAGTGTTTAACATTGAGAGCATGGTACTGCATAGTCACCCCAACAATGTTATACAACAGCAATTATTAAACTCGATTACTATGGATAAAAAGGTTATTCTACCATATAGAAAATGGGAAATGTATGAATTACCGAATCTCAATAATTCAACTTGAGGCTTGTGGTCCATTAAGGCTTCCTCAAACACTGACCGACCTAGATTTGGTAGTGTAAGATTTGTAACGGATCGATACAATAACGTTAGAAAATACACTCAAGATTTAAGACTTCACTAAAATTATAAGCAAATCCCCACAGAAGGTATGAATCTGAAATTTAACCAAGTATATTACATCGAGCTTTCGTATGTTGGTAGAGAATCAACACCTACTATGAATTACAACGCTTTTATAAAATATTCCATGTTTGTATTTGATTGCTCCATAAAGCCAACTCCGGTGGATATCAAATTGGAAATGTAAAGTACTAACAACTTTCTCGATCACACGAAATGTTATTGTGTAATTCATGTGTCATCAACGTCTAATACGCCCCAGTCTCTAACATCGTGGGTTATATAATGTAAATCTTTGCCATATATAGTTTTAAGACCAGGTTTATCGTGGTAGATACAAAAGTCTACTGTGTAACAGAGTAGGCACCCAACGAATTAGTAATTTATAATAGTTATAAATCTGCACATTATATGTTTAAGACTCCGAAAACGATAGCTCATTTAATGCAGATATAGTTAAATATATCAAGTTGTTACAAAGAACACAGAAGTGTGTGGATTATGATTGCGGTAACGTTACTTTAGAAGAATTACCCAACATAATGAAGAAACATATTATCGAATAGCGGGTAGATAGAGTTTACGAGAAAGGTGTTATCATGAAAAGGTATATTAAAGAGGTATTTTTAAAATGTGAATACAGTGAAGATATCAATTTGAAAAATGATAATGGTTGCCGAGACACTGTTAAATTTGATAAAAGAAAATTTATTAGTGGTATTAGATAGAAATTGTATGATATTGTTTGCTTAAATTGTAAACTTGTTACATAAATAAAAAACCGTTGTAAAAGTAAAATGTATTTATTAGTTTTTTTTTAAAATACATTTATTAATGTTCATCTCCAGTCACAAAATACGTTCCAACATCAATCTACTCACGCCTTCTGCAAATTCCAATTCCAACTCTAAATTTCCTCAATTAATTCCTGATATAAATTTTTTTAATTAGTTAAAACTGTAACATTGTTGATTTTAGTATTGAATGATTTAATTTGTTGAAACATATACAAACAAAATAAAGCCAAGTGATTTTAATTGCCTCATGTTTGGCTGAAGCAGCTTCAGTAAGCTGAAGCAATACATATATCATAGTTTCCATGGATTTCCTATTGTTACTGTTATTCGTATTAATACGATAAGTAGCCCTTCTATTTTGAAAGCTTCATTTTCACAAACACATTCTTTCAATTTTTGGCCTTCACTGCGCAGATGTCCAGAGCACACACTTTTCACTTGTAACGAGCACGATTCACAATACCTCATATGATTTTCTTTGTGACAATGAAGGTTACTTAGCTACTAAATTAAAAAAAATTCCGGTATATACCTTTACTAACAGATATATTTGAGATATTTGTTTTCTAATGAACACTTAACACAAAAGTATATTAACATATTTGTTATTATTATACAGTTAGACATATGAGAGAACCAGTTGATATAAATATCAAAATGTACTTTGAGGTGCATAGATGGAAATCAGTTAGTATGAGCCTTTACCAATCAGGTGTCTCTCAAACAAAAACATAAGTTTATAACAAACCATATCAGCCCTGATTTTGGTAATGTTTCAACTAGGTGATCGTTGTGTAGAGGTGTTGTTGGTAAGCCAGTCCATTTCATGCAGTCGTCGCTATCGAAATAGGTTCTCACTTCTCTCACGTTTGGTGGTCGATGTTCTCTAAAATCAGGACCGTCGTTTCATTCATATGACACATCACGTTGATACAATCACAATCAACTTTCATGTTTACACCAACCATCTTTTACGTTTAGACTTTGACCGAGCTTACTAATGTTACATTGGCTGTAGATTTGTAGTAGATTTTTCTGTTCCACTTCTTCCTCTTTTCACCAACCGCTCTCATTGGTTGTATTTTTCTGCGCGGTTGCTGTGCCAACTTTCAAAATCTATTATAATCATTTTAAGACTCCATAAATATATATCTCTATTGGTTCATCAATTTCTGTAGTAATATTTTGCTACTTCTGGTAAATATTTAATCAATGGCTTAGTTAAAGAGAACTCTGAGGCGTACTGAGTGTAAAATAAAGCAAGGAACAGGGTGGAGCAGTACGGCCAAGTATACAGCACATAATTCAGCTATATTTTTACTGCAAAGTCTTCACCTTCAGATTGTCGTCTATATAAGCGTGCTCTTTTATTTCCAACAGCAACTGTCTTAAGTCAGACTCGCTCACATCGTTAGTTCTTGTTTGATGAGTTTGTTTGCTTCTCGTTTGTCGGTGGGGTTTCTGATGCGTAGCTAATATACGCATTGAATATTTTTCAAGTATCATTTCTTTGATACTGGACGGAAATGGGGGCAGATTCCTTGGGGTGGGGTTCGTCCTTGATGCATTTCCAACAGAACATTTGATTTTGGCATGAAGATTAACCACCGCACCCTCTAGGTCGCGGATACCGCGCATAACAAAAAATTAAATGAATTATTGGAGAAATGAAGCAGATTTGTGTTTTTAATAACTTTCAACATTCCTATCGAAAAATTCGGACGATCTACAAATTTAAAACATTTAAACAGAGTTGTCCAAAAACAAATGTTTCCGAAAAGTCCATGGTGATGTTGATTTACAAGAACATAGGTTAAGACTGTAGTCATGTTACGGATTTTGTGTTGCACTTTAACTGTCTTAACAGTTGCTGTTTGAAATGAAAGAGCACGCTTATATAGACGCCAAATCTGAAGGTGAAGACTTTGCAGTAAAGATATAGTTGAATTATGTGCTGTATACTTGGCCGTACTGCTCCACCCCGTTCCTTGCTTTCTTTTACACTCAGTACGCCTCAGAGTTCTCTTTAACTAAGCCATTGTTTAAATATTTACCAGAAGTAGCAAAATATCACTACAGAAATTGATGAACCAACGGAGATATATATTTATGGAGTCTTAAAATTATCATAATAGATTTTGAAAGTTGGCACAGCAACCGAGCAGAAAAATACAACCAATGAGAGCGGTTGGTGGAAAGAGGAAGAAGTGGAACAGAAAAATCTACTTAACAGCCAACGTAACATTAGTAAGCTCAGTCAAAGTCTAAACGTAAAAGATGGTTGGTGTAAACATGAAAGTTGATTGTGATTGTATCAACATGATGTGTCAGATGAATGAAAACGATGGTCCTAATTTTAGAGAACATCGACCACCAAATGTGAGAGAAGTGAGAACCTATTTCGATAGCGACGACTGCACGTAGTTGAAACATTACCAAAATCAAGGCTGATATGGTTTGTTATAAACTTATGTTTCTGTTTGAGAGACACCTGATTGGTGAAGGCTCATACTAACTGATTTCCATCTGTGCAGATCAAAGTACATTTTGATATTTATATCAACTGGTTCTCTTATATGTCTAACTGTATAATAATAACAAATATGTTAATATACTTTTGTGCTAAGTGTAACAGTTCATTGGAAAATAAATATCTCAAATATATCTGTTGGTAAAGGTATATACCGGAAAATGTTGTTTTTTAATTTAGTAGCTAAGTAACCTTCATTGTCACAAAGAAAGTAATCTGAGGTATTGTGAATCGTGCTCGTTACAAGTGAAAAGCAGTGTGTGCTCTGGACATCTGCGCAGTGAAGGCCAAAAATTGAAAGTATGTGAATCGTCGGTAGTTGAAAAAGTGTTTGTGAAAATGAAGCTTTCAAAATAGAATGGGTACTTATCTTATTAATACGACAAACAAAAGAGAAATCCATGGAAACTATGAAATATGTATTGTTTCAGCTTACTGAAGCTGCTTCAGCCAAACATGAGGCAATTAAAATCACTTGGCTTTATTTGGTTTGTATATGTTTCAACAAATTAAATCATTCAATACCACGAACAACAATGTTACAGTTTCAACTAATTAAAGAAATATAGATCAGGAATTCATCGAGAAAATTTAGAGTGCGGAATTGGAATTGTGACTGGAGATGAACATTAATAAATGTATTTTAAAATAAAACTAATAAATACATTTTACTTTTACAATGTTTTTTTATTTATGTAACAAGTTTACAATTTAAGCAAATACTATCATACAATTTCTAATACCATTAATAAATTCTCTTTTATCAAATTTAATAGCGTGATACATACATACTGGATGGACTGCTACAAGTTTCGGCAACTATTATAGTTTCTCAAATTGATAAGTTCCTCGCTGTAATCAGATTTTAAAAACACCTCTTTAATATACTTTTTCATGATAACATCTTTCGCGTAAATTCTATCTACCCGCTCTTCGATAATATGTTTCTTCATTTGTTGGGTAATTCTTCTAAAGTAACGTTACCGCAATCATAATCCACACACTTCTGTGTTCTTTGTAACAACTTGATATATTTAACTATATCTGCATTAAATAAGCTATCGTTTTCGGAGTCTTAAACATATAATGTGCAGATTGATAACTATTAAAATAACTAATTCTTTGGGTGCCTACACTGTTACACAGAAGCCTTTTGTATCTACCACGATAAACCTCATCTTAAAACTATGTATGGCAATGAAAATTTACATTATATAACGCACGATGTTAGAGACTGGGGCGTACTGGACGTCGATGTCACGTGAATTACAAAATAACATTTCGTGTTGTTAGTACTTTTCATTTCCAATTTGATATCCACCGAGCTGGCTTTATGGAGCAATCAAATACAAATATGGGATATTTTATAAAAGCGTTGTAATTCATGGTAGGTGTTGATTCTCTACCGACATACGAACACTCGATGTAATATACTTGGTTCAGATTCAAACCTTCTGTGGGGATATGCTTATAATTTCAGTGAAGTCTTAAATTTTGATTGTATTTTCTAACGTTATTGTATCGATCCGTTACAAATCTTTCAATACCAAATCTAGCTCGATCAGTGTTTGAGGAAGTCTTAATGGACCACTAGCCTTAAGTTGAATGATTGAGATTCGGTAATTCACACATTTCCCATTTTCTATATGGTAGAAGAATCTTTTTATCCATAGTAATCGAGTTTAATAATTGCTGTTGTATAACATCGTTGGGGTAAATATGTAGTACCATGCATTCAATGTTAAACATTAAAGCTTATTCTGCATCTGCTGCGGCAACCAAATTGGAAAATTTTCTAGTTATCCGTATTAACGAATTGCCAAAAGCTCTCTTTATAGTCTTTGAAAATATTACATAGGTATACAGTATCAGGAGAAGCAGCTGTCCAACAGCTGTCGTGTCAACTAAAAATATAGTCCTCAAAGCAGCACCCGACCCCAAGCAGACGAAGTTTCATGCCTAAGGCCAAGCCGCTTATAGTATCATGCATAAAACTCAAAGGCAAGAACGGAACCTCGTCATCGTTTTAGTGGCCACCAAAAGAACCCAAAACCTCAACGAATTGAGGAAGGTAAAAGACTTTCACACCATTAGAATAAAATGGGAACCCCAAATGAAGAAACAACAAGTCACGTAATTGTCAAAAATGTTGGCCATGGATCAAGTCAATGCAAACCTAAATCAAGATGCGCACATGCATCAAGAACCACCACACCGAGGACTGCAAGAAGGTGATATGGAAGTCCAGGGTTGTAACTTCCTGTGTCTTCATGCAGATAACGACCGCGAGTGCCCAGTTTACACCAAGTATATGGATCAGTTGGTGAAAACGTATCAATATAACATACAAAACCATGTCACACATTTCCCAAGTCAAACACACAACTCACACATAATCTGATACATCTATCCAACCTAAGACAAATGCTCCAACATCCCACTTGTAGTAATTTGGCACATTAATCAACGAACCCAAAATCCTCAGTAACATATGTGACCTGAGCCAAATTCTCACCATGTTCCTGTGACATTACCATGTCAAACTTGGGAGAACTAGGTATTATCCATCAAGTCGCTAAAATGTATCCCTAAAAACAGTAAAATTTAATCTTGGAATGCCTGTGACATTGAGAACAAATTCAACAAACTCAAAATCTTAACCGAAAAAATTCAACCCGATATAATCTGCATACAGGAAATATACCTAACACGAAGAACACCAAAACTCCGATACTACGATCACAATAATCGCCGTAACACCCCATATCTAATGTAAACAGCATCATCCTGTAGCAAAAATTAACACCATCACAAACGCCTTGTTCGAAACACGCACCATACAATAACATAACACAACAGTAAATAATTGTTACAACAAAAAAGTACGCCCACTTAACATCGACAATCGAGAATAACATTACGATCTAGACTCACAAAACAAAACACTCATAATAGGGGACTATAATCTCAAACACAAATTAGAACTGTGTCTATAACGAAGGTAACAGCCTAAATTAAACAACAGCATTTTATACATTTCATACACACTCCACTATCCAAATTCATTCAACCATTTTGCTTACTCAGATAACACATCTTCAACACTAGATGGCTGCATCTCAAATAATGTAAATATAAGAGACATAAAACGCTGAATAAACTAGACTCAGATCACCTCCCCATCCTTGTAGAAACCAACAGGCAAAATCACATCCCCGCACCTATACAAAAAACACAATTTGAAACCAACTGGAAACAGTATAAAAAAATCATAATAAACCCGTATATACAACACGAGACATAGATGACAATATCCTCATTCCCCACCGTCATACAAGACAGCTACAAAGAAGCATCACACAAAATACATACAAAAACTAACGAACTCTAATTCGCACCCGAAACCTCATTACACAAAAACCACAAAAATGAACACAATTCTTTCGGGAGAGGCGGGAATGCCGATAGAATAGAGATGCCAAGCTTATGTGTGTATTTCTTTCTTTGATTGAATCGTCGTGCACAGAGTATATGTAGTTTTCTTAACATCGAGACCCAATTAATTTAGATACTGCATGTGCTCCCAAGAATCGTCATCGATGCAGGGACCGAAGATACTGAAGCTGGAGCTGCTTGATTACTAGTATTTATAATCAACATAATATGGTGGTCTCTGTCTCAATTCCAATATCATAAGGTTCTCCTCACATTGAAACGTCACAGGTACTGAATTATGATCGATAATGTTTACATTTATATGCGGAATAATGCGCATCGTAAGATCCATAAAAACCTTACTATATGGATTTATATCAACTGCATAACCTGGATCTACCATAGGAGTAAACTCATAAACTGTATGCGTAGGGTTGCCTTCCAGTCATCTAAGTATTTTAGATGTTAGTATAGCACAAACTATCCAAGTTATAAGAACTCTAATCAACACCACACGCATTTAAATATTACATGTCCAGGCGTTTACACTACGCAGAAAACAAAGTGCTGACATATATCAGTATACTCAACAGTGGCTCCTCCACTTAAAAACGTTTCATCATCCTGGTAGCCCCATGTCAAAATATGATTTATGTCACAAACGACCAAATGTGAAAGGCGTGAGAACCTATTTCAATAATGACGACTGCATGAAATAGTCTGGCTTACCAAGAGCATCTCTACACAACGATTAAGTTTAAGCTTCTACTTACAACATGACCAAGATCAAGGCTGATATTGTTCGTTATAAACTTATGTTTCTGTTTGATAATGGTCCCACGGTGAGACACTTTACGGCTGAAGGATCCTACTAACTGATTATCATCTATGCAGATCAAAGTACTTTTCGATATTTATATCAATTGATTCTCTTATATGTCTAACTGTATTTATGTTAATATTCTTTTGTGTTAACTCTAGTAGTTCATTGGAAAATAATTATCTCAAATATATCTGTTAATAAATTTATATAAAGGAAAACGTTTGCTTTTTATTTTAGTGGTTAAGACTCCTTAATTGTGACAAGATGTCAGCAAAGAAGATAATATGAGGTATTGTGAGTCGTGCTCGTTACAAGTAAAAAACGGTGTTCTATGGACATCTGCGCAGTGAAGCCACAAATTAAAAGTATGTGAATCGTGGGAAGTTGAAAAAGTGCCTATGCTAAATCAAGCTTTCAAAATAGAATGACTACTTATCATATTAGTCCGAAAGACAGTAAATAGAAGAACTCCGTGGAAACAATGAAACATGTATTGTTTCAGCTATTGAAAATGTTTCAGCTAAACATGATGCAATTAAAATCACTTGGCATTGTTTGGTTTATATATGTTTCAAAATAAAGAAACAAAATAAATGAGATCCTTCAATACTAAAAACAAAAATGTTACAGTGTCAAGTAATTATGAAAATACCTCAGAAATTTATCGAGGAAATTTAGAGTTGCAGAATTGGAGTTTGCCGAAGGCGTGAGTGGTTGGATGTTGGAACGTCTTTTATGGCTGAAGATAAATATTTTAAAATATAACTGTAGCAAATAAAAAAAATGACTTAAGCAAATTATAGCATACAATATCTACTACCACAAATACATTTTCTTTTATTAAATTTAACAGCGTGATACATACATTACTATTTCTCTGGGTGCCTACTCTCTCACACAGAAGCCTAAACATTCCGTGTGATCGGGAAAGTTGTTAGTATTTTTTATATCCAATTTGAAATCCACTGGAGCTGGCTTGATGAAATCGCTATACCTTAAGCAATCAAATACAAACATGGAATATTTTGTATAATCTGAGGTAGGTTTAGGTTCTCTACCAACATACAAACGTTCGATTTAATTTACTTGGTTAAAGTTTAAATTCATACCTTCTGTGGGGATTTATTTAGAATTTAAGTGAAGTCTTATATTCATTGATTGTTGTTGCCGTTACTTGGTAAAACTTGTCCATACTGCATACAGACTTAGAGAATACTTCTCTGGCAAATAAATATCTGTTGCTATGTTATGATATCGAACATCGACAATCGAGAATAACAATACGATCTAAACTCACAAAAAAAAACACTCATAATTAAGGACTTTAATGCCAAACACAAATAGGAACTATGTCTATATCGAAGGTAACGGCCTTAAACTAAACAACTGTATTTTACACAATACATACACACTCCACTATCCAAATAATTCATATAACCATTTTGCTTACTCAGATAACGTTACTTTAGAAGAATTACCCAACATAATAGAAAAATATATTATCGAAGAGCAGGTCGATAGAGTTTCCGCGAGAGGTGTTATCATTGAAAAGGTATGTTAAAGAGGTGTTATTGAAATGTGATTACAGCGGGGATGTTATCAATTTTAAAAACGATGACGATTGCCGAAACTTGTAGCAGACCATCTAATGTGTATGTATCACGCTCTTAAATTTGTGGTATTAGAAATTGTATGCAATTATTTACTTAAATTGTAAACTTGTTACATAAATAAAAGAACCATTGTAAAAGTAAATGTATTTATTAGTTTTGTTTTAAAATACATTTCCAGTCCAGTAATCGTCATTCACAAAAGACATCAATCCACTCAAGCCTTCTGCAAACTTCAATTCTGCAACTCTAAATTTGCTCGATGTATTCATGATATTTTCATTAACATTTTTTTATTGAATGGTTACATTTGTTTCCTTTCTTTATTTTCTCACATTTGGTGGTCGATGTTATCTAAAATCAGGACCGTTGTTTTCATTCACATGACACATCATGTTGATACAATCACAATCAACTTTCATGTTTGCACCAACTATCTTTTACGCTTAGATTTTGACCGAGCTTACCGAAACATTGGCTGTTAAGTAGATTCTGTTGTTCCACTTCCTCCTCATTCCACCAGCTGCTCTCACCGGTTTTATTTTTCTGCTCGGTTGCTGTGTCTTCTTTCAAAATCTATTATGATCATTTTGAGGCTCCATAAATATATAGTTCTGGAGTGATATTTTGCTACTTTGGTAAATATTTAAAGAATGGCTTAGTTAAAGAGAACCCTGAGGGTAAGATAAAGCAAAGAACTGGGTGGAGCAGTAGCCGGTCATGTATACAGCACACATTCAACTATATTTTTGCTGTAAAATCTTCACCTTCAGATTGGCGTTCATCTATATAAGCGTGCTCTTTTATTTCCAACAGCAACTGTTTTAAGTCTGACTCGCTCACTTCGTTAGTTCTTGTTTGTTGAGTTTGTTTGCTTCTCGGTTGTCGATGGGTTTTCTGATGCGTAGAGCTAGTATACGCATTCAATTTTTCACAAACATAGATGATGTTGTTACCACATCATCCCAATTTACTAACCTCAGTTAGATGTTTGATATGTGGTCCAAGTGGTTATGGTTAACATATATTATGTTAAGTTTGTTGTTTGTTCCAAACGGCTTAAATTTTGAAAAATTATACGTATACTCAAAGCCTTTATATATCAGCCTAAATATAGCATGTTAAAGGAGGTGTTGTGTGCTAAAAAAGGTGTTGGATACTATCTATACAGTGAAAGAGAAGAGATATGAGATCCAGTAGACGAAAAGAGGAATTCAATTTTTATATTAGATGATGTACCCTGTGATAAGCAAGATAAAATAAAATCATATTTTTGTATAGGTAGACATTAAGACATTGACAGTTTCTACTTGTGTCCGAAACAGTTGGTGCGTGATAATGCTAACACCATAGTTTTATTTAAACAAGATGAAATTACTACATACAGACTGGAGATACTTTTCTGTCTTCACTGTGAAGCCAGTAGTATGGTACAGTTTCACCAGGTAAGGGCAACAACGATCAATGAATTGAATATGAAAATATGAAAGTATTTTAACAAACCTATTAAATTTTCTCCTTTATAAAAACTAATATCTCAAAATATTTTATTAACAAAACTAAAGCATTTTCTTTTTCATGAAATGTAACGTATCAACAAAAATAAAACATTTTTTCTTAATAGTATGTAAGAAACAAAGAACAGTCTGTATTTCAGGAAGACTAGAATAACCTGATTTACATTAATGTTCTAGCTAGTTATCTTCTCCCTCATCAAAATCAGTATCTTCCTTATTTAAAATGGGATTATCTTTCAATTTTAGATTGTAATATACATGTACAAGCTTCTTTGAATTGTCAAACGACAGTCTATTACGGATTGGTCCATGTATGTACCCCCAATTGGAAAACACACGTTAAATTTCACCTGAAGAAGCAGGTATTTGCAAAAGTCTTAGGGCCAACTTAGGTAGTTCTTTACAATACATTGCTGCCATACGCCAGTACAGCAAAGGTTGTGTTATATTTTTGTCATTTAATACGTTGAAAATATTAACAGTTCGTTTGTAAATGTCCCATTCATCACAGCCAACATTGGAGAGTGACTTAAATAAGAAATGAATCGTTTTTCAGAAAACCTTTCACGGACATTTTCAGGTCGTTCCAACTCCAACCAGTAATGCACAGCATCTGCAATGGATGCGCTTTGTGACTGACACTTATTAATTAAGTCACAGATAGGCTGATACAAAGTGAGATTGTTGCGAACTTCCTCCACAAAATCATCTTTGAAAATGATCGAGATAATATTTGGTTTAATTTTTTTATTATTCCTGGCTGAAGATTGTTTAAAAAACATTTATAAGTATCTCTATACGTACACCAACGAGTTTCGCATGGAAGTTGTATTCTTGAACCTCCTTTGTCAACTAATGATTTCTCTAAATCTGATCTCTTGAATTCTTTTAAAATCATTGTAACTTTGTTTGAGCAGTTTATATCCTGTATGTCCTTTGCTAGCAGATTTGGCGTGTGACTGTTACAAGTAGAATGCCATAAACAATGTTTCATATCCTGACCCATTTTTACTATAGCACTGGCGTTAACTGACACTACAGCGTAAATATTTCTGTTATATGTGTCCTTGGCTAAATCAATTGCTTCGGAGATTATTGTACACAGCTTATGAGCTGTTTCTGGTTCGCCTTTCACATCCCATGCATTGAGAAAAGCCTTTGGACCTGAAAACATTTTTATTATTCAATAATTTGCGGCGTTCATAATTCTTAAATTATTACTTACCATCAACTGTATGTAAACTACAGGTTACAGTCTTAGTATTGCTGGAAGTATTCTTCCAACCGTCGACTAAAACTACGGAATCAGGCTCCAAGTGACTAGCAGAAATAATCTGGTTATAGGTAGCGTTAAGAAGGCGAGTTGCAAGGGCCTTTCTATTTGGAATTTTTTTGCATAGGCAGGTCGAAGTTTTGTACCCATATTGATAAAATATTTTGACACAATTACGTTAAAAGGAATATTGCAGGCAAAAAAGAACTCTGCAATGGCTTTTATGTGTGCTGCTTGAAGGTGTTCTAGGAATAGATATGTTCTCCACTACTAAATCATTTACAATATATGATTCAGTAAAATCAGTGTTTTCTATGTTGATATCATCAACTATAAGTACTTCCATTGTAGATATATCTAATAGGTCATCATTTTCATTATTTTTATTCTGATTCTCTGGTAAAGTTAACATTTGGGTATGTAGTTCTTTCTCTTGGGATCGTATTTCTTGAGCCTGTACCTCTTCAATTTCATTGTCAGAACTGTGATGAATCTGTCGGCTTTTAGGATTGTCACAAGACTTTCTATAAAAAATATTACCTATACAATGTCGTCAAACAGAAAATGCATAGTGTTAATGCAAATTACCTGTGTATTTTTAGCCGGCTGATAGCCGTATTTTTTAAGACTGACTCACAGAAGTTACACCTTGCGTTGTACGATTTACCATGTTGGATGTATTCAAATCCCAATTCCCCATATTCTTGTCGCCGCGGCCTACCTCCAGAACCTTTACCACTACACTTTATATTTGATTTTGGCATTTTGTCCAGTGAAAACAACACAGAGTGGCAATAAAATTCACGTTCACTAGTAAACATTAGAACATAACCCCACTTTTATCTTGTTTTTTACGTATTTGACATATTTTACAAATTTTACGTTTTTTACACAATTTTTACGGTTTTTGTGTAAAATATGTAAAAAAACTTGAGAACACGTGTAAAATACCAACCCTGAGCACCACACGAAACGACTCCTCCGTTCCCACATTAATCTACTCAAATAAGAGCGAAAGTAGTATATGTTTCCAGTAATAATCTTGATATATATTATATATATATATATATATATATATATATATATATATATATATATATATATATATATATATATATATATATATATATATATACATATATATAGAGAGAGAGAGAGAGAGAGAGTTGTATAATATACGTATCAGAACGTAGGCGGGACCTGAGTAAGAACTGATACAACCCAGGCCAGCGATTATAAACGAGAACTTACGAATATATATACTAAAATTATGGGAACTTTTATACCGTGTATACACTGTAAATATATACGGGATATACTTTGATATATCAGTACCAGAATGGATTTGCGGCCTTTTCTGGGGTGTGTATATGTGAACAAAATAACTTAAAATAAAATTATCATCCAAGGCGACAAAGGGCAACCTGAAAAAACAAAAGAAAACTTTGAAATAGGTGAAAGTAATTTATGAAAGCAGCAGAAAACTTTGCAGCTTAAATCATATAAGAAATGATTATAACTTGTAGTATATAATTTTTTTATTCAATGTGTTCTCTCATAAATAACCTATAAAAATTAAAAGCTGTACACTGCTTTTTGTGTGAGAAAAAAGAATGTTTTTAGCTGACAAAGAATTTCTAATTATTAAAAAAAACTTTAACTTTACCAAACAATCTATGTACAAATGAAATACGTTCCTAATTTTCCTGCACGCACACATACAGATTATGATTTCCCCGTCTTTGATTTCATTGAAGCCAGTTATAGCTTGACAAAAGTTACCTTCCACTACAATCGCTACTCCGTTTCGGTGATTTGCGTCGTTGTTACCCAGGTAGTAAATATTTGTCTGATTAATCTTCATTTCACCTGAAGTTAGTTTCACTGAGTACCATTATGTTCACATTGAGTGGCTGTATTTTTTGAAGCACGTTGTGAATTTTACCTGCTTCAAACATGGATCTGATGTTCCATGTACCGATTATTATGTCTCTTTCCTTTTTCTTAGCTGCATTCAAAACTGTACCTCAACCATTCCAAATAGATTAAACATTAATTATATAAATTAATTAGACAAATTAATGTTTAATCTATATGGAATGGCAGATTTTCCTGGCTAATTTTCCTAGCAGATTTTCCTGAAAAATTAGCCAGGAAAATCTGCCATTCCAAATAGATTAAACATTAATTATATACATTAATTAGACAAATTAATGTTTAATCTATATGGAATGGCAGATTTTCCTGGCTAATTTTCCAGGAAAATCTGCCAGGAGATTCTGTCCATAGATTAAACTTTGCTTTGTTTTAATTAGACAGTCGGATTCCCCGTCCATACCAGTTCTGAGCTGGCTTTTAATTAAAAGTCAGCGCAGAACTGACATGGTCGTGGGAATCCGACTATCTAATTAAAACAAAGCAATGTTTAATCTATTTTGACCGGGCAGATTTTCCTGGAAAATTAGCCAGGAAAATCTGCCCATTCCAAGTTGATTAAACATTGCTTAGTTTTTAATTAGACAGTCGGACGCCGTCCATACCGGTTCTGAGCTGGCTTTAAATTAAGTGTTAGCTCAAAACTGGCATGGACGTGGGAATCCGACTATCTAATTAAAACAAAGCAATGTTTAATGTATTCTAATGGGGGAGATTTTCCTGGAAAATTAGCCAGGAAAATCAGCCAGGAAAACCTGTCCGGTCAAAATAGATAAAACATTAATATAATAAATTCTCATAAATATGCGGACGACGCAAATGCGCGTCTTAGAAAAAATCAAACCAATACTTGACCTACTCAGTTATATTTGTTCTAATTTAAGTCACTGGACAAAAATTTACTTACCTTTAGGAAAGTTACTACCTCCGCACACTGTGGAATTACGCTAATTAATTCCCGCAGCGAAAGTGTTAATCATTGCTTTGTTTTAATTAGATAGTCGAATTCCCCCGTCCATACCAGTTCTGAGCTGGCTTTTAATTAAATGTCAGCCCTAGAACTGGCATGAACGTGGGAATCCGACTATTTAATTAAAACAAAGCAATGTTTAATCTAAGGGTATATTTTCCTGGCAGATTTCCAGGAAATCCAAATAGATTAAACATTGCTTTGTTTTAATTAGACAGTAGGATTCCCCCGTCCATACCAGTTCTGAGCTGGCTTTAATTCATTAATAAGTCAGCATAAAAATCTGCCGGTCCAAATAGATTAATCTATTTGGAGCAATGTTTAAACCTGTCTTTGTTTTAATTAGATAGTCTAATTCCCCCGTCCATACCAGTTCTGAGCTGGCTTTTAATTACAAGGCAGCGCGGAACTGACATGGACGTGGGAATCCGACTATCTAATTAAAACAAAGCAATGTTTAATCTATTTGGACCGGGCAGATTTTCCTGGAAAATTAGTCAAGAAAATCTGCGCGGTCCAAATAGATTAAACATTGCTTTGTTTTAATTAGATAGTCGGATTCCCACATTCATGCTAGTTCTGAGCTGACTTATAATTAAAAGCCAGCTCATAACTGATATGGACGGGGGAATCCGACTGTCTAACTAATGTTTAATCTATTTGGAATGGGCTGATTTTCCTGGTTAATTTTCCAGGAAAATCTGCCCGGTACAAATAGATTAAACATTGGTTTGTTTTAATTAGACAGTCGGATTCTTCCGTCCATACCAGTTCTGAGCTGGCTTTTAATTATAAGTCAGCTAAGAACTGGCATATACGTGGGAATCCGACTATATAATTAAAACAAAGCAATGTTTAATCTATTTGGACCGGGCAGATTTTCCTGGAAAATTAGCCAAGAAAATCTGCCCATTCCAAAGAGATTGAACATTATTTAGACAGTCGAATTACCCCGTCCATGCCAGTTCTGAGCAGGATTTTAATTAAATATCAGCTCAGAACTCGCATGGACAGGGGAATCCGTTATCTAATTAAAACAAAGCAATGTTTAATCTATTTGGACCGTGCAGATTTTCCTAGAAAATTATCCAGGAAATATACCCATTTCAAATAGATTAAACATTGCTTTGTTTCAATTAGACAGTCGGATTCCGCTGTCCTTACCAGTTCTGAGCTTAATTAAAAGTCAGCTCAGAACTGGCATGGACAGGGAAATCCGACTATCTAATTAAAACAAAGCAATGTTTAATCTTTTTGGAACGGGAAGATTTTTCTGGAAAATTAGATAGGAAAATCTATCCATTCCAAATAGATTAAACATTAATTTGACAGTCCATACCAGTTCTTAGCCGGATTTTTATAAAAAGTCAACTCAGAACTGGCATGCATGTGGGATTCCGACTATCTAATTAAAACAAATCAATGTTTAATCTATTTTGACCGGGCAGATTTACCTGGAAAATTAGCCAGGAAAATCTGCCCATTGCAAATAGATTAAACATTGGTTCGTTTTAATTAGTCAGTCGGATTCTATCGTCCATACCAGTTCTGAGCTTGCTTTTAGTTAAAAGTCAGCTCAGAACTGGCATGGACGGGGGAATCCGACTATCTAATTAAAACAAAGCAATGTTGAATCTTTTTGAACCGGGCAGACTTTTCTGGAAAATTAGATAGGAAAATCTGAGTAGATATTAGGGCACCTGGGCTCACCCCCTCCACTTTTTTCTGTGCATGCGCGATGACGTCACGCGCATGCGTGTGAATGTCAGCTGTCATGTGTCAGCTGTCATGTGTCAGCTGTCATATGTCACATCTGACCTGTCTGATGACGTCAAATGTTCCAAGATGGCCTATCCTGACAGTTGTGACCTGTCAAGATGTTCCAAGATGGCCACAATCAGAATCGGTCTCCATGTGTTTGTTGTAATCTGTCTGAGGGTTGTCACATCTGACCTGTCTGATGACGTCAAATGTTCCAAGATGGCTACAACCCCCAGGTTAGGTCTCTATGTGTTTGTTATCAACTGTCATATGTCACATTAGTCCCCTGATGACGTCAAATATTCCATAGATAGCCACAAGCAGGTTAGGTCTCCATGTGTTTGTCGAATCCCCGCTATCTGATTGTTTGTTGAGGTTATGTGTGTGTTGTATGACATATAAGCATGCTGATTTCGGCTATCTGACTGTTTGTTTGTTAAGGTTATGTTCGTACACACGTGTTACATGTCGGTTCCTAAGCTGATTGTTTGTTGAGGTTAGGTCTGTATTTGTTTATGCTATATCGGCGATCCGCTATCTGAATGTTGGTTTGTTACGAGCTTGGCAACATTTCTTTAGGGTTATGTTTGTTACACACAGCTGTCATATAAGCTCACCCTTGTGTTGTTTATTGTGTTGGTAGGTGTGTTGTATTGAGGTTGCTAGGTAATTTCTGTTTTGGCGGGAAATTTGAATTTTATTGACAATTTGTGTCGCTTTTGTCCAGAGCTCTGACTCTTTGAAGAAGGTAACATTCTATTGGAAATTGGTAAAGTGAGAGAACGTTCCCTTTTTCGAAGAGTCAGGGCTGTTGGACACACACATTCGGTTTACACATACATACAGATATAAGAGAGATAGATAGACAATTTGAAATCTTGTTTGAAAGAAAAGCATTCGCCTGAAATTAGATTTTGAACCCGAGTTCGAACTGACCGTATATATCAAACATAAATGTATACATCGCTAAACCAAATACTCCACAGACACTCAAGATAAGGTTTGTTTGATGCATGTATATATAAAACAAAACCAGTTGTTGACATATGATAATTAAACGCGTTATCAGTTTACGTGGGTGTGGGTGTTCTCTCTATTACAGTACAATTTAACATAAGAGAGGAACTTTGATTTTAAAATATTGGTAAATATACAATAAGTCTAAAACACTTCTTATAAAATCAAAAAGCTAAAACAAACATTTGATATATAATATAAAATCTAAAACAAAAACCTATTTACATATGCAAATTAACCTATTTCCTAAAATGGTCAGATAAATTTTATCATTACGTGGGTGTCAGTTTATGTGAGTGTTTTCTATTACAGTGAATCCAAATAATATTGTGGGGGCGTGTCTATATAGGGTGTGATCAAAAATACAAGTAACAAAACTCAATTTAACAACAAACTAACTTTGATATACGAGGGTTGTTTGATATGTGTTTTTTGAAATGAATGTAAACAGACTGTTGATATATCAATATATAAAAGGGTTAATCAAAATGCAACAAAATAAAACAATTGATTTACATACAATAAAAATTTATTAGGATTAATTAGGCTGTACATATTGATACATAAATGACATACTATTATTACATAATGGCTCTAACGATGCCCGTTAGAGGTTTATATTCCAATACACTGTCATGAATAACCAAACAATCAGCACGTGTGTTGTTAGGGAAGTTCGCTCGGCTCAAATTCCACCTCAATGTCCACCGTCGAAGACTTGATTGACTCGTTCTGGTGCTGACAGTCAGTCACAAATAGAGTTCGGTCTTTAAACTCGTCATAATTCAAGATAGGCTCCGACATGTTTTTATAACAGAAGCTTTTTTGAAAATCTGTATACATGTGATAGGCTTCCGCATATTTAGATTTTTCAAAATCCATATTCATAGATTCATAAGGGTAGCATTCTGAATTTAGAAACACTTGGAGATCCAACATACCAATGTTATCGAAATAGTCTGGCCTCTTCCTTACGATATCTTTACGATTTCTTTGAAATGCTATAATCACATATCGAGGTCTTTCCAGGTTGGTTGCAGTTTTAATAGCCCACACATATCTGTTCATATCTCTGAGTGATGGTAACTCATATATGTCCCATTTGCGGTATGCGAGAAATATAGATGTGTCTTTTGCTATTTTATCCATCAGTTCCAATTTCATTTTATCATTGGGAAAGACATGTTTTACCTTTAAAAACATATTGGTTACGGTAATTTTTGCTCGTGCCGTACCTGTGCTGTAATAGCCGTTGGAATCGTTTCGAACTCTTGTAAAGCGGAAAGTATGTTTGCCACAGAGAACTCCTTTGAAATGATGAAAGAAACTGAAGAGGAACCAAACATATATGAGCATGTGAAACTTGTTATCATTTAAGGTGATGTGCTCCGACGATACATTCAGTCCGGCATTGCTCAGAGATTGGGCTTCATTCTTATTGAAGGATAGCAGACTTTTGATGATTTTTGTGGTGTATGGGTCTCGCACTCGTTCCACTGCAGTGGAACGCCCAATCGAACCATCAAATTCAAAACTGACATTTGTATAACACTTTAGTTTACATTTGATGGTGTTCGGATTAGGTCTCAGAATCAGAGCCTATTGCTTTTGTTCGTGTGTTGCTGTAGCACCAACAAGTTCATTTTGAAGTAACTCTTCCAAGTGTGTTATTTCATAAGCACCGGTGGGTATCGTGATGGTTCGCCAACCGGTTCCTTCTTTTACATGAAATTTGTTTTTACCTTCATAGATGTTGGGTATGTTGTTGTAGGTGTGAAAGCCTATCAAAGCAACAGCATAACTACGATCCAAAACAATTGGTGGATGGTAGTCTGACGACAAATGGGAGCCGTGGTCTTTCAACACGAAGGTGTGTGCCATGACTGATACACACAGGCTGCTGTTTGAGTCTTTTATTGCAAAAATTGTAAACATAAGGGACCACAATTAAATGTGTTGTATGTTTGATACACATCATGATTATACAGTATGGAATAGTCTTTAAGGTAACGTTGCAGCTCTACAGGAGGCTTCAAGTTTCCATACGAGTCAAAGTACATACATACACCTCTAAAATATGGGATTTTCATTTTACCAGCAAACTTGACAAGATCTACATTTGTCAGAGGTCTTGCTGGTAAACACTTTAGTTTTTTGGTTTTTGCAGATACAACCCATAACCGAAGCGTTGTTTTTTGAGATACAGGCCTTTGCTCAGTCTCTTGCATTTTCGTTTAAATTTCAAGCCACCCCCTCTCCTACCCATCGCAATTACTTTCATTGTTTTGTTGTGCCGTTCTTCCTCCTCCAGTTTCTGTTTCGCAGACTTGGCATCGTTCACGGCTTTAGCAATACCAGCAGCACCGCCACCCAGAGCTCCTGGTGCCGACAGCCTGCCACTTCCTTGTTATTTAACTCATAGGTCATTGATTCAAACAGAGCTCCTCCTCCATTATTTGACAGATAACATGCACCATTGGCATTTTGGACTGCTAAAGGTTCCAGAACACCTTCGATTATTAGAGCTGACTCGGCCAGACATACGAACGCATCTTGTTGATTTATGGCTATGTCAATTTCATCGCTGTTATCAAACGATTTAGTTGGTGAATAGTAAGAGCGCAGTTCTTCTCGATCGATGGCATCATCAAACACGGGGTCTTTGAATATTTCTAGTTTTGACGACATGATAACCCAGGCTTTTCAGGAACTCAATATTATCGGGACGAAGCGTACACTTTGAAGTGTATGACTCAACTGAATTTGTTTTGGTAGATGCACTTGCTTTTATATCCTTAAAGACCAACATACTGAGCCACTTTTATAAGTTTCAAGCGAACAGACACCTCTTCACCTTGAAAGTTGACAGGAACTGAATCTTGGTCGACGATGTCGATGCTTATATTGGAAATCTCTTGCTTGTTCACCGGCAATTAAATTAAATTTTTAGGTTCTATGTCGATTGCGTAGCCAGGATCAACCATCGGAGCAAACTTATACAGCGTATGTGAGGGTTGTCCGTTATAATTGTTTTTATCGCAAAACTTTAGTTTATAATCTGCAGGTTCTTGAAAAACTATATGCATAGAAAATAGTTATTACAAGGTATTTTCCATTTCATTCTGAAAATACACAGTTTCATTATAATTTTATTAGGTATTATAATAGTTATAATATTCAATACATATGTTTAAAGTTTAAAATTATTTCTTTTATATTTAGGTACAATAATTACAAAAGTGTAGGAATGCGAGGGAAACAAAGAATACTGAGGCATAACAGATTTGGCAACGTAGCCAAAACTCATGTTTTTGCTTGTGTCCAGCCATTTACGCTAGTACTTATAAAGAAGTCGTGTTCATAGCTGGACGTCCAGCTATGATGCGGTTTGTCCAGCAACCCACGCATAGTCATATAATATATCTATATATATATATATATATATATATATATATATATATATATATATATATATATATATATATATATATATATATATATATATAAGCAGAGTTGTAGATGTAAGATATTTTATTTATTTTCAAACGACACGGGCACAACTTTATATTGAACTTAGTCCAACGATAGTAAACAAATGTAGTTTATCAGCGAGTCGAAGCCTACGCTTCACTTGCTTGTACGAAAAACAGAGTATATTACTTTTTTATTCAATGACCGAGGCCCAAATTTAATTGCTTGTGTGAATAAACATAGTAACATTAATCAAAAGCCAGCTCAGAACTGGTGTGGAAGGGGGAATCCGACTTTCTAATTAAAACAAAGGAATGTTTAATCTATTTGGAATGGGCAGATTTTCCTGGGTAATTGTTCAGGAAAATCTGCCCGGTCTAAACAGATTAAACATTGCTTTGTTTTAAATAGATAGTCGGATTCCCACGTCCATGTCAGTTCTGAGTTGACTTTTAATTAAAAGCTAGCTCCGAACTGGTATGGACGGGAGAAACCGACTGTCTAATTAATACAAAGCAATGTTTAATCTATTTGGAATAGGCAGATTTTCCTAACTAATTTTCCAGGAAAATCTGCCCTGTCCAAATAGATTAAACATTGCTTTTTTTAATTAGATTGTCGGATTCCCCTGTCCATGCGAGTTATAAGCTGACATTTAATTAAAAGCCAGTTCAGAACTAGAATTGACGGGGAATCCGAGTGTCTAATTAAAACAAAGCAATCCTTAATCTATTTGAGATGGGCAGATTTTGGTAGCTAATTTTTCAGGAAAATCTGCCTGGTTCAAATAGATTAAACATTGCTTTGTTTTAATTAGGTAGTCGGATTACCACGTCCATGCCAGTTAAAACAAAGCAAAGCTTAATCTATTTGGAATCGGCAGATTTTCCTGGCTATTTTTTCAGAAAAATCTGCCCGGTCCAAATAGATTAAACGCTTTCCGTTTCCAATTTGATATCTACCGTAAATGGATTTTTGGATTCCCTGTGCTGGGAGCAATCAAATAAAAACAGGATATTTTTTGAAAGTTTTGTAATGCAAGGTCGGTTGCAGTTCTCTATGAGCGTTGAAATTTAGTCATGTTTCTATATGCCTTCTGTGAGGATTCGTTGAGAATTTAAGTGGACACTTATATATCGAATGATCAAAGTTGTTGATTTTTTTCTAACGTTATTCTATCGATCCTTTTGGAATATCACAATAACAAAGCTAGGTCGTACAGTGTTTGAGGATGTTTTGATGGACCACAAGCCTTTCGTTGAATTATTCAGATTTGGTAATTCATACGTTTCCCATTTTCTATATGGTACCAGGATCTTTTTATTTGGGGCAATCGACTGTAAAAATTATTTCTGTATAACTTCGCTGGGGTGGACAAGTTTCACCGCCAGCGCTATGTAATGAATATAACTTTAACGCTTTATCTGCGACGACTGCTCCAATCAAAATAAAGTCATTTCTTTCGCTCTGGGCTTTAGATATACGTAGCAGCAATTAACTGAGAAAACACGCTTCTATAGTCTTTCAGATTATTACACAAGTAGCAAGGAGGTATGCAGTAGCAAAAACAGCCCTCCTTCAGCATTGTATGTAGTAGGATGCCACCCGGCTTGAATTAGAGCTCTTGCTTCATCACTGTTTGCTTCCAAAAGTGTTCGACTTGCTGTAAGGATTTCTAATATGTTCAATAACCGGGTTGCTGCATTAGATGTTACTTGTACAATTCCAATCGAGCCACTCGTCTCAATACTGCCATTTATTAGTAGAACCGCTGAAGACCAAAGGTAAAAAATATCTTGTTAGTTGTTTGCGGATTCACAGGTATCATTATGGGAAACAAACTGGTTTGAGAAGCCTAAGTGTGTATTTCTTTCCCTTTGATTGACTCGTCGTGCACAGGGTCAGCAGGGTTAGCACAGATACTGAAGCTGGGGTGGCTTGATTGCTAGTACTTATAATCAAGATAATATTGTGGTCTCTGCCTCAATTCCAATATCACAATTATCTCCTCACTTTGAAACGTCACAGGTACTGAATTCTGATCGATGATGTTTACATTTATATGCGAAATAATGAGCTATTGAAAGCAAGCGTACGCGCAATGACACGGATTCTACTGTTTAAGTCTTTTATTTAAAAATTGCACACATACGTTACCACATTATAAGTATTTTAGTTTTGGTATACAACATGTTTATACAATATCAATCCCCTAGATCGTGCTTGTCGAGAGACAAGCACGATCTAGATTATTGATGCCTTAATTACTCGTGGAACGTTTTTTAAGTTTAGTGTCTGGACCACAAAACTGATAACCAGGTACGTGCAGATCAACAGGTAAATTTTTGATGACTGTGTCAGCAAGACCTTCACCTTGACACACCAACATTTATACTGTTAATGAGGTATGATATATCTGCGTATTTATATAGGATGTGGTAGTCGTACAAATTTTAGTTTAGTTAACGATGCGTATTCTAAAACACGCAAAAGCCAACAGTCACAAACATAGATGATGTTGTTACCACATCATCATCACCCAAACAGCAAAGACATGGACTTCTTTTAAAAACCTCACTTACATGATTGATATGTGGTCCAAGTGGTTATGGTTAACAAATATTATGTTAAGTTTGTTGTTTAGTACAAACGGATTAAAATTTGAAAACGTATACGTATATTTATATATTTATATATCAGCCTAAATATAGCATGTTAAAGGAGGTGTTGTGTGCCACAAAAGCTGTTGGATACTATCTATACAGTGAGAGCGAAGAGATCCAGCAGATGCAAAGAGCAATTCAATTTTTATATCAGATGATGTAGCCTGTAATAAGCAAGATAAAATAAAATCATATTTTTGTATGAGTGACATTAAGATATTTACAGTTTCTACTTATGTCCGAAACAATTGTTGCGTCATAGTTCAAACATCATAGTTTTGTTTAAACAAGATGCTATTACTACATACAGACTGGAGATAATTTTTCTGTCTTCACTGTGGAGCCAGTAGTATGGTACAGTTTCACCAAGTAAGGGCAACAACGATCAATGAATAGAATATGAACATAGTCTTGTGTATGTATGATAATCATGTAACTACCGATATGAGTTTTGAAAAGTTCAAACTGCTTTGTGGTGGATTTCAGCAAAACAAACATATTATGGTGGCTGTTGTTAAAGATACTTATTTAACACAAGCAGTTTGACCACTCGGTTAACTGAAAAACGTTGGTATTATGTTGTTCAGATCACGAACGAATATGAACTTCATATCCTAGTGCTGTAAAATACTATGTTGATTATTATTTTACAGATACAATATGTAGTGTTATTTATGACAAAACCACCAACACTTGGATGCTTGGCAACAAACCTATTAAATTTGTTGTTAAACATAGATGATAAAAATGGACATAGCTTTCAAATTATGGCTGAAAATAATATTTTTGAGAAAACCTGTTACAGATGCTAAGGAAAATTCGCAAGCTTTACCTGATTTTTCGAAAATTATGAAAGCTACTAGTCTTCACAGAAAAGAGAACGATACTGAAAAGGACATTATAAGAAACAGTTCTCCCAAATATCAACAAGTAGTAAAACCAACTCTAGAAGTATAAGCAGACGCTAAGTCACGTCCTACTTCAATAACTTCTTGTTATGGTATGCCACACATGATGAATAATAAGAAAATGAAAGAGTATGTGCACTGGGATGATCTAAACGTGTTGGTTGATAGATTGCGGCTTGTAGTGGCTTCTAAAGCTGGTGATAATAACACACACAACAACGAAATTCAACCAATTAGTTTGACACGACAGCTGTTGGGCAGCTGTTGGACAGCAGCCTCTCCTGATACTGTATACCTATGTAATATTTTCAAAGACTATAAAGAGAGCTTTTGGAAATTCGTTAATAAGGATAACTAGAAAATGTTCCAATTTGGTTGCCACAGCAGATGCAGAAAAAGCTTTAGTGTTTAACATTGAGAGCATGGTACTGCATATTCACCCCAACGATGTTATACAACAGCAATTATTAAACTCGATTACTATGGATAAAAAGGTTATTCTACCATATAGAAAATGGGAAATGTATGAATTACCGAATCTCAATAATTCAACTTGAGGCTTGTGGTCCATTAAGGCTTCCTCAAACACTGACCGACCTAGATTTGGTAGTGTAAGATTTGTAACGGATCGATACAATAACGTTAGAAAATACACTCAAGATTTAAGACTTCACTAAAATTATAAGCAAATCCCCACAGAAGGTATGAATCTGAAATTTAACCAAGTATATTACATCGAGCTTTCGTATGTTGGTAGAGAATCAACACCTACTATGAATTACAACGCTTTTATAAAATATTCCATGTTTGTATTTGATTGCTCCATAAAGCCAACTCCGGTGGATATCAAATTGGAAATGTAAAGTACTAACAACTTTCTCGATCACACGAAATGTTATTGTGTAATTCATGTGTCATCAACGTCTAATACGCCCCAGTCTCTAACATCGTGGGTTATATAATGTAAATCTTTGCCATATATAGTTTTAAGACCAGGTTTATCGTGGTAGATACAAAAGTCTACTGTGTAACAGAGTAGGCACCCAACGAATTAGTAATTTATAATAGTTATAAATCTGCACATTATATGTTTAAGACTCCGAAAACGATAGCTCATTTAATGCAGATATAGTTAAATATATCAAGTTGTTACAAAGAACACAGAAGTGTGTGGATTATGATTGCGGTAACGTTACTTTAGAAGAATTACCCAACATAATGAAGAAACATATTATCGAATAGCGGGTAGATAGAGTTTACGAGAAAGGTGTTATCATGAAAAGGTATATTAAAGAGGTATTTTTAAAATGTGAATACAGTGAAGATATCAATTTGAAAAATGATAATGGTTGCCGAGACACTGTTAAATTTGATAAAAGAAAATTTATTAGTGGTATTAGATAGAAATTGTATGATATTGTTTGCTTAAATTGTAAACTTGTTACATAAATAAAAAACCGTTGTAAAAGTAAAATGTATTTATTAGTTTTTTTTTAAAATACATTTATTAATGTTCATCTCCAGTCACAAAATACGTTCCAACATCAATCTACTCACGCCTTCTGCAAATTCCAATTCCAACTCTAAATTTCCTCAATTAATTCCTGATATAAATTTTTTTAATTAGTTAAAACTGTAACATTGTTGATTTTAGTATTGAATGATTTAATTTGTTGAAACATATACAAACAAAATAAAGCCAAGTGATTTTAATTGCCTCATGTTTGGCTGAAGCAGCTTCAGTAAGCTGAAGCAATACATATATCATAGTTTCCATGGATTTCCTATTGTTACTGTTATTCGTATTAATACGATAAGTAGCCCTTCTATTTTGAAAGCTTCATTTTCACAAACACATTCTTTCAATTTTTGGCCTTCACTGCGCAGATGTCCAGAGCACACACTTTTCACTTGTAACGAGCACGATTCACAATACCTCATATGATTTTCTTTGTGACAATGAAGGTTGCTTAGCTACTAAATTAAAAAAAATTCCGGTATATACCTTTACTAACAGATATATTTGAGATATTTGTTTTCTAATGAACACTTAACACAAAAGTATATTAACATATTTGTTATTATTATACAGTTAGACATATGAGAGAACCAGTTGATATAAATATCAAAATGTACTTTGAGGTGCATAGATGGAAATCAGTTAGTATGAGCCTTTACCAATCAGGTGTCTCTCAAACAAAAACATAAGTTTATAACAAACCATATCAGCCCTGATTTTGGTAATGTTTCAACTAGGTGATCGTTGTGTAGAGGTGTTGTTGGTAAGCCAGTCCATTTCATGCAGTCGTCGCTATCGAAATAGGTTCTCACTTCTCTCACGTTTGGTGGTCGATGTTCTCTAAAATCAGGACCGTCGTTTCATTCATATGACACATCACGTTGATACAATCACAATCAACTTTCATGTTTACACCAACCATCTTTTACGTTTAGACTTTGACCGAGCTTACTAATGTTACATTGGCTGTAGATTTGTAGTAGATTTTTCTGTTCCACTTCTTCCTCTTTTCACCAACCGCTCTCATTGGTTGTATTTTTCTGCGCGGTTGCTGTGCCAACTTTCAAAATCTATTATAATCATTTTAAGACTCCATAAATATATATCTCTATTGGTTCATCAATTTCTGTAGTAATATTTTGCTACTTCTGGTAAATATTTAATCAATGGCTTAGTTAAAGAGAACTCTGAGGCGTACTGAGTGTAAAATAAAGCAAGGAACAGGGTGGAGCAGTACGGCCAAGTATACAGCACATAATTCAGCTATATCTTTACTGCAAAGTCTTCACCTTCAGATTGTCGTCTATATAAGCGTGCTCTTTTATTTCCAACAGCAACTGTCTTAAGTCAGACTCGCTCACATCGTTAGTTCTTGTTTGATGAGTTTGTTTGCTTCTCGTTTGTCGGTGGGGTTTCTGATGCGTAGCTAATATACGCATTGAATATTTTTCAAGTATCATTTCTTTGATACTGGACGGAAATGGGGGCAGATTCCTTGGGGTGGGGTTCGTCCTTGATGCATTTCCAACAGAACATTTGATTTTGGCATGAAGATTAACCACCGCACCCTCTAGGTCGCGGATACCGCGCATAACAAAAAATTAAATGAATTATTGGAGAAATGAAGCAGATTTGTGTTTTTAATAACTTTCAACATTCCTATCGAAAAATTCGGACGATCTACAAATTTAAAACATTTAAACAGAGTTGTCCAAAAACAAATGTTTCCGAAAAGTCCATGGTGATGTTGATTTACAAGAACATAGGTTAAGACTGTAGTCATGTTACGGATTTTGTGTTGCACTTTAACTGTCTTAACAGTTGCTGTTTGAAATGAAAGAGCACGCTTATATAGACGCCAAATCTGAAGGTGAAGACTTTGCAGTAAAGATATAGTTGAATTATGTGCTGTATACTTGGCCGTACTGCTCCACCCCGTTCCTTGCTTTCTTTTACACTCAGTACGCCTCAGAGTTCTCTTTAACTAAGCCATTGTTTAAATATTTACCAGAAGTAGCAAAATATCACTACAGAAAATGATGAACCAACGGAGATATATATTTATGGAGTCTTAAAATTATCATAATAGATTTTGAAAGTTGGCACAGCAACCGAGCAGAAAAATACAACCAATGAGAGCGGTTGGTGGAAAGAGGAAGAAGTGGAACAGAAAAATCTACTTAACAGCCAACGTAACATTAGTAAGCTCAGTCAAAGTCTAAACGTAAAAGATGGTTGGTGTAAACATGAAAGTTGATTGTGATTGTATCAACATGATGTGTCAGATGAATGAAAACGATGGTCCTAATTTTAGAGAACATCGACCACCAAATGTGAGAGAAGTGAGAACCTATTTCGATAGCGACGACTGCACGTAGTTGAAACATTACCAAAATCAAGGCTGATATGGTTTGTTATAAACTTATGTTTCTGTTTGAGAGACACCTGATTGGTGAAGGCTCATACTAACTGATTTCCATCTGTGCAGATCAAAGTACATTTTGATATTTATATCAACTGGTTCTCTTATATGTCTAACTGTATAATAATAACAAATATGTTAATATACTTTTGTGCTAAGTGTAACAGTTCATTGGAAAATAAATATCTCAAATATATCTGTTGGTAAAGGTATATACCGGAAAATGTTGTTTTTTAATTTAGTAGCTAAGTAACCTTCATTGTCACAAAGAAAGTAATCTGAGGTATTGTGAATCGTGCTCGTTACAAGTGAAAAGCAGTGTGTGCTCTGGACATCTGCGCAGTGAAGGCCAAAAATTGAAAGTATGTGAATCGTCGGTAGTTGAAAAAGTGTTTGTGAAAATGAAGCTTTCAAAATAGAATGGGTACTTATCTTATTAATACGACAAACAAAAGAGAAATCCATGGAAACTATGAAATATGTATTGTTTCAGCTTACTGAAGCTGCTTCAGCCAAACATGAGGCAATTAAAATCACTTGGCTTTATTTGGTTTGTATATGTTTCAACAAATTAAATCATTCAATACCACGAACAACAATGTTACAGTTTCAACTAATTAAAGAAATATAGATCAGGAATTCATCGAGAAAATTTAGAGTGCGGAATTGGAATTGTGACTGGAGATGAACATTAATAAATGTATTTTAAAATAAAACTAATAAATACATTTTACTTTTACAATGTTTTTTTATTTATGTAACAAGTTTACAATTTAAGCAAATACTATCATACAATTTCTAATACCATTAATAAATTCTCTTTTATCAAATTTAATAGCGTGATACATACATACTGGATGGACTGCTACAAGTTTCGGCAACTATTATAGTTTCTCAAATTGATAAGTTCCTCGCTGTAATCAGATTTTAAAAACACCTCTTTAATATACTTTTTCATGATAACATCTTTCGCGTAAATTCTATCTACCCGCTCTTCGATAATATGTTTCTTCATTTGTTGGGTAATTCTTCTAAAGTAACGTTACCGCAATCATAATCCACACACTTCTGTGTTCTTTGTAACAACTTGATATATTTAACTATATCTGCATTAAATAAGCTATCGTTTTCGGAGTCTTAAACATATAATGTGCAGATTGATAACTATTAAAATAACTAATTCTTTGGGTGCCTACACTGTTACACAGAAGCCTTTTGTATCTACCACGATAAACCTCATCTTAAAACTATGTATGGCAATGAAAATTTACATTATATAACGCACGATGTTAGAGACTGGGGCGTACTGGACGTCGATGTCACGTGAATTACAAAATAACATTTCGTGTTGTTAGTACTTTTCATTTCCAATTTGATATCCACCGAGCTGGCTTTATGGAGCAATCAAATACAAATATGGGATATTTTATAAAAGCGTTGTAATTCATGGTAGGTGTTGATTCTCTACCGACATACGAACACTCGATGTAATATACTTGGTTCAGATTCAAACCTTCTGTGGGTATATGCTTATAATTTCAGTGAAGTCTTAAATTTTGATTGTATTTTCTAACGTTATTGTATCGATCCGTTACAAATCTTTCAATACCAAATCTAGCTCGATCAGTGTTTGAGGAAGTCTTAATGGACCACTAGCCTTAAGTTGAATGATTGAGATTCGGTAATTCACACATTTCCCATTTTCTATATGGTAGAAGAATCTTTTTATCCATAGTAATCGAGTTTAATAATTGCTGTTGTATAACATCGTTGGGGTAAATATGTAGTACCATGCATTCAATGTTAAACATTAAAGCTTATTCTGCATCTGCTGCGGCAACCAAATTGGAAAATTTTCTAGTTATCCGTATTAACGAATTGCCAAAAGCTCTCTTTATAGTCTTTGAAAATATTACATAGGTATACAGTATCAGGAGAGGCAGCTGTCCAACAGCTGTCGTGTCAACTAAAAATATAGTCCTCAAAGCAGCACCCGACCCCAAGCAGACGAAGTTTCATGCCTAAGGCCAAGCCGCTTATAGTATCATGCATAAAACTCAAAGGCAAGAACGGAACCTCGTCATCGTTTTAGTGGCCACCAAAAGAACCCAAAACCTCAACGAATTGAGGAAGGTAAAAGACTTTCACACCATTAGAATAAAATGGGAACCCCAAATGAAGAAACAACAAGTCACGTAATTGTCAAAAATGTTGGCCATGGATCAAGTCAATGCAAACCTAAATCAAGATGCGCATATGCATCAAGAACCACCACACCGAGGACTGCAAGAAGGTGATATGGAAGTCCAGGGTTGTAACTTCCTGTGTCTTCATGCAGATAACGACCGCGAGTGCCCAGTTTACACCAAGTATATGGATCAGTTGGTGAAAACGTATCAATATAACATACAAAACCATGTCACACATTTCCCAAGTCAAACACACAACTCACACATAATCTGATACATCTATCCAACCTAAGACAAATGCTCCAACATCCCACTTGTAGTAATTTGGCACATTAATCAACGAACCCAAAATCCTCAGTAACATATGTGACCTGAGCCAAATTCTCACCATGTTCCTGTGACATTACCATGTCAAACTTGGGAGAACTAGGTATTATCCATCAAGTCGCTAAAATGTATCCCTAAAAACAGTAAAATTTAATCTTGGAATGCCTGTGACATTGAGAACAAATTCAACAAACTCAAAATCTTAACCGAAAAAATTCAACCCGATATAATCTGCATACAGGAAATATACCTAACACGAAGAACACCAAAACTCCGATACTACGATCACAATAATCGCCGTAACACCCCATATCTAATGTAAACAGCATCATCCTGTAGCAAAAATTAACACCATCACAAACGCCTTGTTCGAAACACGCACCATACAATAACATAACACAACAGTAAATAATTGTTACAACAAGAAAGTACGCCCACTTAACATCGACAATCGAGAATAACATTACGATCTAGACTCACAAAACAAAACACTCATAATAGGGGACTATAATCTCAAACACAAATTAGAACTGTGTCTATAACGAAGGTAACAGCCTAAATTAAACAACAGCATTTTATACATTTCATACACACTCCACTATCCAAATTCATTCAACCATTTTGCTTACTCAGATAACACATCTTCAACACTAGATGGCTGCATCTCAAATAATGTAAATATAAGAGACATAAAACGCTGAATAAACTAGACTCAGATCACCTCCCCATCCTTGTAGAAACCAACAGGCAAAATCACATCCCCGCACCTATACAAAAAACACAATTTGAAACCAACTGGAAACAGTATAAAAAAATCATAATAAACCCATATATACAACACGAGACATAGATGACAATATCCTCATTCCCCACCGTCATACAAGACAGCTACAAAGAAGCATCACACAAAATACATACAAAAACTAACGAACTCTAATTCGCACCCGAAACCTCATTACACAAAAACCACAAAAATTAACACAATTCTTTCGGGAGAGGCGGGAATGCCGATAGAATAGAGATGCCAAGCTTATGTGTGTATTTCTTTCTTTGATTGAATAGTCGTGCACAGAGTATATGTAGTTTTCTTAACATCGAGACCCAATTAATTTAGATACTGCATGTGCTCCCAAGAATCGTCATCGATGCAGGGACCGAAGATACTGAAGCTGGAGCTGCTTGATTACTAGTATTTATAATCAACATAATATGGTGGTCTCTGTCTCAATTCCAATATCATAAGGTTCTCCTCACATTGAAACGTCACAGGTACTGAATTATGATCGATAATGTTTACATTTATATGCGGAATAATGCGCATCGTAAGATCCATAAAAACCTTACTATATGGATTTATATCAACTGCATAACCTGGATCTACCATAGGAGTAAACTCATAAACTGTATGCGTAGGGTTGCCTTCCAGTCATCTAAGTATTTTAGATGTTAGTATAGCACAAACTATCCAAGTTATAAGAACTCTAATCAACACCACACGCATTTAAATATTACATGTCCAGGCGTTTACACTACGCAGAAAACAAAGTGCTGACATATATCAGTATACTCAACAGTGGCTCCTCCTCTTAAAAACGTTTCATCATCCTGGTAGCCCCATGTCAAAATATGATTTATGTCACAAACGACCAAATGTGAAAGGCGTGAGAACCTATTTCAATAATGACGACTGCATGAAATAGTCTGGCTTACCAAGAGCATCTCTACACAACGATTAAGTTTAAGCTTCTACTTACAACATGACCAAGATCAAGGCTGATATTGTTCGTTATAAACTTATGTTTCTGTTTGATAATGGTCCCACGGTGAGACACTTTACGGCTGAAGGATCCTACTAACTGATTATCATCTATGCAGATCAAAGTACTTTTCGATATTTATATCAATTGATTCTCTTATATGTCTAACTGTATTTATGTTAATATTCTTTTGTGTTAACTCTAGTAGTTCATTGGAAAATAATTATCTCAAATATATCTGTTAATAAATTTATATAAAGGAAAACGTTTGCTTTTTATTTTAGTGGTTAAGACCCCTTAATTGTGACAAGATGTCAGCAAAGAAGATAATATGAGGTATTGTGAGTCGTGCTCGTTACAAGTAAAAAACGGTGTTCTATGGACATCTGCGCAGTGAAGCCACAAATTAAAAGTATGTGAATCGTGGGAAGTTGAAAAAGTGCCTATGCTAAATCAAGCTTTCAAAATAGAATGACTACTTATCATATTAGTCCGAAAGACAGTAAATAGAAGAACTCCGTGGAAACAATGAAACATGTATTGTTTCAGCTATTGAAAATGTTTCAGCTAAACATGATGCAATTAAAATCACTTGGCATTGTTTGGTTTATATATGTTTCAAAATAAAGAAACAAAATAAATGAGATCCTTCAATACTAAAAACAAAAATGTTACAGTGTCAAGTAATTATGAAAATACCTCAGAAATTTATCGAGGAAATTTAGAGTTGCAGAATTGGAGTTTGCCGAAGGCGTGAGTGGTTGGATGTTGGAACGTCTTTTATGGCTGAAGATAAATATTTTAAAATATAACTGTAGCAAATAAAAAAAATGACTTAAGCAAATTATAGCATACAATATCTACTACCACAAATACATTTTCTTTTATTAAATTTAACAGCGTGATACATACATTACTATTTCTCTGGGTGCCTACTCTCTCACACAGAAGCCTAAACATTCCGTGTGATCGGGAAAGTTGTTAGTATTTTTTATATCCAATTTGAAATCCACTGGAGCTGGCTTGATGAAATCGCTATACCTTAAGCAATCAAATACAAACATGGAATATTTTGTATAATCTGAGGTAGGTTTAGGTTCTCTACCAACATACAAACGTTCGATTTAATTTACTTGGTTAAAGTTTAAATTCATACCTTCTGTGGGGATTTATTTAGAATTTAAGTGAAGTCTTATATTCATTGATTGTTGTTGCCGTTACTTGGTAAAACTTGTCCATACTGCATACAGACTTGGAGAATACTTCTCTGGCAAATAAATATCTGTTGCTATGTTATGATATCGAACATCGACAATCGAGAATAACAATACGATCTAAACTCACAAAAAAAAACACTCATAATTAAGGACTTTAATGCCAAACACAAATAGGAACTATGTCTATATCGAAGGTAACGGCCTTAAACTAAACAACTGTATTTTACACAATACATACACACTCCACTATCCAAATAATTCATATAACCATTTTGCTTACTCAGATAACGTTACTTTAGAAGAATTACCCAACATAATAGAAAAATATATTATCGAAGAGCAGGTCGATAGAGTTTCCGCGAGAGGTGTTATCATTGAAAAGGTATGTTAAAGAGGTGTTATTGAAATGTGATTACAGCGGGGATGTTATCAATTTTAAAAACGATGACGATTGCCGAAACTTGTAGCAGACCATCTAATGTGTATGTATCACGCTCTTAAATTTGTGGTATTAGAAATTGTATGCAATTATTTACTTAAATTGTAAACTTGTTACATAAATAAAAGAACCATTGTAAAAGTAAATGTATTTATTAGTTTTGTTTTAAAATACATTTCCAGTCCAGTAATCGTCATTCACAAAAGACATCAATCCACTCAAGCCTTCTGCAAACTTCAATTCTGCAACTCTAAATTTGCTCGATGTATTCATGATATTTTCATTAACATTTTTTTATTGAATGGTTACATTTGTTTCCTTTCTTTATTTTCTCACATTTGGTGGTCGATGTTATCTAAAATCAGGACCGTTGTTTTCATTCACATGACACATCATGTTGATACAATCACAATCAACTTTCATGTTTGCACCAACTATCTTTTACGCTTAGATTTTGACCGAGCTTACCGAAACATTGGCTGTTAAGTAGATTCTGTTGTTCCACTTCCTCCTCATTCCACCAGCTGCTCTCACCGGTTTTATTTTTCTGCTCGGTTGCTGTGTCTTCTTTCAAAATCTATTATGATCATTTTGAGGCTCCATAAATATATAGTTCTGGAGTGATATTTTGCTACTTTGGTAAATATTTAAAGAATGGCTTAGTTAAAGAGAACCCTGAGGGTAAGATAAAGCAAAGAACTGGGTGGAGCAGTAGCCGGTCATGTATACAGCACACATTCAACTATATTTTTGCTGTAAAATCTTCACCTTCAGATTGGCGTTCATCTATATAAGCGTGCTCTTTTATTTCCAACAGCAACTGTTTTAAGTCTGACTCGCTCACTTCGTTAGTTCTTGTTTGTTGAGTTTGTTTGCTTCTCGGTTGTCGATGGGTTTTCTGATGCGTAGAGCTAGTATACGCATTCAATTTTTCACAAACATAGATGATGTTGTTACCACATCATCCCAATTTACTAACCTCAGTTAGATGTTTGATATGTGGTCCAAGTGGTTATGGTTAACATATATTATGTTAAGTTTGTTGTTTGTTCCAAACGGCTTAAATTTTGAAAAATTATACGTATACTCAAAGCCTTTATATATCAGCCTAAATATAGCATGTTAAAGGAGGTGTTGTGTGCTAAAAAAGGTGTTGGATACTATCTATACAGTGAAAGAGAAGAGATATGAGATCCAGTAGACGAAAAGAGGAATTCAATTTTTATATTAGATGATGTACCCTGTGATAAGCAAGATAAAATAAAATCATATTTTTGTATAGGTAGACATTAAGACATTGACAGTTTCTACTTGTGTCCGAAACAGTTGGTGCGTGATAATGCTAACACCATAGTTTTATTTAAACAAGATGAAATTACTACATACAGACTGGAGATACTTTTCTGTCTTCACTGTGAAGCCAGTAGTATGGTACAGTTTCACCAGGTAAGGGCAACAACGATCAATGAATTGAATATGAAATTAGTCTTGTGTATGATGATCACTACCGACATGAGTTTTGAAAAGTTCAAACTTCTTTGTGGTGGATTTCGGCAAAACACGCATATTATGGTGGCTGTTGTTAAAGATACTGATTTAACACAAGGGGTTTGATCACTTTATATATCTCGGTTAACTGAAACTAATTTGACCATCATATTATGATGTGGGCCGTAAAACCTCAGAAATTAAAACAGTTCCGTCGACCCCAAAGTCCAACAGAACCTCAAGAAAATACAATTCCAAGCCTTCATAGAGAAGTCATGACTCGTCTTCAGGTCCGAAAGTATCAACTTCAAACCGCTACGACGGTCCAGTAGAAACTGGACGATCCAATTGATAGGAACGATACAATATATGAGAGTGGTCCACCCCTCCAAATAGTTTCCAAAACCAAGTCCAGTCAAGATCCCCGAAAAACACATGTTTCTCAGTCCTGAACTTGCCACTCCTCTTCCACACAAATACCTGAGTAAGCTTCCCAAAAGTCTGCTCCACCAATTCATCTCCATGATTAGAGGCATTGGAAAAATCTGGCCAACGCTTTTCGCAGGAGAAAAATAAATTTCACCATAGCCAAAAATCTCAATGATTTTTGGTTAAGTTGAGGCAAACAAGCTCATGGCACAGATGGACCCCAATATCACACATACCAACTTCAGGAGGAAAACTAACCTCACACAAAAGAACCTGACTTCCAATTAGCATCTACCGGATGAAACACTACAAAACCAAACCCCTCATGCCGCTTGATCTGATTAACCTACGGCGCTCTGAAAAGACAATCTTCTACGTGGTAACTGTCTGCGATTTAATTATCACAGTAGAGTCACTACGCATAAAATTAGAGCCAAACCAATGCGATCGTTGCCAAAGTTTTGGTCATTCTTAACTTCTTGCAAGAGCGAAGTTTGCTCTGTAAAGTGCGGCCAAAACCATAAGACCGCCAAATGTAAAAGGGTCAATGTAGTCTCTGACTTTTGCTGTAACTGCAAACGTTAGCACACAGCCAATTATTTAATTACCCAAAATTAGGAAAAACCACGAACACCAAAAAAAGGCCTGGGTTTCACATGCAGAGGCTACTTTGGCTAATACCACCACCCAGAAATCTACCATTCCAACTGCTCCTACTCCCACAAACTCTACTCCCTCGCATCCCACCAGCTTTTTCTAGTAATAACATACAGTAGACAGGGATTTCCTTGTCTACTGAAGTGTAATTATTATGTTATTATTATCATAACCCGATAATGATTCTATTAGGAAAGATAGTCTACAATGCAGCACCCGACCCCAAGCAGACGAAGTTGAGGCATGCCTAAGGCCAAGCCGCTTATAGAATCATTCATAAAACTCAAAGGCAAGAACGGAACCTCGTTACCGTTTTTAGTGGCTACCAGAAAAGCCCTGGGTTTCACATGCAAAGGTTACTACCACCACCCACAAATATACCATTCCAACTGCTCCTACTCCCTCGCATCCCACCAGCTTTTTCTAGTAATAACACTACAGTAGACTGGGATTTCCTTGTCCACTGTAGTGTAATTATTATATTATTACTATCATGATGCTATTAGGAAAGATAGTCTACAATGCAGCACCCGACCCCAAGCAGACGAAGTTGAGGAATGCCTAAGGCTAAGCCGCTTATAGAATCATGCATAAAACTCAAAGGCAAGAAGGGAACCTCGTCATCGTTTTTAGTGGCCACCAGAAGAACCTAAAACCTCAACGAATTAAGCAAGGTAAAAGAGCTTCACAGCATTAGAATAAAATGGGAACCCCCAATGAAGAAACAACAACTCACGTAATTGTCAAAAATTTTGGCCATGGATCAAGTCAATGCAAACCTAAATCAAGATGCGCAAATGCATCAAGAACCACCACACCAACGACTGCAAGAATGTGATATTGAAGTCCAGTGATGTAACTGCCTGGGTGTTTATGCAGATAACTACCGCAAGTGCCCAGTATATACCAAGTATATGGATCAGTTGGTGAAAACAAATGAATATAACACACAAAACCATCTAACACCTTTCCCAAGTCAAGCACACAACTCACACATAATCTGATACATCTATCAACCTAAGAGAAATGCTCCAACATCCCACATGTGGCAATTTTGCACATTACTCAACGAACCAAAAATCCTGAGTAACATATGCGACATGAGCCAAATCCTCATAATGTTTCGTGACATTACCAGGTCAAACTTAGGAAAAGTAAGTATTATCCATCAAGTCGCTATAATTTATTTCTAAAAACAGTAAAATTTAATCTTGAAATGCCTGCGCCATTGAGAACAAATTAAACGAACTCGAAATCTTAACCGAAGAAATTCAACCAGATATAATCTGCATACAGGAAACACACCTAACACAAAGAACACCAAAACTACGATACTACGATAACGATATTCTCTGTAAGACCCCATATGTAATGTAAATAGCATATTCCGGTAGCAAAAATTGATACCATCACAACCGCCTTGTTCGAAACACGCACCATACAAAAACATAACACACAGTAATCAATTGTTACGACAAAAACGTACGCCCACCTAAGATCGACGATCGATAATAACAATACGATCTAAACTAACGAAACAAAACACTCATAATAGGGGACTTTAATGCCAAACACAAACTGGAACTGTGTCTATAACGAAGGTAACGACCTTAATCTAAACAACTGTATTTTACACAATACATACACACTCCACTATCTTATGCTTACTGAGACAACACACTTCAACACTAGACGTCTGCATCTCAAATAATGTAAATATAAGAGACGTAAAATGCTCAATGAACTAGACTCAGATAAACTCCCCATCCTTGTAGAAATCAACACAAAAAATCATACCCCATACAAAAAAACATTTAAAACCAACTGGAAGCAATATTAAAAAAATCATAAGAAACAAAAGACATAGATGATAATATCCGCAAAAAAGAAGGCAAAAACCGAAACATTGCTGAGGTTGCAGCGAGAATGGGAAGAGGAAATGTCAACATCCCAGTGGACAAAGAGGCTCATTCCACATATACAGACATGGATATCGAGACAGCATGGGGAGGTGGGTTATTATTTTACCCAATTTCTGTCAGCTCATGGACGTTTCAGGTCTTACCCGAGTAAAACGAAAATAGTCGATAAATAAGAATGTATGTATTGTAGTGATAGAGATACGCCAGAACACACCATTTTTGAGTGCGTAAGATGTCCGCAAATAAGAGAACAAATGTATAAAAAATTGGCAGAAATGTAACAGCAGATAATGTGGTGGAGCATATGCTGGAAAGTGAAAGGTTGTGGAATACTGCCGGGATAGGGGTCGTAGAAATAACGAAGTCAAAGGAGGATGAAAACAGGATATATAAGTTTTTAAAACAACAAGAGTTAGGGACGTGGTGAACCAATGCCAGCTAGTGTTTTCCGCCAACTCTCTGGTTTTCAAGGGGGTGTTTAGTGGGTAGTTTCGACCTGGAGGGAAGGGGGTCTTGTGTCAGGCAACGTTAACAAACGTAGGGCGGATACTGGATCCATAAGTGACGAGAGAAAAAACAAGCGTGAAGTCTACGGTTGGTTACCTGTAATAGACGCTCCGCCGTGACAACTAGAGTAACGTCTGTGCGAAATTAATTAAAAGTTAAAATGATTGGGTGATTTGTGTCACATGTCAAACAAATAACAAAATTTAAATTGATGTCAGAACTGTCAAAAAAGTTTCGTAAAAATACCATACGCAATTTTTAAACTTCATTAGAAAACTGGTATGCAACGTTTCAGAAATCTACTTGCATTTGAAAATTGTTTTAGACTGCGTTTACCCAATTAAGCAGTTTACGTTTGTGTTAGCTAACAGTTTAACAAATTATGTGTTCAGGTGAATGGTGTGTTTGTTTACCTATCACTAATATCATTGATCAAGAGTCAACTAAACTTTAACTTCATTAAAAATGTTTATATCGATTAAGTTTAACTCTAAATCCTAAGTATGCATAATACTATGATCCTGAGTTTTAGTCATTTTTACTTCAGTTTCACTTTTAAAGATGATTCTCTCATAAGTTTGATATTCGTCAACAATTTCTGCGGAATTTTCCTCATTACTGATATATTCGAGAAGTCTCACTGACTCAAAAATTAATGTAATGTATGTAGTTATTTATTAAGGCACCAGCTGTTTGATGAACAGTAGAGTTGTAAGCAGCAGTGACGTCAGGTAGTGTATTAGGCCACTTGTAGGAACAAACCAAGTTGAAATTTTTATATATATTCTCTTTCAAGATAGGTATGACTATATCCACCATAAGTGGAATATATGTAAAAATTACTCACTATGCGTTAAATTTAGAGTACTAACTCAAGATAAGATTGTTGCTGTACTATTAGCTTAAATATCAGTCATAGCTTAGTCACCTCTTCATCATTTTTAGATTTAAGAGGGCGAGTCCACGCATACTTTCAAAAACAATTGATAACCACTAAACTGTACTTGTAACCAGGGTTTCTTTGTAGTAGTCTAGATTTTTCTGGAAAATTGGCCAGGAAAACCTGCTCATTCCAAATAGATTAAACATTGCTTTGTTTTAATTAGACTGTCGGATTCCCCCGTCCATACCAGTTCGGATCTGGCTTTTACTTCAAAGTCACCTCAGAATGGACGAGGGAATCCGACTATCCAATTAAAATAAAGCAATGTTTAATCTTTTTGGAATGGGCAGATTTTCTTGGCTAATTTTCCAGGAAAATCTGCCTGGTCCAAATAGATTAAACATTGCTTTGTTTTAATTAGATAGTCGGATTCCCACGTCCATGCCAGTTCTTAGCCGGCTTTTAATAAAAAGCCAGCTCAGAACTGGTATGGACGGGGGAATTCAACTGTCTAATTAAAACAAAGCAATGTTTAACCTATTTGGAATGGGCAGATTTTTCTGGCCAATTTTCCAGGAAAATCTGCCCGGTCCAAATAGGTTAAACATTGCTTTGTTTTAATTAGCTAGTCGGATTCCCACGTCCATGTCAATTCTGAGCTGACTTTTAATTAAAAGCCAGCTTAGAACTGTTATGGACGGGGGAATGCGACTGTCTAATTAAAATAAAGGCAATGTTTAATCTATTTGGAAAGGGCAGATTTTCCTGGCTAATTTTCCAGGAAAATCTGCTCGGCACAAATAGATTAAACATTGCTTTGTTTTAATTGGATAGTCGGATTTCCACGTCCATTCTGAGGTGACTTTGAAGTAAAAGCCAGATCCGAACTGGTATGGACGGGGGAATCCGACAGTCTAATTAAAACAAAGCAATGTTTAATCTATTTGGAATGAGCAGGTTTTCCTGGCCAATTTTCCAGAAAAATCTGCAAATAAATTAAACATTGCTTTGTTTTAATTAAATAGTCGGATTCCCACGTCAATGCAAGTTCATAGCTGACTTTTAATCAAGAGCCAGCTCAGCACTGGCATGGAAGGGGGAATCCGAGGTTGTAATTAATGTTTAATCTATTTGGAGTGGGCAGATTTTCCTGGTTAATTTCCCAGGAAAATCTGCCTGGTTTAAATAGATTAAACATTGCTTTGTTCGATCCTATTTTATCTTGCTTATCACAGGCTACGGCATCTAATATAAAAATTAAATTGCTCTTTGCTCTTATGTGTTCAGGTGAATGGTGTGTTTGTTTACCTATCACTAATATCATTGATCAAGAGTCAACTAAACTTTAACTTCATTAAAAATGTTTATATCGATTAAGTTTAACTCTAAATCCTAAGTATGCATAATACTATGATCCTGAGTTTTAGTCATTTTTACTTCAGTTTCACTTTTAAAGATGATTCTCTCATAAGTTTGATATTCGTCAACAATTTCTGCGGAATTTTCCTCATTACTGATATATTCGAGAAGTCTCACTGACTCAAAAATTAATGTAATGTATGTTGTTATTAAGGCACCAGCTGTTTGATGAACAGTAGAGTTGTAAGCAGCAGTGACGTCAGGTAGTGTATTAAGCCACTTGTAGGAACAAACCAAGTTGAAATTTTTATATATATTCTCTTTCAAGATAGGTATGACTATATCCACCATAAGTGGAATATATGTAAAAACTACTCACTATGCGTTAAATTTAGAGTACTAACTCAAGATAAGATTGTTGCTGTACTATTAGCTTAAATATCAGCCATAGCTTAGTCACCTCTTCATCATTTTTAGATTTAAGAGGGCGAGTCCACACATACTTTCAAAAACAATTGATAACCACTAAACTGTACTTGTAACCAGGGTTTCTTTGTAGTAGTCTGTAATTCAGCTAAACCAATCTACCACAAATCATTTAAACCCTTGTACGTCTACGTTTAAAGCTTATTCTTGCAGGTTTATATAATTCATCAATAATTTGTTTTTTAGTATCAGATGGTTTCATGGTATTGTATGTAAAGTTTCCACTTAGCTTGTAGAGCTGAGATCTTAGTGTCTAGCTGATTCAGTATCTTACTTACATCTTTATTCTTTGGTATATCAATATCATGCAGCACATGGGAAGTTATATCCTTAGTTAAATTTTCCAATTTGTCTTCAAACGCACTTTTAAGAACAGTTATCTCTGTTAGCCCAGTACGATAACACTGGAAATACTGGGTTAAATACGGAAAAACATAGTAAACATAAAGTATAAACATCTCATTTGAATAATAAACAAAAGTTCGCAATAAATAAGCAGAGCAAACCCCATAAAAATTAAAAATTCCAATACAACTAATAATTCTAAAGCAAAAATACCCAATTTGGAAGAATTAAAAACAGCATCAGAGATTAGAGACCAAATCATATTTTCTCATGAAACTAATAAGCGACATCGAACTTTCGATGAGACCTATGCAAAGATGGAAGACAAATTCTCTTTTTAAAAGATGAGAAAGGAAATTAGAGATTATATTAGGACTTGTGAATATTGCAACAAAAAAGAATATAATCTGTTTACATTAAACATATTAAATAAACAATCGATTTACATTACCTAAATAAATTAAAAACCTGAAAATCGGATCATCAAACGGGGCTGATGCTGCAATCACTATCAAGATTCAATGACAGAGAAGAGGATATAACACACACAAAGGCAGTTCGAGTCAAAATTGAATCCATATGGAAGCCATCAACAACATGAAGCCTTCGTACAAAGCAGTAGATACGAATTCATTAAAGATTCACATATTGAGTGTTTATCAGATAGCTGATCAATGTATCCTGGCCTCCTTAGAAACCGCAGTGTCATCATAATAGTGAAGTGGCGCCTGTAGGAATGCAGGCGTAAAACCAGCAAGTGTGAACGGAATATCTCCGGTGACATTCAGCATTAGCAGATCCAGGTCACCTCCAGAGACAATAGTGCCACGCCTGGAAGGGAAGCCTATAAATAGGATAAGCACCGAGATAGGAGCGTTCATTGCTTGTTTCCTAGTTAGTCTGGCACATGGCGTGTCAAGTATTTTAATATCACTTATATATATATTTTTTGTCTCATTATTGTATTAAGTAATCATTGTGTTTAAGTAATAATAAATTGTTTAAAAAAGTTAATTGTCTTAACGCTAAAGTTAAGTGGCGCAGTCGTTAGTATTGGTTAAGAAACCGAAAGAATATCGATTTCTAAGCGTATCGACGCCCAATAACCAATTAGAACCAAGTTACGCAGAAGTCATAGCCAAGCAGCCAAATGGGAGCAGAAACCATCATAGTATTGTAAGTTGTTTACTGCTATCCAATTTCACATTTTCCTGCCATATTTTTCAATTATATGTGTGTGTATTGATATAATTATATGTCAGACTCAGAAGACGAGTCACAAAGCTTAGGGAATATTGAGTACAGATTGAGATCGATAAGTATAAGCGATAATATCGCAACAGTAACTAAGTCAAATAGTAGTAATAGTAGTAGCAACATGACTGACCAGTTCAAAGAATTTTTCTTAAAAGCTATTCCCGAATTTGACGGGCAACCAGCTAATGTAGGTAATTTTTTAAAGTCATGCGACCTCGTAATGAACCAATTTTATATGCCAAACGAGAATTTATATATGAATCATTTCTTATTAAATTACATTCAAACAAAACTCACGGGAACAGCGAGGCTTATAATTAACACTAAGATAATAAACACATGGACCGACTTGAGAAGCGCTATTGTGGACAATTTTTGCGATCAGCGCGATTCTAGTAGCCTACTTGCAGAACTATTCACCTTGAAACAAAGGAATGCGGAAGATGCCCTTGCATTCGCTAACAGATGCAGGCATATCGAACAATTACTCATATCTAATCTAATAGCTAACGAACAGAACGAAGGCGTTAAAGTAATAAAAATGAACATTTACCAGGAACAAACATTAAAAGCATTTTTAGGTGGAATTAGGAACCCGTTAGGTCTAGCCCTTAGAAGTAGGTCACCAGGAAGCATAGAAGACGCCCTAAAGTTTGTATTCGCAGAAGAAAATTTCGACTATAGGGACAAAACAGTACAAAAAAATTTTAATCAGAATAGGTCAGACGGACAAAAATTCTTTCCAAGACAAAATAACGCACCGTTTAACAATGTGCAGTTTCAACGACCGTTTCAACCTAAATTCAGACCTTTTCAACAACACAATAACCAACAACATAACCCAACAAACTTTCAACCTAATTTTAGACCATCTCAGCAACAAAATAGACCGCAATATAATCAAACGAGTTTTCAAAATAGACAAAACCCGCAATTTATGAATAGAACAAATTTTTCAAACAATTTTAGACGACAGAATTTTAATAACCCACAGGGACAAAACCCTATAATTAACAATAGGAACTATCACGAGCCAATGGAAGTAGACAGCTCGAATACGAGGTTGTCACAAAGACGAGCAGCCCCATTACATAATACAGAGTTTAGCGATTACAACGTAACCAACGAGGGTTACGAATCAAATAACATAGACTACGAAACAAACGATACAAATTACGCAAATTATGAGGCAAGCCAGGGAAATTCACCGGCTGACGAATACGATAACCAACACGGAAATTTTCCCATCGCGAGCACCTCCCAACACGACACGTAGTCGATGTACTTAATATTAATGATTTAAATAGGTTACCATATATAGAAATTAAAGAAATTAGAGGAAAATTATTGATAGACAGCGGATCGTCGAAAAATTTATTAAACCCAACAATAGCCCATCAAGATTTCGCAAACAAAATAAGGACACAACCCTTCATGATTCGGACCCCGCACGGGACTTCAAATCACTCAGAACGCATAAATATCACCCTTAAATCAATTTCGGACAAGGCACAAGAATTCTGCCTTTTCGAATTTAACCCTTTATATTCAGGTCTCATTGGAATCCAATTCCTAAGGGACAATGAAGCCAGAATAGATTTTAAAAACGAAGTCATGCATCTGGGTAAGCAAATCATTAAAATTCAATACCCTCAATTAAACAATGTCAATCAACCGGCACGAATAAAAGCCAAAGCAGATGACCCAGATACTACAGCCACTGTAAACAATATCATAACAAAGGAGTACTTCAATTGCAATGGAGAACTTGAACTTGTAAATTACATGTTAGCGCACAAAGACGAAGCTTATGAAACACCGCGGAACCTACAGACTAGCCGACTACGTAACCAATATAAGTATCACGTTACAGATGAACGTAAGCGCAGCTCAAGGACGCCCACTATAGCACAAGATAATGTTATATCGACAATTCAACCATATAATACGAATACTCGACATACAGGGAGCGAGCAAAAACAGATTAACTGCGCAAACATTATAATGGAACAAATAGACGTAGATTACTTAAACGATGAGGAAAAACAGTTGTTATTTAATTTGTTATCAGAATATAAGGACATATTTTTAAACAAGGACGAACCATTGACGCACACAAATGCTATAAAACATAGAATAAGGACCATTGACGACATACCAGTCCATTCTAAATTATATAGATATCCATACATACATAAACCGGAAGTAGATCGACAAATAAATGACATGCTAAGGCAAAAAATAATCAGGAAAAGTCACAGCCCATACAGTTCACCCATTTGGGTCATATCAAAAAAACTAGACAAGTCAAATAAACAAAAATGGAGGATTGTAGTGGACTATAGGAAACTAAACGAGAAAACAATACCGGACAGACACCCAATTCCCAAAATAGATGAAATACTGGACAAAATTGGACGAGCTCAATATTTCTCGACAATCGATTTGATTTCTGGATATCACCAAATTGAAATGGACCCCCGGGACATAGAAAAAACGGCGTTTACCACCGATACGGGACACTGGGAGTACACTAGGATGCCTTTTGGGTTATCAGGGGCTCCAGCGACCTTTTCCAGGCTCATGCAGAACGTGTTAGAGGGTCTAATTGGCCAAACATGCCTTGTATACATGGATGACGTCATAGTTTTCTCCACGTCATTACAAGAACACATAGAGAAACTAAAACTGGTATTCGAACGTTTCAGACAAAGCAACTTAAAGATCCAGCTAGACAAAAGTGATTTCCTAAAGAAGGAAGCCGAGTTTCTGGGACACGTCGTGAGCCCAGACGGGATCCGTCCGAATCCGAGGAAACTAGACGCAATAAGGAAATTCCCGATACCAAAAACCCAAAAAGAAATTAAATCATTTTTAGGACTAGTCGGATATTACAGAAAATTTATTGAAAATTTCGCACACGTCACGAAACCACTAACCAAGTGTTTAAAAAAGAATTCTAAAATAGACGTTAATAACGAGGAATACATTGGTGCCTTTAACTCATGTAAAGACATCTTAATGAATTCACCCGTGCTTATACCACCCGATTTCTCTAAGGATTTTATACTAACAACAGACGCTTCAAACGTGGCGATAGCGGGCATATTAAGCCAAGGGGAACCCAATTCAGACCACCCGATAGCCTATGCCAGTCGTACCTTAAACGAAACCGAATCTAGGTATAGCACCATAGAGAAGGAATTGCTAGCCATCGTGTGGGCAACTAATTATTTCCGTCCATACTTATACGGACGCAAATTCACTATATATACGGACCATAAACCATTAAAATGGCTATTTTCGTTAAAACAACCAAATTCAAAATTACTCCGTTGGAGATTAAAATTAGAAGAATACGAATTCAAAATTGAATACAAGAAAGGAAAGCTGAATTGCGCAGCGGACGCCCTTTCTCGAGTAGAGATCCACCCCATAGATATAGACAACCAATCAATGGCCAATAATGTCGACGAGGAAGAAGAAATAATAGAAATAGAGGACGACGAAGGTGTAATAGAAATAAACGAGGACGAAACAGCTAATTCAAATGCGGATTCTTACTCAGCTCCCGGTATACCAATATTAGAGGAAGAAATTATTAACAGTAAAACAAATCAAATAGTCTTTAAAAACACAGACAAACCAGAAATATTCTCAGTAAGGAAAGACAAACGAAACTTTATTTATGCAAACTTCAATTTAAATGACCCCAATCAAATAGAAAAATTTATAAAGGAATACTGTTTACCGCAAAGAAAATATTATTGCCTTTTCGTAAATGAACAAGATTACGAACTAGTCAGTTCGGCAATCAACAAAAACTTTAATAATGTAGAGTCACCAAAATTTTATAGATGTTTAGAAATGAGGGAAGAAATCCAGGAAGACGAGCTAACGGATATGATAGTCAAATATCATCAGGGTAAGTCCAACCATCGCGGGGCTGAGGAGACTTACTTAAGAATAAAGAGAAAATAATATTACCCCAATTTAAAGAAACACATAGAAGAATATGTAAAAACGTGTGAGCTGTGTAAAACGTGCAAATATAACAGGAACCCGGTACAGATAGCATTAGAACACACTCCAACAGCATCCAAACCTTTAGAAACACTCCACGTAGATACGTTCCAAATTGAACGAGCAATATTTTTAACCATATTGGATCCATTCAGTAAATTCGGTCAAGCATTTCCCATCAAAAGCAAAAACGCTACAGAAATTGCAAAAAACTTAATTAAATACTTTTCACAGTACGGAGCGTGTAAAACCCTAATTGCGGACCCAGGAACGGAGTTCTCGAATTTAGTAGTAAAAGAACTACTAGAGACATACCAAATAGAATTGCACACCACAACACCCCAAAACCCCGAATCAAACGGACCCATAGAACGATTTCACAGCACCATCATTGAACATTATCGATTATTTAAGGAGAAATTCAAAAATATGAAACCCATAGAATTAATACCCTACTGTATATTCGCCTATAATTCCACGATACACTCACAAACACTAAAACCACCATTCGACTTAATATTCGGCTATATAGCCGGAAATGTTTAACTACGACCCGGAAGTAATAATTACGCAAGAGTATAACGTACAACACAAAGAAATTATGAAAATCATCTACGAATTGGTTAGAAGTCGCATAGAAACGTCAAAACAAAAAACCTTACAACGAACTAATAAAAACACGAACCAGCCGTTCAAGGAAGGCGACGTGGTATACAAACAGATACCACCGGGATTTCATAAAAAACATAAAAACCCCTTTTCAGGACCCTATTCAATAATATCCTTATTAGAACATAACAAAGCTATTCTAATAAACCATAAAAATGACGAACAGATTTGATGTCCCTATTAGAGATGACCCATGATTCAGTTTTGACTGTGTAGCTTTTTTAATTGTTAATAGTTTTTTAAAATACAAACTACAGGCTTACGAAAGCTGAAATATGAATTGGAATAGTGAGCCCGAGTGAGTAGTCTGATTTTTTTCTGTTGCTTGAAAAACCCACATCACTCTGTGTGTTGCTATCTATCTGTAGACGATTGTGATGTTAGAATATTGAACATTCTATTTGTATAATAATTGATAAGATTGAACTGCTTTGTTCCTTTGTAATGTTTACATTGAAATCACCAAAAATCAACGTATTGTAGCATCCGCTTATTATATATATATATATATATATATATATATATATATATATATATATATATATATATATATATATATATATATATATATATATATATATATATATGTCTTTAGCTGCGTGGATGGGGTAGATGGTGGTTTATATATTACACAAAATCCAAAGTTTCGCAATTGTCTTCAAACAAAATTTTAAATTCATCTGATTTTATTTCTGATGTATATCGTAGAACCACATGGATATCTTTTGCTCTTTACATGAGATGTGTACATTCTAAGATGGTCAGGTATCTGAATATCACCCTGCTGAGTTGTAGAAGATTCAACAAGTAGTATAATGGATGCTTACAAAAAGCATTCATCTGCAATAATATCCTTCATATGTGCTTTTAAAGACTAAACGTTTTGGAAGATTACAGTCAAGTATGATGAAGAAAAATCTAGTATAAAGTGCAGCGTTATTTTCACAGGCTTCTAAGCAAATGTATTAATTAATTTCACTTTTCACAACGTCTTTATTATTCTACTTTAAAGGAACTTCAAAGGTTTCTTTACCCTCCTAAATTCAGATATTGTAGATGGGCTTTTCATTAATATTTTTTGTCTGAAAGGAAGACCGAAAGAAGGGTCTTATTTACAAGAAATATCAGCAGTAGCAAGTACGATAGATAATAAAATAATTTAGGTGTTTCCGCCGATCCAAATATGTTAATTTTTTTGTTGTTTAATGTTACTGACCAACTACCTGCGCAAGAATATAAGCAGAGATATAGATGTAAGATATTTAGGATCATTTATAACTCTGATGACGTTAACTCAGTTAGGGAACCGATCGTCTGGTTTCTTTAAATATATTGTAGTTATTTGAGTTCTCCAAGTGTACGTGTCTTCATAGTACTACCTGTTTCTTCATTATTTTGTCCTTTAGGTTTCTACCTTATCTACAATTAAACCTACTAGCTTGTGTCATTGATAAATGAGATGACGGTTACATTCAGTTTTGTTGATATTTTGAGTGCCAGTCACTATGACCTTGACTTCATTTCGTATATTTTTAACTAAGCTATACAATGTATTTGTTCGATAGACATTTCTATACTAAGCAGTATGCTGGTATGTATGATATATGTAGTTTTACTAGGCGATAACATCTGCTTCTTTCAGTTGTT
>OZ023262.1:164118483-164382183 GCA_964006375.1 Tillus elongatus
ACGATGTGGAAGTAATAATTGTTCAATTCAGGTGACACTTCAAAGTGGTGTGTGTTTATCAGAAAATAAAGGCAATGTTTGCGATTGAAAATAGAATGGATAAACAGTAATTCAGTAATTTAAAATATCGAAATTCAAATTGTCAATGTCATCTTGGAAATCTTGGTATCTATATAGCTTGATCTAAGCTGTCAAGTAGCGTCGTTGGCAAGAACAAGTTTAAAATCTATTTCTCAAATGGTGCGCTCTAAAATGAAAACTTTAAACTAGCGGGGACAGTTACTATAATTTTGCTTCTAGAATGGGACGCTTACATGAAATTATTATAACTACAATCAGTATAGCCATCTAACAAATCTTGGCAGCAGGCAAAATTCTGACAGCAGGTTAAAATAGTGCTGCAAATTAAATCATAACTTCCACACAGCTGTGATAATCTAGTCTCTTCAAAAAGACATTCTCACGAAATTAATTTTGGAACCACGACAAAAATATTCGTATTCCTGTACTCATAAACTTCTCAAACGTTATATTACTCGAGTGTTAACAAAAAAATGTTCATTTTCAGCAAATCACACTTAAGCGAGCTTACCCAAAAATAATTCGAAGCGTCCTGGATACCAAATTTGAGAGAGACGTGCAGGGGGACAGACCGACCGACCAACAGACTAAACATTTTCGTTCCGGAATCAAGTTTTCTATATATTTTGAGACTTTATACGCCGTTTTAATTTTTTTTAAATATTTGAAATTTCTGTCACCGATATTCCACCACCCCACATTCAACCCCTAATTTAATATCAGCACAGAATACCAGATGTTTGATGAAACTGAAAGTTTTCTAATTAAAAAAACCCCTGAATAAACTTCTGAAACGTTATATTACTCGAGTTTTAACGAAAAAATGTCAATTTTCACCAAATCATCCCGCATGCATCCCCTACTCCCTGGAGTAATTTTACCCAAAAACAGTCCGAACCGTTAGTTTGTCGGGTGTTAACTGTATACTAAATTTGAAGACAATATCTCAATTCGTTCTAAAGTTATTGTGGCTATTACAAACAGACAGACATACAGACCGACAGACTGACAGACACAAAAAATGTTGTTTCCAAAATCATGTTTTATATATAATAATAACACCACAGTAGATAAACTTTGCACCCAGAAATCTTTGACTTTGCGGGGGGAGCTTACATACACATATAATCAAAGGACACCGCCCATAACTCTTCAGAAGCCGTTCTTTCCACCTTTGAATGAAAAAGACCGACTGTCCAAATACGAAACTCGAACCTGCGACCCTCTAGTCCGATTCTAGAGGTTACTCACCTCGCGAACTGAGCTATTCAGCCTGCATATGTTTTAAGACTTTTTACGACGTTAATTTTTTTTATTGTTGTCGCCGATGCCATAATACAACATGCATTGGCGATGTGGAGGTAATGAACGAACACGAGTTTGTGATAAACATTTGTATTCGCGTAAAAGACGAAACCGGTTACAGAGAAGAAAATAAGGGTAAAAGTTTACTTTCCAAGTATTCGATTCTTATGAAATTTTGTATCCAAATGTGTTTTGTGGTGTAAATCACGAAAATCACAATCAAAATGAGGGCAGAAGCAAACTTTTGGAGTTATTTTGATTTGTTTTTATAAAACGTAAGTATTTTACTCACATTTGCGACATGTTTTTGTCATATTTTACACATTTTCTTGAAAATGTGTGAATGGCTAAATTAGCCGCAGCCAAGCAATTTCGACTATACATACACATTTTCGGGGATCGTTCGTTTTATATCAAGCTAAAAAAGATCCTCTATTATAATTCATTTTCATATAGTTAGTGCACGCCCTATAGTTTTTACGTGTCTGTAGATTTCTCTTCTTTTCATCGACAATCAATCCCAAGTTGATGTTGACATTGGACATATAAAATCAACTTCATGTCATACATTTTGACATCTGACTTTATTACAAAAAGTTATTTGGTAATAATTTTTTTAACGAAACCTGAAAATCTTGAAAAGTGAATATGTTCAGTGAAATAAGGTACTAAAGCATTAAATTAGTTAGTATATTTATATCGGTTATGTGAAGCGAGATATGCACCAAAACATATTGAAAATGTCAGTACTTTTCTTACAAAAAAAATCCAAATAACTCCAAAAGTTTGCTTCTGCCCTCATTTTTGTTTGTGATTTTCGCCATCTACACTCCAAAACACGCTTGTATATAAAATTTTATAGGAATGCGGAAAGTATAGTTGTATACCAAAATAAGCACTTGTGAAACCAGAAAAATCTGTCTATACATCTGTATTTATATGATTTTTTGCTAGAACTTTTTTTACCGAATAGTTTACTAATTTCCAGTAACTTATTCATATCTAAATTATATGAAAAAAAAAAGTTCTGCGAACGTAGTTAAATACCAATTTTAAAAACTGAGTACCTACTAATATGAAGGTTGCAAAGTATCTTCATAAAAATACGTTTGTAAAGTTTAGGGCATTTACTAAAAATGATCTAGAAATAGTTTCGATACTGCACTTTGCAAGCGCTAGGCATTCGGTATCTAATAAACAAATTTCTTGGCATGCGCTACTAGCGCCACTATTGCAGCAAGACACGCCCTGCATAAAAACTGTCTACGCTTGACGTCTCCGAAAGGATTATTATATACACAACCTTGTAGTCTCCTAAAAGCCGCATAGTTGAATAGAGAATTATTCGGGGACAGTCCTCATAATGATGCTTATATGCGCATAATTTGTCAGGACGGTCCTTGAAAAGCGCAAAAGTCCCCGCAAAGATGATTAGATCGCTAAAATGGTCCTCGAAAAGGAGCGAATACGTATATATATATATATATATATATATATATATATATATATATATATATATATATATATATATATATATATATATATATATATAAATTGAAACTGACCCCGAATATGTGTTCTGGGGGGCCTAATTAGCGCTCATTTGAAGGATTTTTTTTTCAAAATTCAAAAGTCGGGGTCTCCTCATTACTGAATTTTTGTAAAGAAAATTCACTTTAGTGAACTATACAAAGTGTTTGGGTTTTAACCCAAACACTTTGTATAGTGTATATGTAAGAGTGTTTTTTATGTAAGCAATGGACTGGAGTTTATCAAAGACAATGTTTTTGTGTTGTGAGACTTTTGAAATCAAGATTGCTGCATATAAACTTACTTTAGTTTTAAATTTAGTATTTGTTATTGTCTAAAAGTAAGGTTATGCCAAATGTCAATTTTGATAATAACGATCTAGAATAACAAGATTTAAACTTACCGGGTCTATTCAAAAGATGAACAGCCGTCATAAAGGTTCAAATTGATTTTCAAGAAAGAATGCCCTGGGACAAAACAGAAAACAACATTCGAGATGAAATTGGACGAGATTTCCGCCTTTCGGTTGTTGATTGTGGGTTGTTAATGAATTAAGATGCGATAGGCAGCGTGATATCTTGCCTCCCAAAGAATTTAAATATTTTAAAGTATATTTTGTGTAAAGAAAACCCATTGTACCCTTGAAAGAAACAGAATGTGTTAAATGAATGTTTTACCGTAATAACTACACTAGAAAACAGTTATAGATATAAAGAATAACCACTTACAGACTCACCTACCACAACTAGCCAGGAATCAAGGTTTCAAATCCATATTATTTTGTTTAAATCAGAACAAGGGGTCCATTACTTCAAATAAAGACAGTCAATACTGTCAAACATCAATCAACAAAAACATTTGTGGGAAAATATAATTTCTACATAAATAAACAGAAATCTTATTTGCGTTTTTACAATAGTTCAAAGTTATAAACTTAGAGGGCGTGAACACCGCAGTATAAAAATTCGAAAGGCCATTTTAAATATTGTTCATAAACATGTTAAACCAATCAAAATTCTGCCAGTAATTTTAACTATCTATTTTGTTAATAAGATTGAAGATTTGTTCATAGAGGATCCGATTTAAGTTTCAATTTAAAATTCTGTGAAATAAAATTTGTTAAAAAAAATTGAGAACAATTCTTTGCGTAAATTATACAAACATAATTTAAGTTTAATTGCATATTAGCAGGCTATTTTTCTCCTAATTAGCAGAATCCACTACTGAGAAGAGAAAACAGAGGGCTGACATAGAAGTAAGTAAATAATAATAAAAGGTAAATTTATTTCAGTAAAATTATCCATAATATATATATTTAACTGACGAATAAGAGGCAATATGCCAACCAAGATTACACTAAAGTTAATTCCTAATCTAACATATCTACAGGTATGGATTAAAATCATGAAAACACCACAATCATAAACATTTATTAAACAAACAAATACATAAATAAAATGTACCGGGTCACACATAAACATTGTGTGTAGACTGTCAATATAAGGGTTTCTATTTACATTTTTTAAATACAACGAGAAATAAAAGTAGAATCATCCTAAATTGTACCCATTAAAATTAAAATTAAAAAGCAAAAATACATTTATAAAGGGTGATTATTTATACGAGATAACATAAAATTGTCCAAATTAAAATAAAATATATAAAACAAATCTAAGTAAAATCATAATAATTGGCGCCGCAACGTTCGGGCGCAGCAAAAATAGGGGAGAATAGCCACAACGTCCAGGCACAGCAAAATAGGGGATATAGCTGCAACATCTGGGCACAGGAATTCCTAATATTGGTAGAACCATACCTGAAAATCAAAAATTTAATTACTGACGATCCTAAATAAATAAATTTAAACAAAAAAATGTCGCAACAAAAACAAACAAGAGCTAGAAAAACAAAGAAGACCGAAGAGATACAACAGGCGGAACAATTTGATGAAGGAGACACAGGAGAAAAGAAAACAGAAGAAATGTTAGGAAAAGAAACAATATCGCAGCAGGAAATACCAGATAAACCGGAGGAGAGTAAAGAAACTGAAACGGTAGAACCGAACACACAAGAAGAAACGCCAAGTACTGAACAAAATTAATTGCAACAAATGGCAAGTATGTTTCGACAAAATATGGAAAGTATAAATGAAAAATTCCAGAAACAAGAAGAAAATCAGAATGAAAAATTGCAGAAACAAGAAGAAAATCTGAATGAAAAATTGCAGAAACAAGAAGAAAATCTGAATAGTAAAATGAGTGAAAAATTGACGAAGCAAGAAAAAAACGTGAGTGATAAAATGGCGAAGCAAGAAGAAAACCTGAGTGATAAAATGGTGAAACAAGAAGATATGAAAAATTTAGAAGTATTTATGTATAAATTCTGTAGAATATAACTACAGAAATCAAACAGGATATGAATAAAATACAAGAAAATGATGCTATATTGTATAGAAACATACAAGATCTCAAAGAAGAAACAAAAGAAAATATAGAAAAACTCAAGCAAGATCTGGAAAACAGGATGGCGGGAAAAATAGAAGAGAGTGAGAAATATCTCATGGAGAAAAAGAATAGGAAACAAAACACCTTGGAAAAGGTAATGAGGTGGTTATTATACAAATAAGAAGTGACGTGGATGAGGCAAAACAAAAATATCAACAAAATTGACAGAAAATAGAGACCGAAATGAATACAGGGCTGCAAGAAATCCACGACCACTTATATAATCAAGCTGAGAAGAACAGAGAAGAGTTTAAGGGAGTAGAAACGCAGATACAGATGGTTGACTCGGAAATAGCACACATAAAAAAGAAAACAGAGGAGCAAATTGGCAAGACGAGAGAAGAAATTATCAACAAAATAAACAGTCAAGACACAAGAAGTTTCAGTATGCCAATAAATATGGATACAGGAATAAAATTTGATGGAAATATAAACAAATTACACCCCAGAGTGTTTATCAACAGCATAAAAAACAAAGTACGATATATAACTGATATCAACGATGTAAAAGACGTGATAAGGATGCAGCTGGTAGGAAATCCTTTACTATGGTTTTCCAGTAGAGAAAAAGAAATCCACAACGTAGAAGACTTTGAACATCTTTTAATTAAATTTTACTGGGGAGAGTTCCATCAAGGAATATTTAGAGAGAAACATTACTTTGGACGGTTCGATTACAATCGAAATCAAGATTTTAGCAACTATTGTCTGATTTTATATAATACAGCGCAGTACCTACACCCGAGAATGGAGGAAGAAGAAATAGTCTTGTATATCTCCAGACATTTCGAAAACCAGATTACGGAGACAATTGCTATAAATAATATCAAAACGATGGAGCAACTGTTAACATATTTGACAAGAATTGAAAGAACCCTAAGAACAAGAAATATAAGAAATAAGGGTGAAAACAAACCAGACTACAGAAGACCAAATTATCAAGAAAATCAAAGATATGGAGGTAACACGCATGAAAATAGGCCACGATACAATCAGAATGAATCAAGACCTGGGGTATCGAACAACAATATGAACACAAGAAATTATCAGTATCAAAACAGGGATAGAAACAGAAATGACCAAGGAAATTACGACAACAATAGACCTGGGATAATTCTTAAAACTACCAAAATTATTTCTAAAAAAAATAACCATTCAAAAGTCAACATTTTAAACAAATAGTAATTGGAACAGACGAAATAATAAAATAACCTAAACGACTTGTATGAATTTAATAAAGGAAATTAATCCACCAAATAAAAAGACGAGGAGAGCAAAGATTTTGAATTAATTTGAACAATTTCGAAAGAAAGAGACGTTTTTATTTGGATTTTGAATCGTAGTGATAAATACACATTTTATGACAGGTTACAATAAAATAACAAATGGTGTCCAAATCATCATAGTATAAACGAAGAAAATCAGGCGAACATTCCACTCTTCGTTTGTGATGTAGTGGGGTTTGGGAACCTAGCGCGTGCCCACCTTTCTCATTAATAAATAATTATGAAGGATTCCTTCAACAACTATCCTAGCTGATACTTTAGTTCCTCCCCTATCCAACCGATGCAAATTCAGAAGACTTCGAAGATGAAAATCTTTACCTTTTCAATATCTTCCTCGGTAACTACTGTGCAAGATGGCTAAGGATGTTCATTATTAAATTTGTGCAGCCAAAGTCCACCTTTTGACAATTGCATGTATGTGGATAGTGGCAAACAGTTTATTTCGTTTTTTTAAATTCCTTTGGACACACTTACCTCAAGTACTTTATCATAGGCAGATTACCAGTACCATCTTGATACAACAAGATATTTATATTTCCAAACAGACAAGGTTTCATTTGATTCACGTAATTTTATCCATGTTTACATAACTTTTTAATCAAAATCGGTGACCAAGCCTACTCAAAGTCGAAACGTAAACTGCTGACATATATACGCCTGAGTAGACTGCGTGTATTATTTCGTTTTCAAACGTTTAGGGGAGGTTCATTTTGTACCAGACCCTCCTATGTAGTTGATACATGTAGAAAAAAATGTAAACAACCGATCAATGATCCTCGTCGGAGGCACAGCAAATGATAATAGTAATACTTTTATTTATTTTCTTTATAAAATTACACAGTATGCTTCACAAAAAGCTCATCATCGTTTGAGAACGCATTAATAATATCGTAACAATCCATACAGAGCCTTGGTGGTCCAGTGGTAAGAACGTGAGCCTCTGAACAGAAGGGTGCCGAGTTCGATTCTCAGGGTTCCCCTTTCACTTTTTCAGTACATAATATAGAATTAACATCAACCGAGCTTGTGGCATTGTATTTGAGCAAGTTGTATGTCTGCACGTTCCGCCCTAGTCGCGGAAATAATTCGACGTTATAAAGAAACAAAAAAACACACAAGTATATTGTCGTATTAAATGTGTATTTCCGCCACTATGGCCAATCACCGACAATAGGAAGCAGTTTCACCTCACTATCCTGGAAATTTTGCCGAAGCCCTACCTTTCTGTAAAGAGGGTAGGGATCTTTAACGTGTCCAACATCGCATGGACACGGGACCGACGGATTTACGCCCCCTCCGAAGGGCGGAACGTGCAGACATTTAACTTGCTCAAATACAATGCCACAACCTCAGTTGATTGGCAATATACTTTCAATTACACAAAACTTTGGAGAAATGAAAGCGGGAAGAGACCATATTAGATATTCTAATTTGTAATTCCAGAACAGCACATATAGTAACTGGTTTAAATTTGACAAGTAAATACTAGATACAATTAACATGTAATATGGCTTTCCACTCACCTGTTCACCGGTTTGTGAGTTATAATAGGGGGTAGGTATGTTATGTTATATTATTACATGTAGTAACAGGCCTGTTTAAAATTTAAATGTAAATATGTGCAGTTTTAGAAATAATTAATTGAATCTTCTATATCTTATATGCACAATATACGTAGGGTTACCAGGTAGCCGGGCATGACTGGGGTTTTTCCTAAACACAAACGTTAACCCGGATCGCCGAATGATTTTGAAAATTCCGGAATAGCAGAATTAATACATTTACCTAAACTCGTGTCATGCTTATAAGCTTAACAAAAGCTCCGATATAACTGAAACTCGGTGACCATTTGAAAAAAGATTTTATTTATTTACATTTTTCGGAAAAACTGATCCGATTGGACTGGATAGTTAACTAATTAACCAAGATGCAAAGTTTAATTAGAATCAGTTACTTATTTGTTTAGTTATCGGTTGGAATATCTTACCACCGAACCTCTATAGCAAATTTTAACAATGAAAATTTGCTAAAATATCCGAATGAAAATTTGCTAACGTTTCCTAATGAAAATTTGCGAAAAGGGAGCAGTGACAGTGCAGCACAGCATTAGCAGCAATAATTTAATTTAACATCTAATTATTCGAATCTAACTGCTAACTACAAGAATATAACAAAATATATTTATGAGTTCCATTTTTCAATCAGAGCAGAGCAGAATAAAAATCGATAGTCATGTGACAATGACAGTAGACAGGTAACAGGTAACATTTGAGGTGATAACATTATATATATAATATATATAAAGTGTATAATATAGGATGGGTTTACTGCGTATGTCGGCCTTCTTGGAACGGCTGTTGCTAATAAGAAAAAAGCCGTTCCACGTTCCACACAACTAATAAAAGATGGGGATTGCATTAGACGTTGCCAAATGCTAAATATTTGTTTAAACTTTTTACATAATAGGTACTATTTAGAGATCGAGCTAATTATTCTTATCTGAGGCTTCACAAACACTTGCTTTCTTCTGTGTAACAGGTTTCGCATCGGATCGTCAAAAAACAAGCACTTGTGAAACGAGCTAAGAAGCCTCTACATCTGTATAAATTTGATAGCTTTCAAGTTTACTTAAAATTAATTTTCATCTTTAGATTTGAACAATTTTTTAAAGTAAAAAGTGGCTGTGGTTTTGAAATGAGTGAGTTTACCAAAACATTAACAAGTAAGTAAACTTGGACGACCAAAATCACTACAACACGTCATCAGAGGATGCATTTTTTATTCTTTGATGCGGCTAACTTTGTTAGTGAAACGAGACGGTGAATTTTTCATCCTTGGGTGACTCTAACTTTGTCAGTGAAACGATCGTCAGGTCTTTAAAAGATGTCTTTTTTGGTGATCTGGGTTCTCCAAGTGTACTTCTCAGTGCTCAACACAGGTTTTAATATTCACCTAGTGAAGTTATATATTTGAGTGTTTTACGTTGCAAACGTATCCTACATGATAGGTTTTATTTAAACTAGTAACAAAGAAGCTAATTTTTTTCAATAATTTTGAAGAAAACAACAAATAAGCATCTTAGAACAAACCAAACACCACTGGTCTCTTAACCACTAGGTACATTTTTACTAGGATTATATGTGCCCAAAATTATAGTTATTAGCTTTAGGGATTTTTGAACCGCCACATTTTACGTTTATCTACAAAAGGACTGCAAGATGTGGCAAGATTAGTTATTAGATTTAAGGCTTTGTGAAGTTATCATTTTTACAAAATATTTCTAGCTGCAAACACAATGCAGGCTACCATTTTGATATGCTTGAGTTTAGTGAAAAAACGAATAGACACAAATTTAAGATTTAAGATAGAATGACGTAATTTTACATAATATGAAAAAATCGCTTTTTTGAAATGAGCGGTTTAAACAAAAAATCACAAAAGATGTTAAATTTTAGTTTTTTGAAGCTCATCGCAATACATCTTTGACAAAACAATTTTCATAACAAATTTTTTTTTTCAATTTGAAAAACAAAAAAGTATCGCTAGCACTATTCCGATACCACATATTTTCTAATAACTTTATTTCACGTTTAGAAAAATTGTAAGTACAAAAATTTATTGGCTCATGGTTTTTGAAAGTTATCGTGTTCATAAAACACAACCCATGCTCTGACGCACGCTCTTACTTACACGCGCATATACGTGCGCGCGTAGCACGCACACACACACACACACCCTCGGGGTTTTTTTCCTATTAAAATACCCAAAAATATAAATTAATGAAAACTATGAACAGTATTGTCATCGAAGAGTATAAACAACTTTAAATTTGTCCAACCTGAAGGTGCCGCAATGGCGAAACCGGCTGCTGAGAAAGCTAAAAAAATATTATTATATACGTCGCTAGCCAGGGCTAATAGCAATATTAGCTATATTATTATTATTATCGCATTGTAATCTAACCTCATATATAATAAATATATCATAAAATAATTTATTTTATAAATCGCCTGTTGCTACAATATGTAGGTACGAGTGATTCGCAGCATTTGACCATCATTTTTTGATTAAGAGAAAGTGGAAAAGTTGTGTATATGTATTAATTTTCTTTGAGTTTACTTCATATTTCAGAAAAACAACTATTAGAGATACAAAGTGCGTTAAATTAGACCAAAGTTGCACAATTCTAAACCTTGTTACTGAAACGATCGTCAGGTCTTAAAAATGTGTTGTAAAATGTTGTTACAATTGTACTTATTAGTCTTTACGGATTTTTCCCACAGTGTCATCCACCACATACCTAGGTATAAAGGTAGAGACATTTAAAAACTGCCGTTTTGTGCTTTCTTAAATATATCTAGGCTCCTGCTTTAATGAACCGCGATAGTCAACTTTTTTTCTTATGGAAGCCATATTGACTTTTTAAGGAAGAGAGAGAAAAGTATTTTCGACTTATAGTGACGTATCGGGTGAGGAAGTTTGGTTTTTATTCATGCGAAATAAACAAACAATTAATGATATAGCAAGTAGCCCGTGAATTGAAATAAAATATTTACGCTTTTCTTCAACTAGTAGTGAAATTACTAAGAGTTGGGTCTTATAATAGTTATTACCTCTAGAAAAAAACTGGTGAAAAAGGACATGCATTTGCCCTAAATTGGTATATGCAACTTTTTTCTGATAAGGATGTAAGATTTGTAGGAATTTTATATTTGTTTTTGTGTCAAAATTAAAATAAATTCGAAACAATAGGTGAATGAATGGGCGGTTATTTGTTTAATAAATTTATTTCTATTATATAATCTTCCTCTTTCTGCTGTTAACAACTTTTATTTGGTTTGATGTTTGACGCAAACTCAAAGAAAACTCATACAAGTCATATGTTTAAAATAAAAAAAAGTCATTTATATCCATCACTTTATCCTTTATATACATTTTCGTCTTATTAACGCCTTTTCAACAATAAATTATAACTGGTAAGCGCCAGCTGTCAGTTTTATTTTTATTTCACTATTATTTGAACATAACAAAAACATTTTGTTTTAACTTTGTAAGAAAAAGTCCAGCAGTAGTAACTACACTTATTGTTAGTTTATTTTTTATTTCACATGTATAAAAACAAAAGTCTCTTACGTAAAACATTGCACTATCATCGTCATCATCAAAGTTTGAAAGCCGATGTCGCCCTAGAGTTCCAACCATGACCCTCTGTCTCTAGTAGCTGTTTTCATTTCATGTTTCCATTTTGGTCTAGCTTTTATTTTTTCTCAAATGTGTACGTCCTTCAAATAAGATTGCAAAAAAAAAGCATGTCTCACAATATGCCCAAAAATGTTATCTTCTTTCTCCTCAATTTCTTTCAGCAAACATCCTCTTTCCCTCTCACCTCTTTCTAGCATAATTTTATTTATCTTTTTATTGTTGTACTTTCAAAAAGCTTCTATATCCCTGCTCAGTCAGTTAGGGTTTCGCCCCATCCATTAAAGCACTCGATATGGGTACCTATGACTTGATGAACCTCTTCTTCAGGTCCAAGTAAAAATGCTTATAGTGAGAAGAGTACTTTGTTTACTGCATGCTTGCTTTGTCACTGCGATCCGAGTGCTCATTTCTTTGATGCATTTACCATCATCCGTAACGATATTCCCAATTATATTTCCTATTTGTTCAAGATGTTGGCGATTTAGCTTTACGCATATCCATTTCCGGCAAAAAAATATACCCGATAGTGAAAAGAATCAATGTGGCATCGTTAAGAAAAAAGTTGACCATCATGGCTCATCAGGCTATGAACCCAGCCTTTTTTGAGGTCACCATGAAAACTAGACCCGTTATGAGCCTGTATAAAATTCCACACATATAGCCTACCTATAGCCTTTGAAGTAAAAAAAGACACTTAGATTGTTTTGTAAGTATATATGTCTATATCTAGCCACTTATAAACATTTTTAAGTCTTTAAGAACTTCTGAGATGCTTTTATAATTGTGCAACTTTGTATCTCTTATAGTTTTTGATACGCCAGGTGTCGACGCTAGAAATGCCCCACCCTATATATTAACGTATTTAAAAAAATGTGCGATTATATAAAAAACTAATAATATAGGTACCTAGGTATATAAGGTAAGTATATTTTGTTTTAAAAAGAGGCCTGTACCTCAAAAGTTCCATGCTTAATTGTTTTTGTGAACTGAACTGACGATTAAACTCAACAGAAATTTATTCTTTTTCTCTAAAATAATAAATAAAAAAATTAAGGTTTGAGGGTTCTTCTTATCGATTTATTTCATGTTGCAATGTCAGCTCTCAGTCAGTCTTTCAGCCTGAAAAACTTGTTTCTGTGTCCTTGATCCCTTGCTAAATAACAGGGAAGTCTTTGTTCCTATATGCTAAACGAATTTCTTTTTCATATTAGTTAATACTAATGAGTATTAGTGCGATGGCAGTCCACTTCAGTTGCCGCTTGGTGTTCCAGGCGTGTTAAATCAGAACAATTTTAGTTTGATAATAATTGTGAATTGTAATATTTATTATTTTTTGAGGGCGTTAGTGACCTATTTATTGCACTAAAATGGAAACTAGGACTAGGACTAGAAGCCAGAAAGTATTACAACTAGCCTTATCAGAGTTCACAGATAGGCATAAGTACGTAACAAAAAAGACAGAGGATGTAGGTAAGTTAATTATTTAACTATTCTGTATACAGGAGCCATTAATCTCAGCTTAGATATAATATTTGGAATACCTATATGTGCATGAGGGTGTTCTATAAGTTAGGTACGGCATAAAATTTGATTTTGATCAGTCATTAATTCAGTTTAGTTTTTTTTAGCTAATTTTCGTAGAGAAAATTTGTTAAGAAGCAGGGCTTACAAAATTTCAAATGACGGCAATTAGAATGCCTAGAGCTCACATTTGGGGTCAGTTAAAACGATTATTTTACTTCGACATGGTCACAACGTGTGGAAGTATCGCACCGGCGACAAAAACTTCAAATATTTTTTCGCTTAAATGTAAAAAGTATCAAAACATATAGAAAACATAATTTGGGAACGAACATTTTTTTGTCTGTCGGTCTGTATGTCGGTTCGTAGCCACGATAACTTTATAACGAATTAAGATGTCTTCAAATTTGGTATACAGTTAGCACTCGACAAACGAACCGTTTGGATTGTTTTTGGGTAAAATCGCTTCAGGGGATAGGGGATGAATGGGGCGTGATTTGGTGAAAATGGACATTTTTTCGTTAAAACTCTAGTAATATAATGTTTTAGGGTTTGTGAATTAGAAAACTTTAAATTGCATCCAACATCTGGTGATCTGTGCTGAAATTAAATTTGGGTTGAATGTGTGGGGGTGGAAATTGTTAAAAAAAATTAGGATTTTTTTTTTTGCTAAAACGGTGTAAAGTCTTAAAACATATAGAAGACCTGATTCTGAAACGAAAAATTTTCTTGTTTGTCGGTCGATTGGTCTGTGTGTCTATCTGCCTGTCTGTCTGTCGGCATGTACGTCTGTCGCACAATAACTTTCGAACGAATTGCGATATCATCTTCAAATTTGGGATCCAGTTGCCACCAGACAAAGAAACGCTTGGAATTGTTTTTGGGTAAGATCGCTTCAGGGGGTAGGGGATAAATAAGGTGTGATTTGGTGAAAATTGGCATTTTTTTCAATAAAACTCTAGTGATATAACGTTTCAAAAGTTTATGGGTACAGGAATGATAATGTCTTTCTGCAGAGAATAAATTATCACAGCTATGTGAAAGTTATGATTCAATTTGCAGCACAAGATTTTTAAACCAGATAGACACAAACAGATATCGGTGTCTGAGGCTCAATCTTCATGACAAACTTATTGGTGAAAACCGCATTCAATATCTATCACCGTTTCAGAGATACAGGGTGTTTTTCGAATCTGTGCATTTGTGGAAAGTGGCTATAAATTTTTTCATATTTAAATTGTTTATTTCTATGAAAACGTTTCTAAAGCACTCTTTTACGTATAATTTATTGATTTGGATTAATTTTTTTAACTTAATTTTTGTAGCTAAACAGAAAAATCAATTTTTTAAATGGAGCACCCAGTATATTTTGGCGATCCTTAAGTAGACAATGCCACTCTTTCGGTGCATGAACGGGACCCGTCTACTTAAGGATCGCCATATATTTTTGCATATTTCAATAAAGATTAAAATTACCGACAGACAAAAACATTTTCGTTTCCAAATCATGTTACTTCCACATCGTCAACACATGGCATCGGCGAAAGAAATTAAAAAAAAAGTTTTCGCCTAAACGTCGTAAAAATTGTCAAAACATATAGAAAACGTGATTTGGGAACGGAACATTTTTTTGTCGGTCTGTATGTCTGTCTGTTTGTAGCCACAATAACTTTAAGGCCAATTGAGATATCGTCCTCAAATTTGGTATACAGTTAGCACCCGACAAACAAACGGTTCGGATTGTTTTTGGGTAAAATTGCTCCAGGGGTTAGGGGGTGAGTGCGGGTGATTTGGTGAAAATTTAAATTGTTTCGTTAAAACTCAAGTAATATAACGTTTCAGGGTTTGTTTATTAGAAAACTTTCAATTTCATTAAACTTCTGTATTCTGTGCTGAAATTAAATTAGAGGTTGAATGTGGGAGGTGGAATATCGGTGATAGAAATTTCGAATTTTTTTTCTTGCTAAAACGACACAGAAAGTCTTAAAACATATATAAAACTTGATTCTGGAACAAAAAATTTTTTGTCGGTCTGCCAGTTGGTGGGCCTGGCGCCATGTACGCCTGTTTGTTAGTAGGTGCAATAACTTTCGAACGAATTGAGATATCATCTTCAAATTTGGTATCTAGTTAGCACTCGATAAAGGAACACTGGGAATTGTTTTTGGGCAAGATCGCTCTAAGTGGTAAGGGGTAAATGAGGGGTGATTTGCTAAAAATTGAAATTTTTTCGTTAAAACTCGTTGCAGAGGTTTATGGGTACAAAAAACGAATTCCTTTGTGGTCAAGTCATGACCCTTAATTCATTTCATTAGAAGTCTTTCTGAGGAGAGTAGATTATCACAGCTACGTGGAGGTTTGAATTCAATTTGCAGCACCATTTATATACATATTGCATAGTTACTTACATAAACATTGTTTTAGCACTTTAGATAGAAAACGCAGATTCAGATCCATTTTTAAGCAGTGGATCTGAATATCTACCCTCAGATTCAGATGCATCAGAAGTACAAGATATGAATGGTAAATATTTATATTATCGCTGTTTTTTATAGTTATATTATATAACTTGCAAAACTGGTGTAAGAGTTATCCAGAAAATACTAGTGCCAAATAAATCAGTCTGACTTTTATTTAAAAAAAGTTGTACTGATTTATGGTCAGTAGTTTCTTTACCCTTTTAAATTCAATAATATCTTTTTCTGCTCTAAGTGAACTCATGGCTCTACTACTAAACAAAATATATGGCAAAACGTGTTTAAAGTTGCTGATGTTTATCAAATACAAATTAATTTTTTGAAACCATCAACAAAGTTAGACCCTAGAAAACTAGGCATTCAACTGCAGTATGTAGGTACCTCCTATTCATGCCATGCCAAAGTAATCCTTATAATATTATTTTAAAATCTAACATAATTTTGATCAAAGTTAAAGTCTACTAGGTCTTTCTAGTTTATATCGATTTACCTATATCTGCATATTTATTTTAAATTTTAGCAGCAAGTGCAAGTAGACACACATGCTAGGAAAAATTACCTGGATTAAAATAATGTTGGCTGTTGAAGTAACATTAACAAAATAGAAGCATTTTGGTACAATGGGATACATACTCTCGTTGAATGTCTAATTAGTATAGTAATGACTAGTATAGTAATGCCTGCTGTTAATTGCGTTTTTTAGTACTGCAATGTTTTATATGCATGACAATACACACAATAGTGCGGTTTTCAGTTTGACATTGTAAAATTTAGGTAAATTATTAATTTCTTTACGTATAAGTAGCTATTAAAAAATATAATTTTTAAGAGTTTTCAGTAATAAATAAATTAGGGTGAATTTGCAGATAACCTCTCAACAGTTTTAGATAAAACGACCTCGGATAGATAAAGTTTGGTATCTTACATGCACGCTGCTTATCGTGTAGATTTTCCTTCCCGCGCATGTATACGATTACCCTGGTTGCATAAACCACAAAACAAATTTCCCGAGAGCAGCCCTCAAGAAAGTTACGGAACCTGGGGCGAATAGGGGTTCTGAGTGGGGTAGGCAGAGTTTAAGCGGGATATGGCTTTAAAATGTGAAAAAGGCAGCTTTTAAGCAGTTTTCTTTACGTTTTTACCCAAATTAGTTTTTGTTCAAGCTGCTTACATAACACTAAAAAACTTTCCAGTTTGAATTTTTTTATTTTATTTTTAGTACTCTGCTGTAACAATATGTTATACCAAGAACCAATTAGAATTATCTTATGTTATTATTAATTACCTTTTTAAATTTCATTGATATAGAGGTGCATGCTGAAAAGTAAGTGTCGTAGGAGTGAAAGTAATTCAAAGTTTTTTATGCAAGTTTTATAGTCCATTGCACATACGTATTTCCAAGAGCAGATTTATTTTTATTTCCTATAAGTTAAATAATTTTATGGTTAACACATAGTTAAAATCTTGTAATTATATTATAAAATCTGCAGTTGTGGCCTATTACAAAAATTGGTTTCATAAAATGTTTTAATTTATTATGCATTGTTTGAACTTTCAGGTATCCAGCAGAGAAAGCACTATCATGAAGGTGTCCTATTCAATGAAAGATGCCTTCTAGGTGTAAGATCTAGAGAAGCATGTTCTTCAAACAAGGTTTCCAGTGAAAAGGGTTTAGATAATGAGAATAATGATATACACATTTTAGAGAATGGCTGCCATGAAAAAGTTTATGTAGATCACGAAGCCGATGAACAATGCCTTTCTGGCATCAAGCAGAGCAAAAAGAAAATGTGTAAAAAATCATTTTGCATAAGAAACTGCTTTCTAAGTTTGTGAGACATTTAGAAACTGTACATCGTAATCAAGTCGATGTAAAAAAGTTTTCTGTGCTTCCTAAAGGTAAGTGCAATCTAATTAACTAATAGTTTGTTACTTAGTAGGTTCGTTTATTTAAATAATGGTACAGTGTGTTTTATACATAATAAGCTTAAGCTTGTGCTTGTACATAACACAATTTATGTAAAAATAAAAAAAACAAAACACCTCACTATTTCTGTCAGCTGATGGCTGCTGCACCAATCGATTTATCCATAATAATTACTAAGTAGCAGAAAAATTTTGGTCATGTTGAAATTTGAAATAAAAATATTCAATACATTTTAAAAATTACTTTAATCATAAAAAATGCTAATCATACGAGTTTTATAATACAAAAGTAAGTAGTTGGAAAATCAAAACACTAAAGTGCTAGTGAACATGATTAGTAAGTTTTCGCAAGAGCTGGGTGTATCACCATCTTCAGTATTTGCTTAAACTAAGAATGCTATAAAATATTTTAAGTATTGTCTAGTTTAAGTACTGGTCATGCTGGTACAATATGTACATTCTTAGATTAAATTCAAATGTTTAATAGGCCATTATAACTTAGTATAGATTACCTAGATCAATTTTATTATTTAACAAATATTTTTATTTTAAACAGGATGTTCAGAGAGATTAAAAATTATTGAAACCATTAGGCGCCATGGAAATTTTGAGTTTAATACAAACCCTTCCTACAACAAAGGATTTTTAATTACATGCAGGCGCCCAAAAGCAGATAAAGTCGAGGACTTATCAAAATATGATTATTATTCACACTGCAAAGGATTATTTGCTAAACGAACGTTGTTTAGACATCACCGAAAGTGTGCCCCTGGTAGCAAAAAAGGGGGAAGAGATGTCTTAGTCCTTGGGCGGAAAATCCATAGTAATGTACATGCTAAAGCTAGTAACATATTAAAAGAAAATATAATTCCCGTCATGAGAGAAGATGAAGTACTAAAAACAATAAGTTATGATGAGTTAATAATATTGTATGCTAACACTTTGTGTAAAAAGTACAGGTCTCAATACAATTATAATATGATAAGAGCTCGTATGAGACTACTGGGTAGGTTTTTAATAGAAATAAAGAAAAAGGACCAGAGAATAGTGGATTTTGCTTCCATGTTTGAGCCACAATACTATGACTCTATGATACTAGCAGTAAATTCTGTTGCACAGTTAAACGCAACAACTTCGAATTACAGAGCACCAACAACAGTTTTTCATTTAGGAACATTGTTGAAACAAACTGGAAATGTTTTAATTACTAAATGCATAAAAAATTGAAATACAATTAAGAAAAAAGACCCTGAAGATTTCTTAAAGCTTCTTGAAGTTGATTTTGGCATATCAGTGAATAAAAGTGTCTTTGAAAATCAACTTGAAATCAAAAGAAACAAAAGTATACACTTACCAAGTACACAAGACATACGAAAACTGTCGGCATTTCTTGACAAAAATAGACAAAACTATTATTAACAGCTTGAAAGATCATTTTCTTTTTTGGCTTGGAAATCATTGGCACAATTTACATTAACTTCGGTACAAGTGTTCAATCGTCGTAGAGCAGGTGAGATTGAGCGAATAAAAATCACCGATTTAACAATCACCAATCAGTAAACGAAAGAAGTGATCAAGACATCTATAACACCTTATCGGAGTAAATGAAGGAGAAAGCTAAAAGCTATGTTAGGTTTACAATTAGAGGCAAACTAGGAAGGGAAGTGCCTGTTCTTTTGCATAAGGAGCTCCTTTCTAGTATGAAACTATTAAGCAAATTTCGTCAGCAAGCAGGAATATCAACTGAAAATCCATACCTTTTTGCTCTGCCAGATACTAGAAAAGGACTACATAATCATCTAAAAGCATGTGGCCTAATTAGACGATTTGCTTTTAGTTGTGGTGCTACTCACCCGGAATTATTACGTGGTACACAGCTTCGGAAACACATTGCAACACAAAGTGTTCTGCTTAATTTACAGGAAACGGAAGTGTCAGATTTAGCAAATTTCATGAGACACGCGGAAAAGGTACACCGAGAACATTATCGTATGCCTATTGTGACACGTGAAATAACTAGGATGTCTCTCTTACTAGAAAGAGCACAAGGTAATGATCAAGATGATGAGGATGAGTATCACAGAGTAAACAGTATAGATGGAGAAAATACGTTTGGTCCAGAAACATATTCACCCAAAACCAGTGATGCAGCAAATGTGTACAGTCAACATGCAGTCAATTTGGATAATCACCTTGAACAAATTGATTGTCAAGAAAGAAATACAAGTATTTATAGCCCAGAAAGTCATCCAAATACTGATTCATTACAAGAAACAAATTCTGGAAGATATACATTAGAAACTAGAAAGAGAAGAATTTGTATGTTAACATAGGTTATGGGCCAATTTTTGTATATTTTTGTATATTTTTTATTTTTGCATCACCGCTGGGATCTGTAAAAAGAGTGTCATGGTCCGAAATAGAAGTTGAGTGTGCTATGAAGTACTTAAAAAAGAATATAGAGGATGAAATACTTCCGTCAATGGCATACTGTACCGAGATTATTGCTACAAATCTGAAGCTTGAGAAAAGTACACCGGTTCAACTGTATGCATGGGTCAACCACCATATTGCAAGCAAAAAGACTCAGAGTCAACCACTAGCTAAGAAAACAAGGAGTAAGTTATAGCTTAAAACAATTATGAATTTGTAAATATACTTCCATATTATTTAACAAGCTGTACACAGAAACACAAATTGATGTGTTGTCTTATTCATGTGTCTTGCTTTCCGAAAACTTTATTTGAACCTTATCTGCAGCTTTTTGAAAGTCTAGTATGGTTTATCGACACCACAGGTGAATATATTTGAAGCCAGCATTTCTTCTGGCATGCTTAGGTGATTTATCTTATTTTCTGCTGTTTATGATTACATACCGTTAGCTATATTATACTGCACAACGTGTTCAAACTACTTTAGCTTCCACCTTTTAATATTAATTTTAATAAATTTGGGAGCACTTGCAAGTTTGCCACTTGATTGATTCAGATTTGAGTATCATACTCATGAATTCAGTCAGCAAGCAAACTTTAACCCCACCCCATAAATATATCTGTAACATAAAGGCCTTTGACCTGGCTGACCACAACTTACTATTACCGAAGTTGTACACTTATGGTTTCTCTAAAGCTCTGATCGCTGTTATCTCCAGCCATTGTTGTATGTTTGCATACGTGGAATTGATTTCACCTTTTTAGCTTATTTTTCAATATCTATAAATAATATAACTGAAGTCGCTGACAGGCGACTTAAAAACATTTTTGAGATCAAATCTCTTGATAGCTTGAAGCTTAGGAGTTCTCTTATTTGGATTGATTATTATTGATGTCATAACAACTACCCTTAAATGCATGTCTGTAGTGTTGTGGTATATTTGCGTTTAATGAAGTCTAACCTATGATTTTGGTTTTCTGTTTACTTTGCATATGTAAATTGCATCGTCGTTTAAAACCTTCTGTTTCATAATTCACAGCACCTCTGATTTAAAAAATGTCAACACTTTACTGACTTAATTATTATTCTCTGTTAAGGTATGAGCTTTAGTATATATGTATATGCGTAGTATGGTCTGACTTATACTATTCTCTGTTAAGTCGTACGTTTGAGTATGCATGCAATGTTTGGTACCAATCTCACCAAGCGCATGTTGTAGTTCTAAAACATTTTTGAATGAAATTTCAATTTTTCATTAAAAGAAAATGGTGCTTACCCTTCCAGTTCAGCGTTAATGACCTTCTTAACCAGCTCAGTGTTGATGTAGCTTGGAGAGTCGGCGTGTCTATATGTCAGTAAGTTTGTTGTTGGGTATTGTTAACGGCTCTGTGGGTAACTTGGATCTCTGTGGCAAAATATTTTTCCATGTTCAGATAACTTTGAGTTGTCATTATATGTTTTGTTTATCACAGGTGATTTTTCTGTGCCGCCTTACAAAAGCAATTCCAACCAATAACCTTATTTTACCAGTTCCCTAGTTGGTATTAAATAAATCTACTGATATGGGTCCACAAGGTTTTCCAAATGAGTTCCCTGGTTTGAACTTATTTGGCCTCTAAAGACACCTTTGAATGTGTCTGCTCAAGATTTTCTCTCCAGCTGATATCTACAAATTGTTATATGCATCCATTGATATCTGACTAGCTGCATTTTTAGACATACCGACAATCTTATAATTTTTGTAAAAGTTAAACAAGTCACATATAGTCTCATATTCTTCTATTTTGTTGTATTTTTTAGATAATGTTCCTCTGTAGTCTACATCCTTAACTTTATATTTTATTTTATTTGTTGATATTTATGTTTTTGTTCTTCCACGATGTATCAACTTGAGTATTTCTTGAGTCATCTGAGATGATTTTTGTCTTTGGTGGCTTGTCTTAAATATTTTACCCCAGTTTAAAATAGTTTTATGCTCAACTTCTTGACTAAAAATTTTGTTATTGTGTTAGTTATTCATTTGTATGTCTCTAAATGATACAGCCCTTGAACTCTCGATACTTTTTTAATTCTTAAATGAAGAATTATTACTAATAAATCAAATATAAACACATTGTCACAGGGAACACTCTGGAATGACATTTCTGGAATAGACCAGAAGTGACAGGGGTAGAGTAGTGTAGAATCATGATATAATGACTTAGAAGAGATATGATGTTGTGGATATGCCCCGCCCCCTCCTATGACATCACGTGGTGAGTAACGTTATAGAAGTCCAACTACACACTTAAAACAAAGTCATTCGCAATCAAAAAGTTTCTATACGTCAGTTTAATACGGTTGAAGTTACGCCTATATTGTCTTTTTCAGATAATATAGATCGCAGCACTAAATTTAATCTTTTTTCATTTTTATTACTTCCAACTGTATGCACTTAAATATTAGTAAAATACGTAATTTGTTAAGAGGTTGTGATGAAACGTCAAACCCCACTGTACGACAGCATATTATTGTTGCATTGGACTCACCACTTGACACCATGCGCGTGACAGGTCTAAAAATAGGTAGTCGGAATATCATATCTCTCGTTATTTGTATCATGGTGTAGAATAGTGTAGAACGTCTAGAATCTCTATAGACAGATATAAATCGACGTGCGGTGCGCAGAGTAAGTTAATTCAGTATTGAATAAGGTGGTGCAGAAAAGTCATCATAGAGTATTAAGCAAGTCAACAGTAAGTCTTGGTGAATAAGAAGCTATCATAGAAGGCGAATAGTGGAATATAGTTCTATGGACATTTAATAATAGAGAAGAAAAATATTTTAGTTGAAACTGGTGTTGGAAAATAGTTGACAATAATAAATTAGTAGTTTGAGAAGCTGTGTTTTGTTAATCAACAAATCCAGATCCCCGTAGAACGTAACAACATATATCCCCAGGGATATATTTTGTTATCCTATATTGATTTTTGAGACCTTCTGTTGACAGGAATATGATATAAGGAAATTATATCATTGGTTAATTGTCTAACCCTTTACCTATTGGAAAGTGGTTAAATTGGTTGTCAATAAAAATATTTGTATATTTTGATGGCATTTTTAAAACAAGTGTGGTATTATTGCTATTTTATAATTTTAATTGACAAAATATTTTGTTTTAGTGTTAACAACTTGGACTACACCAGAAAAACAAATGTTAAGAAAGCATTTTCAGAAGAATTTACAAATGAAATTACTACCTAGCTTGAGTGCAAACAAGTCCTCGAGGATAATAAGCATGTTTTATGTAAACGAACCCCAGTAACAATAAAAGCCTGGATAAATAATCAGATAGGAAAACTGAAGCTTATTGCATAATATTATTGCACTAACTCATACTCAATTGGCTTTTGCTTATCGTTTGATCATAGGATTATCTTTTTTTGGACATGAAAGAATTTCTTTTAGTTGTATTTGTTTATTTGTATTTGAAGTTTGGTTCTAAAAAAAGGGGGGGGGGTTCAAAATAGTAGTTGTACCATTAATATTTTATCAATATATTAGCATTGTGTAGAATCTTTGAACTAACAGGCCACCATAACTTTTTCAGTCTGTGTGACACAGATTTAACACAGTAAAACTGTAACACAGAATTTTTGTTTCAAATATTTATAATTACAATAACATAAGATGTGAGTTAAAACTGTCAAGCCACAAGTTTGCATTTCTTGAGTCGCTATATACACAGTTGCACACAGTTTTTATAGTGAAGTCCTGATGATACCTCTATTAATTAATCTTATATATTATGTATTTTAGTTTGACCTATTTATATATGGGTTTAATGTACAATTAAAGTCCCCCAAAATCAAAACGTGTTCTTGACTCAAAGAAACTTGTTGAATTACATTTTCTAATCGAGTGAAAACGTTCAGAGCTGTCTCTATATTGCGAGGCAAATATATACCCACTAAGCATTGTAAGTTACAAATGCTTACCGCAACGTTAGATAATTTACCATTATGCAAGTTAAGTTTGCAACATTTCTAAATGTTTGCAGCCAAAAAACCAATGCAAACTTACAAATGAAACTTTAACATAACTTTCAAATGTAATATCTCCTTTGCCGGCTTGTTGTTTTTCTCCATACGTAAAGTTACAATTGTAAATTTCTGAAAGTTTGTTTCAATTTGTAAACATTTATTTAAATTCCCTCCCTTTTCCTGTTCGTGTATATTCGATCGTATGTCATCGTCGTCCAATAGCAACATAGCATCACCAACGCCAACAGCGAACTGACTCTGACAATGCGCCCGGCATTAATTATTAATGGCGGATCGTTGTTTATATTTATGATATCGTCATAAGCTGTTATTTAATCTATGTCTGTTTATTTTTCCGGAAGTTTTAAAGATTGAACAATCTTATTGTAGCCTGAATTGTTTGAATTTTGGGTAATTTAGTATTTCGTTGTCTGGAGTGTAGATAATGAAACATGGAGTATATCAACAAACACCTCAGGTAAGAATCCCTAAACAGCTATATACTAAATACATGTGTGAATTCAATAAAATTCTAAAATTGCTGCATTTATATTTTTGTTTGTTTTTATGAAATATATTCAATGAAAAAGAAAAGCTGATTGCTAAATACGAATTTTGTTATGTCCTTAGAAGCAGCCTGGAGATGTGTTACCTGGTCAGACCAATTAATTTTAAAACGTTAAATATGATTGACCTATGGAATAATGAGGCTTATCCAGAGCAATCGACATCATAAGGAACAGTACAGTACCCACCAAATTGCCAGGATTGCTTATTTTGTACGTTATCGCAGTATCCTATCGTATGAAACATTCATATGTCAGCAGCGGAACATGTGTTTATTATGCAAAAAAGAGCAATAGACATAGAATGCCATGTTGTGATTTCAACATTTTCCATCCATGTGGAAACTTATCGACATTATCAATATTCCAAAAGCCCGCTCTTCTCTGAGAACTACAGACCCATTAGCCTACTCCCTGTCACCGACAAAATCGCCAAAAAACCTATTAACAAAAGGCTAGCCTCATTCACCCCTGAGAACCATATCCTTCCGGACGAGCAATTAGGATTTAGACACCAGCACTGCACCACAGACCAAGTACTTCGAGTAGTGGATTGAACAAAAGCAAGTCAACTATTGCAACATTTCTCTACATTGCTCAAGCTTTCGACAGGGTTTGACATGCAGCACCAGCCAAAAGTCGTTTTTTTCTCATAATCGTATTGTTTCTATCCAAATTCGCTGAACAAGTGCTATCCACGAATATTTGAAAAGAAAATCACAATAATGCACTATAAAAATTGTTTACAGAAATCCACCAAAAAAAATCTACAAAAATTCGTCAAAGAAGTTGAAAAACATTTTCTAAACAATTTTTTTGCACAAAAATTCATGAAAATATTACCTGTTACGGATTTAAAATATTCCATTCTAAAAACTAAACGCAAACTAATTCAAAATAAACAAATTTCTGAGACTTTTTGTAAGAGAATTTGCTATTACAGGAACATTTTGTACACAAACATTCGTTAATAAACTAAAAGTGGTTTATTTAAATACAGACATGGAACCTTTTTTTCTGTTGCTTTACAAAGATTATTTTCTGTGGCCTGACGAAGCTGTAAAAATTCAAACGTTGGCAGGGGAAAAACAATGAAACCACAGAAAAAATCTTACGCCTGTGTTAAGTCTGGAATTGTTATATCAAGTTGGGCCAAGTTTAAGTATGACCTATCGCTGTAACCAACTGGGCTACAATGTAGCTAGTAATGACATGGATATAGAAGGGTATAAAAATATTCTACAGGTTCGAGCTGTTAGCTCTTTATAGCAAGTCATTTATATTTCAAATGAATTTTTTGCAAATATTTTAATCAAATTAATAAGAGTGACTTGAATATAAATATATGACTTTTATAAAGATATTTAATGCAATATTTTTCACGTATCATGTCCAGCATGTTTGTTTAAAAATCACCACGGTAACTTTGACATTTTTTAGAAGAAAAACTATATGAATTTTAAAGTAATTTTTCTCGTACCTCTTGACCTTTTCGCCATAAGAAAATATAGTCTCTGCTTGTAATATTTATGAAATTTTGTCTGACACACAATTTTTTGTTCTTGCGCTGTTCTGTGGCCTCCAGCCTCTGAGGTCCTGGTCTGTTCAAGCAAAAAAGATCTGGGAGAGAGATACATTTTATATGTTGGCGTTATCAGAGCTGTCTCTTATTCTTGTGATACTCTCGCTTTCTAACATTTTAATTCAGAATGAAACGTTGAATAAAACGGCTTTTCATCAGACACCAAAATTTATTTCAGATCTTCTCTTACACCCGACGTGTTTCGACCCTCCAAGAGGTCATCTTCAGGGGATAAATCTACAAACATAGCAAGATAGGTCTGTCAGAAAAACATTAGTGTTTCCGGTAGGCAATTGTGCACGTCAGAGCTCAATGATGACAAGCTGATCTTCACAGAAAAGTCAAAGGTTAAAATCACAAGTCACACAGTACAACATCTACCAAAAAACTACATATACAGTAACAGCAGTTAAAAAATGTTAAGTTAAATATGCAACTACGTTAACAAAGCTAAAAGCATCAAGCAACTGTAAAGCACTGAAAGTTACAAAACTGCCAAATGCCAATAATTGATTTTGAACACCAAGTAAACAAGTATATTGTAGAAGCAAAAAGCAAAGCCAATGAGTGAAACTGACACGGTAAACAACACAATAGGCAGGCAAAGTCAAGCAAGAAACCCAATGAGAACCATTAGGGCAAAGAAAAACTGTGAAACATTAGGTGAAACAAAAAGAGCCATACTCACTTGAACAATTCTCAAAAAATTGAACACGAAACTAAAGATGAGATGTAATTATCTATAATAAAGATGATTACCGTTTGTGGCCTAAAGTGCACGGTTGCGGAGATATAGGCCGAAACGGTTTTTCTCAAATTGCGGCACTTCCGCCGTCCTAATTTGTAAGGATTTTGTGTTTTTACATTCAGTACATCATTCAGAACCTATCTATCAAAAAAATAACTCCTGTAGTTTAATGCAGAAACAAATTCTCTATTGCGTGTATTATGATGTGATATCATCAAGTTTGTATTGTAGCCTAACGTTTAAGTGTTGTATGTAAACAGCTGCTCCTGCACCGGAAGTGTTTTTAGACCCATCCGTATAGATGTGTGTGTATCCTGGATCCATTCCATGAGATTCCATCCATTCCATGAGAGGAAGCAAAGCTTTATTCAGTAAGGTGTTTTCAGTATATTCAGTTGGTACCGTAAGATGGGGCTACTTGAGACAGTAGGGTAACTTGAGACATTCTGCCTACTCTGACAGTAGGTCTGTTTATTACAGGTAGTAGTTGAATATGAATTTCCATCGAATGTCATTTCGTCGGTAAGACTCATTTGGTTATGTTTCTGTTTGAATTATGGCAAATTTTTATTTATTTTCACTAAAAAAGTGAGCAAGAATAATAAGACAATTTTATAAGAATTCATATGTCCGTAGAGTCTCAGCTGTAAGTATATAAATACTGAAGATTTAAAAAAACTGAAAATCCCGATTCTAAGTTCAAATGCGGAGTAGAGATTAGCATATCAAAAAAAAAAAATGTTGAATATTATTGCTGCACTATCACATTTTATAAAAAGGTGACATTTTTAGGTTAACTTGAGACATGGTGCGTGCATATAAAAAAAAGGTAGGAGCAAAGAAAAGATACGCCAACTACAATGAAGAAACTCTAGATAACGCCCTTTTAGATGTGGCGAATGGCACCCTTAGTTTAAGGGAGGCCGAAGACCGCTATGGGGTATCGAGGTCGACGTTAAGTCGCAAAATGCGTGGGAGGCACCCATTAAGTTTTGGCAGACAACCTTGTCTGTCAAAGGAAGAGGAAGAAGCCGTTGTTCGAGCCATTTTTACAGCGGCACAGTGGGATTTTCCCTTGTCAGAATTAGATATTCGACTTTTTGTGCAAGAATACCTAAATCGGAAAGGTGTAACTGAAAAACGTTTCAAGCGTAATTTGCCTGGTTATGACTGGATTAAGTCCTTTCTTAAAAGACACAGGGATTTATCAGTCAGATTGTGTCAGAATGTAAAGAGAGTACGTAGCAACATCACTGCAGCTAGTATAACTGAATATTTTGACAAGCTGGAAGTAGAATTGAGAGACATGAAGCCAGAAAATTTATTAAATTATGATGAGACCAATTTAACGGATGATCCCGGCCAAACAAGAGTAGTAGTTCGTCGAGGAGCCAAGCATCCTAGTAGAGCCATAGACTTCTCAAAAAGTTCTACATCGATCATGTTTTGTGTGAGCGCAGCAGGTGTGGCATTGCCCCCTTACGTGGTTTATAAGTCCAAGAACTTATATAGTGAGTGGGTAGAGGGTGGGCCAAAAGGAGCCCATTATAATCGCTCAACCTCTGGCTGGTTTGATGCTGAAATTTATCAAGATTGGTTTTTGAAGATTGCTGTGCCGTATTTTAAAAAATGTGAGGGTAAGAAGTGTATTATCGGAGACAATTTAGCGTCTCACATTTCTCTGAGAGTTATAGAGGAATGTGAAAAAAATAATATCATGTTCATTCTCCTTCCTCCCAACACAACCCACCTTACTCAACCGCTAGACGTTTCTTTTTTCCGGCCACTAAAAATAAAGTGGAGGCAAACTTTATTAGAGTGGAAAATTAAAAATCGTGGCTGTGTTCCTAAAAGTGTATTTCCAAGCCTTTTGAAAAAAACACTTGAGAATATGGAAGAAAATATGGAAAAGAATATAAGGTCGGGGTTTAGGGCTACGGGTATATATCCATTGAATAGTGAAGAAGTTCTGAAAAATCTAAAATATTATAAAAAAGTTACTCCAGAAATAAATAATGAAGCCATGGAAAATGCATTTGAAAAAATAGTAAAACGCTGTTCTACCAATCAAAAATCTGATAATGGTCCCGATCAACCAGCAAAGAAAAGAAAAAAGCTAAATATTATGCCAGGACAATCTGTGTCGCTTACCGCTTTAATTTCTGAAGACAGCAGCAGTGCTGACCCTGGTCAAAACACACGAGACAATTTAATGGAGGCTGAAGATAAAGATATTTCTATTGCTAATTCTGAAAGTGAAGACGAGGCAGCAACTAGTGTTGAATTGCCGGTTGACATTTTAGAAAACGGCATGTTCATTAAAGCCAGATTTATTTACAGCAAAGGTACAAAAAAGGAAGTAGAGAAATTTTTTGTTTGCAAAATATTATGTATGAAAAAAAGTGAAATACAAGTGGACTGTCTACGAAACTACAAAGAAAAGAAAGACATCTTTATATTTCCCCAAGTTCGTGATATTACTGAAATAAACATAAATCAAGTGGTATGCAGATTAAAGGACCCTGATATAAACCGAGGACGTCATATTTTCGAAAATGATATTGTACTGTAGCTTTTTTATGGTTTTTGCAACTTGTGCAATGTTATGCAATGTTACATGTTTATTTTGTTACCATATAATCACTAAGAATAAAGTTTTTATTTTCACATCATTAAATAGGTCTATATTTTTTATTTAAATATCGTTTTCTTGAATTTACATTTTTTTTATATAAAATAAGTGTCTCAAGTAACCCCTACAATGGATAACTTGAGCCAGTATATGTTTTTTCATGATAAAAAACCTCTGTCTCAAGTTGCCCCACAATAAGGGTAACTTGAGACACCATAAAATGGAAAAAAAATCGAAATTGATGTATGTATGAAAAGTTGGAGTAGTTTTCTGTTTCTGTATACTTTTTAGATTATTGTAACAGAAAATAAAATCGATCCGATTGCAATTAACTTGGTTATTAGGAAATTGTCACAAAATCGTCTCAAGTAGCCCCATCTTACGGTACTAACACTTTGAATTTATTATAAAGATGACAAAATTTGTCTGCAGTCGGAATTCTTGCCGTACCGGTTAGCAATCTTTCGAACTCCTTTGTTGCCATATAACCGTCTGTTGTAGGTGGATTGGTTTTTATTCTCCAATATATATTAGATAAGGTTTCTGTCCAAAGATGATGTATTACAAGCAGTTCGCTGTCTTCTTTACCTTTCAACTTCAGGACATACTGGTTTGCTAATTGTTTAATTCTAAGATGGAATGAACGTTCATTAGCTTCAGCATATATAACTGGACAAGGTGTCGATTTCGTTGCTCCCAAGCATATCCTCAAGCACTATATATTTACATATTTTCATACAATACTTCTGTGTTTTTGTTTGTTTTAAACATGACGGATATTCTTTTTTTTTTTGACCTGTTTACACTATATATTTACATATTTTCATACTATACTTCTGAATTAAAATATCATTTCTGAACGTCACACCGTCTGGGATTACCATAATTAAACGTTGAATGAAACGGATTCTCATCAGACACCAAAATTTATTTCAGATCTTCTCTTACACCCGACGCGTTTCGACCCTCCAAGAGGTCATCTTCAGGGTACAAATCTACAAACATAACAAGATAGGTCTGTCAGAAAAACATTAGTTTTTCCGGTAGGCAATTGTGCACGTCATAGCAAAATGATGACTAGGTGATCTTCACAGAAAAGTCAAAGATTAAAGTCACACAGTACAACATCGACCAACAGTCAAGTTAAAATCTAAAAAACTACAGATACAGTAACAACAGTAAAAAAATGTCAAGTTAGACATGCAACTACGGTAACAAACCTAAAAGCATCGAGCAACTGAAAAGCACTGAAAGTTACAAAACTGCCAAAGTCCAATAATTGATATTTGAACACCAAGTAAATAGGTCTATTGTAGAAGCAAAAAGCAAAGCCAATGAGTGAAACTGACAGGTTAAACAACACAATAGGCAGGCAAAGTCAAGCGAGAAACCCAATGAGAACCATTAGGGCAAAGAAAAACTGTGAAACATCAAGTGAAACAAAAAGAGCCATACTCACTTGAACAATTCTCACAAAAATTGAACTCGAAACTATACAGGAAGGTTCAGCATGTCACAACTTCATCCATTGCGCCAGGGGGAATGCAACACTACATCTGCATAATGCCAGAAAATTGTCTTCAAGAAGAAAAATCAATGGAAAAGATCGGCGATTATTAACAGCCATGATGAAGGGCGGCTATTATGTGAACTCGAAACGGGCAGGGTGCACCGGCGCAGGTGCGAAATAAGTGTCAGAAGCGAAATGACAATGACAAAAGAGCAAGGAATGGAGAGCAGCCATCTTCAAAACATATGACTAACTTTCCTTCATTCTATAGCCGATTGGTGTAATAGTGCTGTTGAACTCTATGGTTTTCTAGATGACCATGAACATTATGTTTTGAAGATGGCTGATCTATGGCTCCCCTTCCATTCCTTGCTCTTTTGTCATTGACATTTCGCTTCTGACACCTCTTTCGCACCTGCGCCGGTGCACCCTGCCCGTTTCAAGTTCACATAATGGCCGCCCTTCATCGTGGCTGTTAATAATCGCCGATCTTTTCCATTGATTTTTCTTCTTGAAGACAATTTTCTGGCATTATGCAGATGTAGTGTTGCATTCCGCAATGGATGAAGTTGTGACCTGCTGAACCTTCCTGTATAGTTTCGAGTTCAATTTTTGTGAGAATTGTTCAAGTGAGTATGGCCTTTTTGTTTCACTTGATGTTTCACAGTTTTTCTTTGCCCTAATGGTTCTCATTGGGTTTCTTGCTTGACTTTGCCTGCCTATTGTGTTGTTTAACCTGTCAGTTTCACTCATTGGCTTTGCTTTTTGCTTCTACAATAGACCTCTTTACTTGGTGTTCAAATATCAATTATTGGACTTTGGCAGTTTTGTAACTTTCAGTGCTTTTCAGTTCCTTGATGCTTTTAGGTTTGTTACCGTAGTTGCATGTTTAACTTGACATTTTTTTACTGTTGTTACTGTATCTGTAGTTTTTTAGATTTTAACTTGACTGTTGGTCGATGTTGTACTGTGTGACTTTAATCTTTGACTTTTCTGTGAAGATCACCTTGTCATCATTGTGCTCTGACGTGCACAATTGCCTACCGGAAAAACTAATGTTTTTCTGACAGACCTATCTTGTTATGTTTGTAGATTTGTACCCTGAAGATGACCTCTTGGAGGGTCGAAACGCGTCGGGTGTAAGAGAAGATCTGAAATAAATTTTGGTGTCTGATGAGAATCCGTTTAATTCAACGTTTAATTATGGTAATCCCAGACGGTGTGACGTTCAGAAATGATATTTTAATTCAGAAGTATAGTATGAAAATATGTAAATATATAGTGTAAACAGGTCAAAAAAAAAGAATATCCGTCATGCTTAAAACAAACAAAGACACAGAAGTATTGTATGAAAATATGTAAATATATAGTGCTTGAGGATATGCTTGGGAGCAACAAAAGCGACACCTTGTCCAGTTATATATGCTGAAGCTAATGAACGTCCATTCCATCTTAGAATTAAACAATTAGCAAACCAGTATGTCCTGAAGTTGAAAGGTAAAGAAGACAGCGAACTGCTTGTAATACATCATCTTTGGACAGAAACCTTATCTAATATATATTGGAGAATAAAAACCAATCCACCTACAACAGACGGTTATATGGCAACAAAGGAGTTCGAAAGATTGCTAACCGGTACGGCAAGAATTCCGACTGCAGACAAATTTTGTCATCTTTATAACAAATTCAAAGTGTTAGTACCAACTGAATATACTGCAAACACCTTACTGAATAAATCTTTGCTTCCTCTCATAGAAAAATATCCAGGATACACACGCATCTATACGGATGGGTCTAAAAACACTTCCGGTACAGGAGCAGCTGTTTACATACAACACTTAAACGTTAGGCTACAATACAAACTTGATGATATCACATCATAATACACGCAATAGAGAATTTGTTTCTGCATTAAACTACAGGAGTTTTTTTTTGATAGATAGGTTCTGAATGACGTACTGAATGTAAAAACACAAAATCCTTACAAATTAGAAGGGCGGAAGTGCCGCAATTTGAGAATAACCGTTTTGGCCTATATCTCCGCAACCGTGCACTTTAGGCCACAAACAGTAATCATCTTGATTATAGATAATTACATCTCATCTTTTTTGTTAAATATTTTTTTGTGTCACTCACCGTTTACAAGTTATACGACTATTAGCATTCATTTGTTGACTTTTTTACCTATATATTGGTTATTAATTGTTTAAGAAATAAAATGCTTATAGCTTAACTTTTTAATCGACAAATTTTCTAAAACTTTTTTTCCAAATTAATATTTGTGAATTTTCTTTTAAAAAAATCACTAATGAGGAGACCCCGACTTTTGAATTTTGAAAAAAAAATTCAAATGTGCGTTAATTATGCCCCCTAGAAGCACATATCCGGGGTCAGTTTCAAATATATATATATATATATATATATATATATATATATATATATATATATATATATATATATATATATATATATATATATATATATATATATATATATATATATATGTATATATAGGTAATCCTGTGTTTAAAGTGTCTCTTTAGTAAACATACAATTCGGGCGAAATAGGAACGTGAACTGGACGCGGGACGATGTGCACTGTTGCCAGATGAGTATAAGCAAGGGCCATATTAAATATGGAAGGCAATCAAGGGGTGAACAAATGTCTTCATAATGTAAATAAATGATAGTATTGCGTCATGTAGGTACATAGATCGATATTTGACCTATTTTGCGGAAAGCAGTAGGAAAACGGAAATGTAAACAGTTAATTTTCAGCAATTGTGGTCTAGGGGGAAAAACGTGATATAGAAGGAAATCAAGGGGTGAACAAATGTTTTTATAATTTTAATAAATTAAAATATGGCGTCATTACATAAATCGATATTTGACATATTTTGCGGAAAGCAGTAGGAAAACGGAAATGTAAACAGTTAATTTTCGGCCTCAGGGGGAAAAACGTGTGCCTCTCCTCCCTTTTTTGGTACATCAGTAACATCAACAGAGGTTGTGCCATTGTGATTGAGCAAGGTAATCTGCACGTTCCACCATTCCCAGGAGGCGTAAAGCCGTCGGTCCCGTGTCCATGCGATGTTGGGCAGGTTAAAGACCCAAATTTCCCGGACAGTGAGGTGAATGAATGACACTTTAGTAAAGTCAATGAAGCAATTTCCGTTGCGAATTGCCGATGATAAATACAACTGTATATGCTAATAGCAAACGGTAACCAGTATATTATTTTGAAAAATCGCATTGTAATCGCATGGTAATGAAGCAATTTCTACCGACAACTGTCGATGATAAACATAACGGAGAAAATTGTTCAAAATGAGCTTACCTTCGAAGTGTCTGTGTACATTTTACTTTCCAACCTTAAATGAGTAAGAAAAGTCAATGAAGAAATTTCCGTTGCGAATTGCCGATGATAAATACAACTGTATATGCTAATATCAAACGGTAACCAGTATATTATTTCGAAAAATCGCATGGTAATGAAGCAATTTCTACCGACAACTGTCGATGATAAACAAAACCGAGAAAATTGCTCAAAATGGGCTTACCTTCGAAGTGTCTGTTTATATTTTACTTTCCAACCTTAAATGAGTAAGAAAAGTCAATGAAGCAATTTCCGTTGCGAATTGCCGATGATAAATACAACTGTATATGCTAATATCAAACGGTAACCAGTAATTTTGGTGTGTTGTGTACCTTTTTAATCGCAAACCTATCTACCACATTTGGTTGTCAGCTTTTTTAATTTTTGACATAAAAATGTTTTCCTAATGAAAAGTTACAATTCTTTTGGAAAACCTTGTCCGATTATCCTGACTAACGACCATATCCAAGCCATATAGAAACGGATGGTGCATGCCAAACTTTTTCAAAATCGGCACAATAATTTTTTTGTTCTCGGTGTGATTCATACATACATACATACATACATACATACATACATACATACATACATATATATATATATATATATATATATATATATATATATATATATATATATATATATATATATATATATATATATATATAAAATGGAAACTGACCCCGGATATGGGTTCTTGGGGCCATAGTTCGCGCTTATTTGCAAAAACTTTTTCATAAATCAAAAGTCGGGGTCTCCCCATTAGTAAATTTAAGGTTAGAAAGTAAAATATAAACAGACACTTCGAAGGTAAGCCCATTTTGAGCAATTTTCTCCGTTTTGTTTATCATCGACAGTTGTCGGTAGAAATTGCTTCATTACCATGCGATTACATTGCGATTTTTCAAAATAATATACTGGTTACCGTTTGATATTAGCATATACAGTTGTATTTATCATCGGCAATTCGCAACGGAAATTACTTCATTGACTTTACTAAAGTGTCATTCATTCACCTCACTGTGGGTCTTTAACGTGCCCAACATCGCATGGGCATGGGACCGACGGCTTTACGCCTCCTGGGAATGGTGGAACGTGCAGATTACCTTGCTCAATCACAATGGCACAACCTCTGTTGATGTTACTGATGTACCAAAAAAGGGAGGAGAGGCACACGTTTTTTCCCCTGAGGATGAAAATTAACTGTTTACATTTCCGTTTTCCTACTGCTTTCCGCATAATATGTCAAATATCGATTTATGTAGATGACGCCATATTTTAATTTATTTTAAATTATAAAAACATTTGTTCACCCCTTGATTTCCTTCTATATCACGTTTTCCCCCTAGACCACAATTGCTGAAAATTAACTGTTTACATTTCCGTTTTCCTACTGCTTTCCGCAAAATATGTCAAATATCGATCTATGTACCTACATGACGCAATACTATCATTTATTTACATTATGAAAACATTTGTTCACCCCTTGATTGCCTTCCATATTTAATATGTCCCTTGCTTATACTCATCTGGCAACAGTGCACATCGTCCCGCGTCCAGTTCACGTTCCGATTTCGCCCGAATTGTATGTTTACTAAAGAGGCACTTTAAACACAGGATTACCTCTATATATATATATATATATATATATATATATATATATATATATATATATATATATATATATATATATATATATATATCCCACAACGATAACTCAAAAAATAATGGGCCGATTTTGATTAAATTTGGTGAATACCTTCCTTTTGCAAGTGGCTTGGTAAGTTCGTTAGCCAGGAAAATCGGCCCAGGTTTTCCCGGAAAATTTTGTGTTTTCTTTTGAAAAAAAAAATCATATCTTCAGAAATAACAAAGTAAGGGCAACCAAATGGTAAGCCGGTTTATATCACAATAGGTAAATAACCTACCAAAATTTAGTTTTGTAGGTTAAAAGATGAAAAAGTTATAGGCACTTAAAGAAAAATAAATTGGGGTTTTCCCCAAAACGTCAAAGTCGTGATTTAAAACGTCAAAATTGGCAACATTTACGCAAAGAACCTGAAACTAATATAAGCTATGGAAAGAAAATGTCTCAAGACGAATGTTTTACAAAGCCTGAAGTCTTTTTTTTTCTTCTTCAACCGTCATTGTTCTTCATTTTACTAAAATATTTCCAGAAAAAATTTTCGATTGAAAAGTGCAACATAACGCGTTATAACTTTGAAAATATTGATTTGAGAGAAAAAAGTTTTTCGTAAAAGTTGTAGGAAATTTGTCCATTGAAAAGTTAAGTTATTAGCATTTTATTTCTTGAACAATTATTAACCAATATATAGGTAAAAAAGTCAATAAATGAATGCTAATAATAGTCGTATAACTTGTAAACGGTGAGTGATACAAAAAAAATAACAAAAAAGATGAGAAATACAATTATCTATAATAAAGGGCATTACTATTTTTGGTTTAAAGTGCACGGTTACGGAGATATAGGCCGAAACGGTTTTTCTCAAAATGGCGGCACTTCCGCCCTCCTAATTTGTAAGGATTTTGTGTTTTTACATTCAGTATGTCATTTTGAACCTATCTATCAAAAAACAACTTCTGTACTTTAGTTCCTTATGGACAAGAATAACGGGCTACTCTATTACCTGTACTAATCAGTATATACCGCAGAATTTACCGCCATAGAAATGGCACTAAATTGGGTTAAGGACAAAAAATGCAACTCGCTTATATTTAGTGATTCATTATCAGTTTTGCTATTCCTAAAAAGATACAAGCCAGAAAATTTTAGAAATCGCGATATAACAAAATTAGTTTCAACATATAGAGGAATAATAGTTAATAATGATGTAATATTCATATGGGTGAAAGGACATAGTCAGATAATAGGAAACGAGATTGCTGATAAACTATCCAGAGAAGCTATAATAACTGGAGAAATTCTCAACAAGGTAACCTTGTCTGATGTAAAAGCGCATCTGAGGGAGTCTATTGGGAGAAAAGGGGCAGAAGAATGGGATGCATATATAAAAACATGAAATAACCATTATGCACTACTAAACCCAAATCTAACAAATAATATTAATAAATATGGAACAGAATCAAGAAAATTTACAACAACGGTGATAAGAGCCAAACTTAATCATGGCAGATATCCTGCTCACCTCAATAGAATAGGAGTGCTAAACAGTCCATTCTGCACATGTGACGGATCCACCCTTGCTGATCTTAATCATATAATTTTTTTCTTGCCCACCCAACAGTATGGCCCGCAATAAATTGTTAGACGCGTTGAGAATAGTCAACATTACGATGCCATTTTTATAACTCACCTATTAGGCCTCGATAAAAAGAACGTGTTCATTTATTTGGTTAGATTTTTTAGTGAAATTAATTTAAATTTTTAAATAATAGTATGTATGTAATTAAGTAGGAAGCTAGGAGTAAAATAAACTGGTGGTTTGTATTAAACAATAACATTAAATAGTTAAGAATTTTGCAGAAATTATACATGTAATTAAATTTAGAGTCCTATTGTCTGTCCCAGTGTGTAACCTCAATCAGTTCCGTGGCCCAGTTAGTTTGTGTATGAGCCAAGGCGGGTCCCTTGGCGAACAAATGTCCTTGTGTATCCCAAACAAATTATAAAAAAAAATCTGAATAAAAATATAACAATATATATATATATATATATATATATATATATATATATATATATATATATATATATATATATATATATATATATATACATATATATATATATATATATATATATATATATATATATATATATATATATATATATATATATACCTACTTAATACACATATATCTATATATACACTCTTTTATAAACATTTTTTTTTTACTTTTTTTTCTTTTTGTTTTTTATTATTATACATATATATATATGTATATATATATATATATATATATATATATATATATATATATATATATATGTATATATATGTGTGTGTGTGTATGTGTATGTATATATGTGTATGTGTGTATATATTTGTGTTTGTATATTGATGTTAATAAGTACTTAGAGCATGAACTAATTATATAAGACAAAATATAAGTACCGTATCTAAATGATATGATTAAACATAGCAAATCGATTTCCTACTTGCATTTGCCTATACCGTATCATATATAAAAATCAAAAAACAGATGGATAGAGAAACTGCAGAGCTACGACTTCCGGATTGAACATCGAAGAGGAAGAAGTCACGCCAATGCAGACAGCCTGTCAAGAAGACCATGTTCAGTGCATGAATGTAAATTTTGCGAGCGACAAGAGAACAAAGAGATCGACAAAGTAACTCATCAGATCAAACAACTGGTGACGGAACAGGAGAATAACACCGATCTAGACGTAAATCTGGAATACATCAAAGACGCGCAGAAGACAGATCCAGACTTGAAAAATATTAGAGAATGGCTACAAAAGGGGAAAAGACCTGAGTGGCACGATGTGTCCCGGTTTGGGGCGGAGGTTAAAGGCTACTGGCTACAATGGGACTCCTTGTGTCTAAAGAATGACATGATCACTCGAAAATGGGAAACTGCCGATGGTAGAGACTGTATGTACCAGACCGTTGTGCCAAGTGAGTGCATAGACAATGTTCTTCAAGAGTTACACAATAGTAGAAGTGGAGGCCACTTTGGGGTCAACAGGACTCTCGCCAGAGTGAGAGACCACTTCTATTGGATAAACTGCCGAAGAAGCGTGGAAGAATGGTGCAAAAGGTGTGACCAATGTGCTTCAAAGAAAGGACCAAAGACCCGATCCAGAGGAAAAATGATGCAGTACATCTCAGGTACACCGTGGGAGAGAGTTGCCGTAGACATCGCAGGACCTTTTCCAATCACATAGTCTGGGAACAGATGCATAATGGTTGCGATGGACTACTTCTCGAAATGGCCTGAAGTTGCGCCGATCCCCAACCAAGAGGCAACGACCGTAGCAGAAGCCCTGATGGAAAATGTCATATCACGGCATGGCGTACCTTTGGAGATTCACACCGACCAGGGCCGGAATTTCGAATCAGAGGTCTGGAAGAGCCTAATGGACTTGCTAGGCATAAAGAAAACAAGAACAACGCCACTCCACCCTCAATCAGACGGCATGTTAGAACGGCATAACAGGACCATCAATCAGTATCTTGCTATGTTTGTCGACGAGAATCAGAGAACCTGAGACAAGCTGATACCTCTGTTCCTCCTAGCTTACAGAAGCTCTCAGCATGAATCTACCGGCTACACTCCATACATGATGTTGACCGGCAGAGAGATGCGGTTACCAATCGACATGACGAGACCACCACCGAACGAGGACATAGCGGACCTAGCTACGTTACCTGAGTATGTCGCCGACCTAGAAGGAAAACTGCGCACTATACACAGATGTGTCAGAGATAGGCTCCTCTTAAGCAGTGACCGGATGAAGATGCGCTTGGATCGTAGAGCAACACCCCATACATTCAAGGAAGGTGATGCAGCGTGGCTGTACCAACCAACAAGGGGAAAGGGCCTCAGTCCCAAACTTCAGAAACCATGGGAAGGGCCATACTTGGCGACTAAAAAAATTAACGACCTAGTCTACAGAATCCAGCTGTCTCCGAGAACTAAACCCAAAGTTGTTCACATAGAGAGGTTGAGCCCCTATTGGGGCAACGAACCCCCAAGTTGGCGGCCGGTAAATACTGTTCGGGACGAACAGTCTTAAGGAGGGGGCAATGTTACAAAGCACTTAAATAGACGTAGTGCGGTGTTGCCACATCTCCAGAACTTCCCCAACATCTGGAAATTTTTGCACAATGTGGCAACACCGCCTCCCCACCCCCTGGGGGTGCCTGGGGTGACCCCCCACAGACGAAGTCTTAACCCTCTAGGAACAAAAATAACGAAGTTACCAATTTGTACCCCGTCGGAACGGATAACTGAGGTCTGCGCATTCCGAACACCCTGTATATAGACCCTGTATACGCAGAGACCACTTACACCCTGTATACGCAGAGAGGTCTTATAGTACGAGAAACACTTCTTGTGTAACATAGGAGTGATAACCACATTTGGATCACCTGTATATACATCCCCCTGTATACACACGGGGCCGATCTGTATTCACAGGACCTTCTAGCAAAAGAAGGTCCTGGAATATTCTGGAATGGAAGGCTCGCTAAACAAGGTAGAAGGTACGACGTGTATATAAAGACGAAAGCAAGCCAGGACAGACAGTTCAGTAAGAGAATGTTGGAGTGACTAGAAGAAGCAGTAACTAGTGTGAAGTAGAGACCGTAGTTTCAGTATAGTGACTTGTGTGCAGATTAGTAACCAGTGTAAGGCCAGATAAACTAAGTGTTTTGTGAGAGAGACGTTCTAGATGTTTATTGTATCCATATTTGGACAGTAAATTAAGTGTTTTGTGAGAGAGACATTCTAGAACTTTTATTGTATCCATATTTAGATAGTAAATAAAGTTGTTTTGTTAAAATTTAAAAGTCTCACTTATCCAGAACCCGGAGAAAACGTAACAATATTAAAGAATGTAAAGTGTTAAATGGCTGCTTTTTTTCCAGATATACGTAGCGTACACAAGCCTTAGACCCAATTGTTAAAAAACGTTTACCCAAAGTAGCTGCAACCCGATGGAACTACAACGGCAGGGTTGTGTTAACTGTATTTGAACACCGTGAATCGTTAATTCAACTTTTTGAAAACATCATGGAAAATAGCAAAAATTGGGACGCAGAAACAATATATATATATATATATATATATATATATATATATATATATATATATATATATATATATATATATATATATATATATATATATATATATATATATATATATATATATATATATATATATATATATATATATATATATATATATATATATATATAGTTCTAGAGGATTTTTGGATGGTTTGAAAGGAGACTTTAATTTTAATTTTTTACTTAATATATTTTCGGAAATATTTCCGTTTTCAGATAATGTATTTAACATATTGCAATGTAAAATAAATGACATTGGTTTTTGCCTGAAAAAAATTAGTGAATTTAAATCCATTATAATTCAAAAAAGGAATGAATTTGATAAGTTCTGGGAAAAAACAATTGAATTGGGGGAAGTGGAGCCACGAAGAAAGCGTCTGCGCAATAATAATGTGGCAGACCCTCAAACTTCTTACCGCCGCCTTTTCTACGAAATTATAGATCAAATTCAGCAGCAAATTAACTGCAGATTTGATCATCTCAGTGACCTGAAATTTCTTGAATTGTGTAATTGTGGAGGATTTAAAGGGATACCTTTCACAGAAGATTCATTCAAATCATTATTAACCACTATGGACATTATTTTGACAAAGCCTTATTACGATCAGAACTTGCAGTCATTTATGAACCCGATGTTATGGACACAAAAACTTACGATAGTGAACTTTTAACTTTCATAAAACAATCAAAATTGGAAAATGCATATTCTGAAGTCTTCAAATTATGTGAATTAGTATTAACAAGTCCTGCTACTAGTGCGTCTGTAGAACGAAATTTTTCTACATTGAAACGTATCAAGAGTTTTGTTAGAAATTCAACAGGACAGGAAAGACTTTCCCAAATTTCAATTTTGTCAGTTGAAAATAAACTCGTCCAGAATCCACAGTTACATGACGACATGATTAACTAATTTTCCAAAAACAACAGAAGAATTGAGTTACACTATAAATAGGTAAGTTTCTGGGATTTGCTTCCCTTATTTCAAATGTCACCGCACGTCCCTGCTCACCACAATTAGCACCGTAGACCGGTTTTGCTCTGATTAGAGCTCGTAAGTACGGCATACTAATTGCAGCGAAAATACACCTACAAAGTAATATGGCTATGGTAGCCATACAACCAACCAACAATTTAGTCTCTATTTTTTTTAAACTTTGTGTTATTTGGAGATGTCGTGACAACATACTACTTGGTTCCGCAACGAGGTGGCGGCACGTGCTTCGTGTCTTACATCTCACTTAGTGTTGGAGGGCTGGCTACCATAGCCATGTTACTTTATAGGTGTACTTTTGCTGCAATTAGTATGCCGTACTGACGAGCTCTAATTAGAGCGAAACCTGTCTACGGTTTTAATTGTGGTCAGAATGCATCAAGCCTTACATACTTTGTCCCTATATTATAGTAAAAATGGGCCAGGTCTGACAATTTATTAAATTGTTAGTTGGTTGTATACAGTCTCTATTTTTTAACACTTTGTGTTATTTGGAGCTGCCGTGACAATATACTACTTGGTTCCGAAACGAGGTGCCGGTACGTGCTTCGTGTCTTACATCTCACTTAGTGTTGGAAGACTGGCTACCATAGCCGTAATACTTTATAGGTGTATTTTCGCTGCAATTAGTAAGCCGTACTGACGAGCTCTAATCAGAGCGAAACCGGTCTACGGTGCATATTGTGGTGAGAATGCATCTAGTCTTACATACTTTGTCCCTATAATAGGGTGGAAATGGGCCAGGGCTGACAATGTACTAAATTGTTAGTTGGTTGTATACAGTCTCTATTTTTTAACACTGTGTTATACATACTACTTGGTTCCGCAACGAGGTGACGTCACGTGCTTCGTGTCTTACATCTCACTTAGTGGTGGAACGCATAATTAAAATGTTGTGAGTGTGTGTTGTCTTGTTTCATGGCTGCGGTCGTCAGACCATTCGCACATTTTTTCCGGCTTCTTGGTTTGGATCCCATCTGTATGCTACTTTTCTTTTAATATATACACATATATGCACACATATATAACAGAGATATTAGTTTACATTTTGTGATACTTTTTATATATTTTCATACAATACTTCTGTGTTTTTGTTTGTTTTAAATATGACGGATATTCTTTTTTCGACCTGTTTACACTATATATCCTCCACTAGCCACAGACTTTTATAAATTACACGGTGAGAATTTGATTTTTATATATGATACGGTATAGGCAAATGGCAAGTAGGAAATCGATTTGCTATGTTTAATCATATCACTTAGATACGGTGCTTATATTTTGTCTTATATAATTAGTTTATGCTCTAAGTACTTATTAACATCAATATACAAACACAAATATATACACACATACACATATATATATATATATATATATATATATATATATATATATATATATATATATATATATATATATATATATATATATATATATATATATATATATATATACCTACATATATACACTCCTTTATAAACATTTTTTTTACTTTTTTTTCTTTTTGTTTTTTATTTTATATATATATATATATATATATATATATATATATATATATATATATATATATATATATATATATATATATATTTATATAACACAGTGTTAAAAAATAGAGACTGTATACAACCAACTAACAATTTAGTACATTGTCAGCCCTGGCCCATTTCCACCCTAATATAGGGACAAAGTATGTAAGACTAGATGCATTCTCACCACAATATGCACCGTAGACCGGTTTCGCTCTGATTAGAGCTCGTCAGTACGGCTTACTAATTGCACCTCTGGATCGGGTCTTTGGTCCTTTCTTTGAAGCACATTGGTCACACCTTTTGCACCATTCTTCCACGCTTCTTCGGCAGTTTATCCAATAGAAGTGGTCTCTCACTCTGGCGAGAGTCCTATTGACCCCAAAGTGGCCTCCACTTCTACTATTGTGTAACTCTTGAAGAACATTGTCTATGCACTCACTTGGCACAACGGTCTGGTATATACAGTCTCTACCATCGGCAGTTTCCCATTTTCGAGTGATCATGTCATTCTTTAGACACAAGGAGTCCCATTGTAGCCAGTAGCCTTTAACCTCCGCCCCAAACCGGGACACATCGTGCAACTCAGGTCTTTTCCCCTTTTGTAGCCATTCTCTAATATTTTTCAAGTCTGGATCTGTCTTCTGCGCGTCTTTGATGTATTCCAGATTTACGTCTAGATCGGTGTTATTCTCCTGTTCCGTCACCAGTTGTTTGATCTGATGAGTTACTTTGTCGATCTCTTTGTTCTCTTGTCGCTCGCAAAATTTACATTCATGCACTGAACATGGTCTTCTTGACAGGCTGTCTGCATTGGCGTGACTTCTTCCTCTTCGATGTTCAATCCGGAAGTCGTAGCTCTGCAGTTTCTCTATCCATCTGTCCTTCGGGATTTCTAAAGTTCAGAAGCCATTGCAGAGCAAAGTGATCCGACCTCACGCGGAATGTTCTTCCGTACAGGAAGCTGTGGAAATGTTCGATGGATCTGACAGCAGTTTTTTCCAGGTTACACAGTAATTTCTTTCTGCTTTTCTGAACGTTTTGCTGAAGTAGCCACAGACTTTTATAAATTACACGGTGAGAATTTGATTTTTATATATGATACGGTATAGGCAAATGCAAGTAGGAAATCGATTTGCTATGTTTAATCATATCATTTAGATACGGTACTTATATTTTGTCTTATATAATTAGTTTATGCTCTAAGTACTTATTAACATCAATATACAAACACAAATATATACACACATACACATATATACATACACATACACACACACACACACACACACACACACATATATATATATATATATATATATATATATATATATATATATATATATATATATATATATATATATATATATATATATATATATATATATATATATATATATATATATATATATAAACACATAAAAATTGAAACTGACCTCGAATATGGGTTCTAGGGGTCCTAGTTCGCGCTCATTTGCAAAAATTTTTTCAAAATTCAAAAGTCGGGGTCTCCCCATTAGTGAATTTTTTCTACGAAAATTCACTAATAGCAAGTTTTTCAGCAAACAGTAAAGCTAAAAATCCTTTAGTTATCAAAAAACATACAATACAATCACAGTTATTATTAACACTTGTTTGTAAAGTTTGTAAATCCCCACCGTCACCGCTGTTAAAAGCAGATCTACTTGCAGCCATATTAGGAATCATAAAATGCCAATGTATTTAACTTACTGGACTGCTTATATATACGAAACAATCAGGCACATTCGCTTTGAACGCGCACCCGGTCTTCGTAGTACAACACGTTCTAAAAACATGCGTACATCGCGCCGAGCCGAGGTTTCTTTTATAAAGTTGCCTGCTGACTACGTGTAAATACACACAATGACATCAGTTAAATAACTGATGTCATTGCATGCATCCACTCGTAGTATCAGATCAGGTTCATGCTGTCCGCAATCGGTCGCATTCACCTTGCTAGGAGCGTTTGAGTTAAAGCTAGAAGGGTCTTCTAGAACTCATGTATTAACCTAATTACCAGATTTAAATTTTGTCTAATTTTTAAAACAATAACTTTCTTCGAGCTATTTCTCGTGAAAGCCTTTGTAAACATTATTCGTTTATTTGCAGTAAAACTACAGCTTGTCAGTCACATTTGTTACTCTTCTAGAACACAAAAGTTTCCGTTTACTACTTGTTGCCTGAGTCAATATTTTGCCTTTTTTTGCCTGTATACATTTCTTATGGATACAAATGGGAGCAAAGCATTTTCTGGTAAACGATGTAAATAATGTTATTTGGGAGAAACACATTCTACACTAAAATGTTTGAGTGTTTTTGGCTTATGTGTAGTTAATATAACTTTTAATTACAAGCTCATAAAGATATTTATGAATGTGGATGTAATAGTAGAAAATAAAGACTATGTTACACTATAGGAGAAAATATACGAATGAGATGTAATTTCAGTTCTGTCAGATGGATGCACGGAAAAAAGTTAATATATATCTCATGTCATATGTGGAACTCAATGTGTCAGTTTCAATACATCTATCTTCTGAACTGATAAAAATAAAAAATGTCACCGTGAATATCCAGTAACCACCAAATAGATGTTCTACAATAATAATTTTTTTATTTGGAAAAGAAGAAAGTGTGTATACCATAAAAGTTCTGCCAGTGACATTGATTGATATGACAAACTTAATTAAATCACTACAAATGGCAATAATTTGTTCATGAAATCCACTTTGTGACTTATAACAGGCTACCTACACTGATTTATGAGGAACAGGATGGACAGCAATAGCATTATATTTTACAAAGTATAAAAGTAGTTCGTGCAACATGGTAGGTATATATTTCTGTGTTCACAATGAAATTTTACAATTATGTAATTAAAATTTGATGTGTTATGACAGAATTGACTCAACAGGATGTCAAAACTGTAAGGGTCCTGCACACATACAAATAATAAGTGTTAAAAAATAATGTTATTAGAATCATAACTACAACTTGCGCTTTTAACATTGGAAGCTTAATTTTAATGTTTAAATTAACAATTATCCTACCAAGCTCAGATGTCACATAACAAGATGAAGTTAAAAAATTCTGGACGCAGTAAGCGCGTTATGGTAGCGAATTTTCATAGAAATGATCTACATCATTTTTCAAGAACACACACACACAAATATATATATATATATATATATATATATATATATATATATATATATATATATATATATATATATATATATATATATATATATATATATATATATATATATATATATATATATATATATATATATATATATATATATATATATATATATATATATATATATATATATATATATATATATGTTCGGAAAGATTTCCGCGGTCTTTAAGGTGAGACATACTTGGTTCTCGGGTTGGACCGCTTCCAGAATTTATGAAAACTCAACGTTTCGGCAACTGTTTTGGAGCAATTTTAACAAAATTACAATATTGAGATCGACATTCTGTTGATTCTTAGAGAATGTAGAAGAAATTACCAATTGTGGGCTATAAAGTTTCTTGGCATTCCAAAGTATCATACGGCATTTAAGCGAATTGAACACGGAAGGCGCAATACCGAGACCTTTGTGCCAGTAATAGAGCTCAAAGACAAACAAAAACCGGTGAAAATATGGCCGTGAAGTTTATATAAATCCATACATTGGTTCCAGACATCTTCCTACTGATTCGGGGATGTGCCAAAACTATGTAGTGAGTATCCTACACACATATAATTTTCATCCTTATGATATTTCTCTGCATCAGGGAAATTGTACGGACACGATTTTCAAAATCGTGTAATATTTTGTAACTGCCTTCTAAGCTCTGTAAAGATTCAAGAAATAATGATGTTTTAAAAAATAATGTTTTTTCGGATGAGGCTACATTTACGAATCGTGGTCAGGTAAGTTTATGTACTTCCAATTTGTAGCACAGGTCATTGTAAATTTCCTGCGTTTTAAATTTTAGATACACAGACACAATATGCATTATTGGTCATCTGAAATTGTACATTGGATTAGAATTGTTGCTCATCAGCATCCTTGGGGAGTCAATACTTGGTGTGCTATAGTAGGGGACATAATCATTGGACAACATTTCTTTGAAAGCCACCTAAATAGGGAGATATACAATTATTTTTTAAGGCAAACTTTAGCTCAACTTCTGAACAACGTAGAAAATCAACAAGAAGATGTGTGGTTTCGGCACGACGGAGCCCCGCCACATTTTACGCGACAAATCAGATACACTCCAAATAACATTTTTGGGGATGGATGGACTGGTCGTGGTGGCGCGGTAAACTGGCCCGCAAGATCTCCTGATCTTACGCTATTGGATTTTTCTTTTAGGTATTTATAAAAGAGAAAGTTGTGGCTATTAAAACAAACAGGCCGGAAAATATGAGAGACCGGATTAGAAATTCATTTAGGTTAGTAACCCCTGAAATGTTGAATAATGTTTGATACTCTTACCAAAGAAGAATTTTTAAGTGTTTGGAAATAAATGGACATTTCGAATACCTTTTAGAAGACAACCGTCGTCAGTGCATACCCAGTTCTTCATGGATAATCGAATTAAAAAAAATACCATTCCATTTGACATTTATAACGTGACACCGGCTCTTCAAAATGACGAGGAGAAGTAAATGTCAAAAATATTTGGGAATGTGTCCCCTAGGCTGCTCATTAACTCATTTAATTTTTAGCAAAGTATTCGAGTGGTTTTTCGGACATCCAATTGTAACACATTGAAATCCTCACCAGTATACAAACGAAGGAATTTGGAATGAAGCTTAGTCATTACTGTTGTTTAGCGGGAACTAAACAGTAGGTATTCTTTTTAGATTTTTTTTCCAAAACGTTGTTACAGTTATTTTACAGTTACTGTCCATAACATTTTTATTCTGTAGATCATGTTTTTTTTCTGATTTGACAGTTTACGAACCTTTGATAACTAAAATATTATTATTGGAATTTTTACTAGAGATAACAAATCAGTGGATGATAAATTTGGAATCTGTAAATATGCATGTGCCCCACTGCCTTTCCTAATAGGGAAGATTAGTACTTTGTATGTACAATCTGCATTTTGATTTCAGAATGACCTGTACCTCATGCGATCAGCCTAAATGTTCTTCCCAATATTTGCTTTGTCTAGCAGATGCTCTTGTGAACTCTGTGTAGTGTGTGCTAAAGTTTCGAGTACTGAGCCGCGAAGCATAGCTGTAAAGAAGGGTAGTATGCGTTTATTTATATCCAGAATTGCCAGTCTGTCAGTCTTGATCCTACTGCTAAACTTGTTTCTAAAATGTTAAGCAACGAAAATTTTCTAAATGAATTATTATTTTGGCGGGAGGTTAGAAATTCTAAAATGTTAAGCAATTAGGAATTCTTAAATGATTTGTTATTTTGGTGGGGGTTAGAAATAGTGTTGGTGAGAATGCTTCTGAGCTTATATCGACTTCCCAGAGTGCTCCAGCGTTTGGTAAATCTGTTGAAGTTCTCAGCAACAGACTTGATGTGTTGAAAGAATCAAACATTCATATGATTGGACAATTGTCTAGCAATCCTGAAAGTGCTAATACCAGTGTTATTCAGTTAGAGGGTGCCGGCAGTGGTAAAGATATAGGTAGTCCTGGCACGTCGAGCAATATCTTAAAATAATATGCTTTCACTTCAGAAATTGTTATTAGACCTAAAGCTCAAAATCAGGTAATTTCTGTCACTAAGTCCGTAATACGGAGGGAAATAGATCCTGCTCAAATGAGGTTCGACATGGCGAAGGTAACAAGTATTTAAAACCTAATTGGCTGTAAAAGTGATGACAGTACAATGAGACAAGAACCTGGCAAAGGAAAACCTGTAGGAAAAATATAAAGTCAACCAGGAAGTCAAACCTAGCCTCAGGATCTTTGAAATTTTTTAACAGGATGGCTCGAACATTAGGCCTGTTAGAAATTAAGCCGCTAAGAGATAAGTAAAATTTCTTATAACAGTTCATAAGAAATTTTACTATACAAACGGATTCTCTTGCGTTTGGAAAAGCTATGGGTTATGGAAGACTAGTAGGTTATGATTCTTGTATTGTATTTGATGTCAACAGCCTGCGTAGGTGCTTTAAATGCAATATGAGCACAATCGCATTGGTAGACATTGTTTTAATAAAATAGCCCAAAATGTACTTATGAACATATCATTGGTGGCTGTTATCCTGACGATTTCATGTGTTCAACTGTTTTTCCTACAAAAGAGAGGTCCAAGGGTCATTTTGACGTGGAACATAGTACTTGAGATTGGGATAAATGTTCTGATTGCAAGCTGTTATCCTGGCGATCTCATGTGTTCAACTGTTTTTCCTACAAAAGAGAGGTCCAAGGGCAATTTTGACGTGGAACATAGTACTTGAGATTGGAATAAATGTTCTGATTACAAGCGCAGGCATTATATGTTTGCCATAGCAAGTTACTGGCTCTCAGGGTAGCTCACTTGTTGGTACCCAGAGAGCCAATTGTTTTGCAGCAATTGTATAATGTATCATTTGTTGCAGCACAGTGTGACATTGCAACATATTCAGTTGTTCTCTGTTGATTTCAAAATTATCGGATCTGGCCGTATTTATTATAATTTAACAAGAGGGGAGGAGTTTTGCTGGTACTATGTTTTCCATTTACTTACTTACTAATATTCTAATTGTGTGTCCATTGGTGAGAACGTGTGCCTTTAAAGCCAAGAGTACTGTGTTTGAGTCCCAGTATGGAAACATTTCACCTTACATGCTGTGAAAGTAATACCAACCAATGTTGTGTCATTGTATTTAAGCAGGTTGGCGGCATGCACATTCTGCCCCACGGAGAAGGCGTAAAACCGTCGGTCCCGGATACCAAGCTATGTTGGGCACGTTAAAGTTTCTCACCCTCCACATAGAAATGCAGCAGTTTAGCCAAATTTCCTGTAATGTTGAGTAACATTGTTGTCACCTGCCGTCGGTGTTTAACCATAGTCGCGGAGATGAATCGACGTTAAAAAAATGTGCCAATAATTGAGCTCTTGTTGAGATCTTTGTTGTGAATATAGTTTTGTTCGTCCAAACCATTGTTAATATTGTGTTGTATATCCCTCCTTTTATATCACCTGCGTTTTACTATCACTTTGCTTTTGCATGGCGACGGCAGATTAGATATAATATTAGTGATTTATAAGTATTAAAAAAAAACGGAGTTATTAGCGTTAAAAATGCTTGTAAATGGCATTTTTAGAGCGCAGTCACTACGTCAGAACTTTAAATATGTTTAGTGAATTTGTAAATCATTAAAGTGAAACATTTTTGTCTTTCAGATAGTCAGCTCCAAGATCAGCGAAAGGGTTATGAGTCTGCTTTATTTTCCTTTGCACGGGCTAGCCATGTCGCACGCTTGTTACAACCCAATTATTTACTGCTACATGAATGCCAGATTTAGAGAAGGGCTCTTCCATGTTCTGCGGTCCATTCCAGGAATCCGTAGGTGTGTGGGTCCGTTATCAACTTCCTCAGGATTTCCCCACACAGGTAAGAAACGTAACTTGTTAAACTAAACCAGGAAGGGAATCGGTGTTACAGTTATATTGTTAGAATATTTTGCTAAAGTTTCAACCCACTATTGTACCAATTAATCACTGTGCCTTGATCTAGGTCTGCACAGCAATTGGGAGGGTGAAGTTTTATATTGCTCGACAGAGCAATATAAAACTTATATATAAACCGGAGACATCCGGTCTAGACTGACCGCAAATCAGTTGTCTTTTGCGGTCCAGAGCTATACACTCACACAAGATGTTCTGGGCTGATTCCTCCACCTCACCGCAGAGTCCACATGCCAGGTCCCCCTCAAACCGCCTTATTTTATGCAGGTATTTCTTGACGGCCATGTGTCCCTCAAAAGTCTTATTAGGTTCCTGAACTGCCCTTTGCTAAGATTTAGCAGCTCCACGGCTCTCTTTGAACTGGGTTCGTCAATTACTGACTTCCCATGTTTGAGCCCTGGACAGTCTGCCCAGTTCACCTTGTGTTCGTTCCTGGCCCAGAACTTAATGGGTACCCGAACTGGCCCATATTAATTGAACAAAATATTGATTTGGAACTGTCACCTTAGAAATTTCGAGCTTCAAGTTGCTTTTACTACCCACCTTCTGTCATCTAATTGTTACGGTTATCCACTTTGTTACCATTTTCGTTCGAACTACAGCATAATTTTCATCATTTTTATGTCACAACACTGAGGCTGTTTTGAGTTTTTAGATATATATGGGTATCGAGCATGACAACGTACCACAAAAACTGTGTAACTTGATGAAGAAATATTGGATTTGGGAGAAGAAGATCCGAAAGTTAGTACTAGGCGCTTGGGACTGAATTAAGAGGTTTCTAAAAGTACTGTAACGAAGTTTTGCAGGAACAACTAATATATCCTTTTCATACCAAAAAAGTACAGCACCCGTTGCTTATTGATCCTTCGTTGCGATTCGCTTTCTGTAGAAGTATTCAAAATAATAGAATTTGATAAAATTTCTAGACGCAGCGCGTTATAATAGTGAATTTTCATAAAAATTGTACACTATTATTATACGGCATATTAGTAAAGTTAATACTTTAAGCTTACACAGACCTTGAAGATCGATTTTAGAGGTCCTAGTACGCGCAGATTTGAAGAATCCTTTCGAAAGTGTTACCATTGATATCTCTCTAGTATCCAAAAAATCTTGCGTTTTAACTCCTTTTGAGAAAAATGCCCAAAACTCAATTTTCTATGAAGGTAAAAAACCACATTTTGCTATATCTGTAGATAGTGTAAGTCTCTTTAAAAGAAACTTTTATTACCAATTTCATTAAAGTTATACAGAAGATTTCCAGAAGGAAACTCAATTCACGTTTAGAAAAGTAAAGTATCTGCCAAATTATAAAGGTAGTACTTATTTTTCCTTATTAATCGCCCGTATAATTTTGCTTAAGTCAACCTAATCAAACCGGTTTTTTCAATAACAATTACAACAATAACAAAATTATAATTTCAGACTCAAAGGTGACAAACTTCTTTAGGGGTTTTAAACAAAAATAAGATCTTGTTCAAAACGTATGAAATCTGTGCACTATTGTTTCTCCAAATGTGAAAATAAAACATTAAAAAAACATATATTAATCCAGCTGGATTCAATCACGTAACCTTCTGCGTGGGATGCGAGCGCGGTACCCGCTGCGCTATCTAGCCACACGTCAACAAAGGTTTTATTTGCGTCATACTTTAGATCGGCTTCATGCCCGGGATATTGTATTCCAAGAATATATAATTAATTAATGACAGAATTAGGTAGTAAAATTACCATTGAAACACATTCCACAACTGTTTCGGTCTTATATGACGTTTTATGTTTAAGTTTAAAGATAAAATAAACTATTTTAGAATCATTTTTATAGAGACTTGGCTTGATTTTGTTTAAATGTCTGCTACATTATTATGCAGCAGCATAATATATCTATGCTGCGCTAAAACTGTGTTAGAGGCCGTTAATAAAGCTACAAATATAATGTATTTTAATAACTGATTGAATCGCCCAGTTAAATAACAATCATTCGGCAAATGTTTTATTTCATGTCGTCTGCCATTTTCCATAACTGCGGCCGAGATTTCACGATTGTTGGTTCGGGTAGTATATTTTCTGCATGGTAGATATTTAGTTTGGTTACCGTTGCTGTATGGTTTATACCTGTTGTAGGAATTAATATACGCGTGGCAGTTAACTACTATGTCTGTCAGGCATTCAACCGCTAAGTTGTTTCAACGCATGTCTTTGGGATTTTATTTTTAATTTGGAAAAAACTCTAAATATTGTGAACCAAATTACTTAAAATTCACAACATATGTTTACTGGCACTATTTCTAGCCACGTGTAAAGTCTCATTCCAGTTACTCTGATATAACTATATATATATATATATATATATATATATATATATATATATATATATATATATATATATATATATATATATATATATATATATATATATATATATATATATATATATATATATATATATTGTAACCAAAAATATAGCGTTTTCAAAAAGTTTTCCCCGATTTTCCACCGGAAAAATTTGAGCATAAAGGCTGATTAACAAACTGGACTTTGGTTTTTGTCCAAATAAGAGATTTTTGTCAAGTCTTATTGAAATCAGTTTAGTATTTTTTGAGTTATCGCTCGGAAATATATATATATATATATATATATATATATATATATATATATATATATATATATATATATATATATATATAGGACCCCTCATATATACCTATATATGAGGGGTTCTGCGCTCGCCTTCCGCTACTGAGCATGCGTGTGACTTAACAAATATGGCGGTTGTATTAAGTGTGACGTAAGCTACAAATTGATATGACGTAATGCAAGATGGCGATCAAGATGGCCGATCAGAAGTGAAAAACCTGGGGAATTTAAAATTTTAGACGGTAGTTGGCGCCACCCTTCGAAAGAGGAGGCTCCGCCATTTTGATTTTTGCAAAGAGCAGCGTAACAGATGACAGTTGGCGCAGGCGCAAACTCAACTTTTTAGTTCTTGGTTTAAGTCCTATATGTGGTGTGTCATTTTACTCGGCTTAGGAAGCAGAATTCAAATTGAGGATATACGCATGCGCAAACCAAAATTTTTAGTTTTTGGTTTAAACTCCACATGTTTGGTATCATTGTACTCGGCTTGGTAAGCAGATTTTAAAAATTTGGAAAATGCGAATGCCAGTTATGCTAGATATGGCAATAGCAACCAACAAAAATCCTAAGAATATGCAAATGCCAGATCTGACAACATAGCAACAAATAAAAATCTTAAGAATATGCGAATGCCAGACATATATATATATATATATATATATATATATATATATATATTATATGTATTATATATATATATATATATATATATATATATATATATATATATATATATATATATATATATATATATATATATATATATATATATATATATATTTGTGTGTGTGTGTGTGTGTGTGTGTATACATATAAGCAACTAAAAAGTTTAATGGACCTTGGTTTTGGGTTCTAGGGACCCAAATTCGCGCTGATCTAAACATATTTTTTCCAAAGCTTTTAATCGTGAGCTCTCTATCAGCAAATTTTTCTTAATGAAAAGTTGCTAAAATGCAGATTTTACCAGAATTTATTCACAGACAAAGCTACATTTACAAGATCTGGTATTACAAACAACATGTTTACAGCAGCACCGATGCAAATACAGATGCAACTAAAGTTTCACGTTATCGATACGAATTTAAAATCACTGGAATAATTAATAATTTTGTTATGGGGCCTGTTGTAATACCAACTCGACTTAACGGAGGAAATTTGTTGCAGTTTCTGCAACACACGTTGTCGGATCTTTTGGGTGATCTTCCACTAGATCTACGCATAGACATGTGTCATGCACGATGGTGCTCCTCCACATTGTACTCTATCAGTTCGACAATATTTGCACCAAGCATTTCCAAACCGATGGATTAGAAGAGGGAATGATGCTCCTATAAATTGGCCACCGCGATCTAACACTTTGTGATTTTTTTTATGGGGTGCCTTGAAATTAAAAGTTTATTTGTCTCCAGTTGAGAATGAAGATGAACTAAATAGAAGAATTGTTGCTGCAACTAATTCTCTAAGAGAGAATCCACAAATATTGGAAAGAATCCAGTTTAATTTTTTACGAAGCATTTGCTTGTGTTTTCAAGAAAATGAAAGTCATTTGAAACATTGACATAGAACCGTTTACTATTATCATATTATTAAATTTTACTAATAACAATTTATAACAGTTATGCCAATTTAATGTTTTTTTATTCACTTATATCAAATTACCTGGGCTATGTTGTTATTTGCAATTTTTTTTATTTTTTGCTAAACCGCTGAACTAATAGAAACATCAGACGAGAAAAAATTTCAAATCAACTTATAAAACAAATATCAAGAACATTGGGGTACACAGTATTTTTTTGAATAAAAATAGGGTAGGCAGTCAAAAATAAGACACCCTGTACTTTCATTTTTGAGAAACACAGTGAATTTGTGCAATACCTAAAGGAAAATACCTGTGTCAAACTTGAAATTTAAAAGGTTCAGCCAAATTGGAGTTAACAAACACATTTCGATTTTTAAAGCCCCACTTTTTGTCCCTTATAAACAAAAATGATGATGGCTCCTCCTTGTACAAAATATTCCGGAGGCAAAATACCCCTCCATTCGGATCTCCGGGAGAGGGGTGTACAGGGGGCGCCAACATCAAGATTTAACATATCCTTTTCGAATATATGTGGCCTAAATTCTAACCTGAATTCCGTCCACCATTTCCTCCAGGCTAACAGGCCCCAACTCCTCTTCCTCACCGAAACCCAAATCAGTGCCAAAACAGCCACTAATCACCTTAATTTCCTGGGTATGAGCTCCTTACTTCCTTTAGATTGCATGGAGGCGTGTGCGCATACATCCGTAGCAATCTACCCTGCACCAGACTCCCCACTTTAGAAGCTGGAAGAAAAGACATACTAAGGATAAAACTTTCTCTCAGGGCTGCAACTAAATTCATCTGTTGCATTTACCGGTCACCTTCTGACAACAACTTTGTCCAGCTCTTTAACTACATTTCTCAAAAAAAACCGACTATCTGATTTCTGAATATCCTCCCTTCGAGGTCACTATTCTTGGTGACTTCAATGTCCATAATAAGGAATGGCTAGGATCTTCAAAAACCGATCCACAAGGGAGAGCAGCGGATGCCTTTGCAGTCAGCAATTCTTTAGCCAATATGGTTCAGCAACCTACTTACTTTCCTCGTATCCCAACACACAGCTCAAATCCCTTGGATCTCCTTCTTACTACACAACCTGAATGCTATAAGATACCAGTCACCTCCTTGGGCGCTCAGACCACGGCATTGTCACTGCTTCCTGCGCAATGCAACCCCAGGTCACACAGTCATCACACCCACGTATCGTTTGGCACTACAACTACGCAAACTGGGACGAAATGCGGGATTACTTTTCCTCATTTCCATGGGCGTCTGTCTGCCTCTCTCATCCCGACCCCTCTGATATCTCACAAAACGTCACCGAAATTATCCAAGCTGGCATGGAATTATCTGTCCCACTTCAGCCACTCTTTTGAGTGGGCTTTTGCCCTGGTTCTCTAAATCCTGTGACAAGGCCAGACTTGAAAAGGTCAAAGCTCACAAAACGCTTCTACACAATCCCAGTCAAGAAAATCGTCAAGCATTTAACGACGCAAGAAACCGCTATGTCCGCATTCTTTCTGCGGCAAAAAACTCGTTTAATAACCACATCAAAAACAAAGTCCTCTTAAGCTCCAACGGCGGCAAACCCTACTGGACTCTTGCTAAATCTATTGGGAATAATTTCTGCAAAAGCACGTTCCCACCTCTTGTCTCAGGGGATGAAATTGTTTCTACCGCCCTGGGCAAGGCTGAGCTTTTTGCTTCGTTGTTCGCCGGCAATTCTACTCTCAACCCACCTCCAAATGTTCAACCACCAACAGTCCCCAATGTAGCGCATAAAATGACGGACATCATTTTCAAAACCAAAAAGGTACGAAAGATGCTCTCTTCTCTTAATACCAGAAAAGCCTCTGGGCTTGACGAGATCCCAGCAATTGTTCTCAAAAAATGCGCACCAGAGCTTGCTCCTGTCCTGACTCGTCTGTTTCAGATATCTTATAATAAAGGCATATTCCCTAGTAACTGGAAAACTGCTCGAGTACAATCCATCCCCAAGAAAGGATCCAAAGCGTTTCCCAGCAACTACAGGCCCATTTCTCTCCTTTCAGTCGTCTCTAAAGTGATGGAAAAGTATATAAACACCGAATTACTAAAATTTCTTGAAAAACACAGTCTAATCCACGACAGGCAGTATGGATTCCGTCAGCGCAGATCGACTGCCGACCTCCTTTCCTTTGTCACCCATTCTTGGAACAAGTCTATGGAACAACACGGTGAATCCCAGATTGTTGCTCTAGACATATCCAAAGCATTCGACCAGGTCTGGCACGCAGCGCTGCTTAATAAACTTCCGGCCTATGGCCTACCACCAAAACTCTGTATGTGGACAGCAAATTTCCTCTCCAACAGGAGCATATCTGTTGTTGTGGATGGCCATTCCTCTAAACTGTATCCAATTAATGCAGGAGTTCCTCAAGGTTCCGCTTTAGCCCCTACTTTGTTTCTTCTCCACATCAATGACCTCCTCTCGAGCACATCCAACCCAGTTCACAGCTACGCGGACGACAGCACCCTCCATTCAAATATACAATATTCTAAGCCTGTCCCTTTAGCCCAATTAGATGAGGATCGCAGACTCATGGAGGGTTCTGTCTCCATGGATCTACAAAAAATATTAGACTGGGGAAGTAGAAATCTTGTACAATTCAACCCCACCAAAACTAGGTCTTGCTTTCTTTCTTACAAGAGATACACCAGCACTAGACCCATCACAATGAACAACCAAGTTATTCAAAGTAATGAGTCCTTTTCTCTTATTGGCATTTCTGTGGATCGAAATCTTAATTGGCACCAACATGTCACATCAATTGTAGAAGCGGCTGCTAAGAAATTAGGTTTCCTCTTCCGGGCTCGCAAATACTTTTCACACTAATCTCTATACCCTATATACTTCACAAATAAGGCCAAACCTTGAATACTGCTCCCACATCTGGGGTGCCGCTGCCGCTTTTACACTCGCTATCCTGGACTCCAATCAAAAGAGAGCTATACGTCTCATCGGTGACCCTACTCTCACCCAAAGGCTGTCATCCCTTGCCCACCGACGTGCCGTTGGTGACCTCTCTCTCTCTTTTATAGATATCTGCACGGGCACTGCTCAGAGGAGCTTTCCTCCATAGTTCCCCCACCTGCCGCCCCCAACAAATCCACTAGGGGAACAGAGCAAATGCACCCTTTTACTGTCCAGGTCACCAGACATAGAACATCCTGTTATGCCCGCTCTTTTGTCCCGAGGACTTCCAAGTTGTGGAATTCCTTGCCGGCACATGTTTTCCTTCTCCTCCGAACCTCCAAACCTTCAAGTCCAGAATTAACAAGCTGCCTCTTGCCTCCTTGTCAACACCCACGGCACGATAGTATTTAGGCTGTAAGCCCTCGTGGTGTGTTGTTGAAAAATTAAAAAATAGTAATAAACATAAAAAAAAACATAAGTAACACGTATTTTTCGCACGCCTTGATGCATATATATATATATATATATATATATATATATATATATATATATATATATATGTATATATATATATATATATATATATATATATATATATATATATATATATATATATATATATATATATATATATATATATATATATATATATATTGAGACGTTCTGGCTTATTTACATTTGATTTTGTTCAGTCAACATTTATTTAGGCCTCTAATAATTAGCTTCCTGCTGAAAAACTCGAGAAGTTGAAATTATCTCGCAATAAGATATTAATACTTCGATAGTTCTGTATTCAGTCCCGAGATAACTGTACAGACGTATTTGTGCAATTCAATAACACCACAGTTAAATACAGGCATTCCTCGTGCTCTTTGATAAAAGGTTAATTTTGTTGACACCAGCTGGAACATAAATTTATCACTTAATGTGTCTGCATCTTGAAAACTCTGAGATCTTCTCTGCATAAGGGGTGTTAAGTATGATTTCGAGTATCTGGAAGGCAATTAGAAGTCGTTATAGTTGGTCGAAGCTGGAGATACCGTGAGAAACACGAAGGGCCATATGGCCTGAACATTCTTACAAACAAGGAAAATAGAACAATGCTTGCGGATTTTGTATTAACCGCAAATCTTTATGTCAATGTTTGGAAATATGCAGCTTATGAGCTACGTATTTTAATTATAGATGTCTCTTTGTGAAATAAATGGCTTCCCACTTGCTTTCACGTCTAGTAAACTTTGCCATTTACCCTTGTATCTTTGGCACTATTATTCAGATAAGACATTGTAACTGCTCACTCAAAATGTATTGTGAAGTTTAAAAAAAAAAGAGGCACTTGCAATTTAATAGACACATATTTCGTTAAAGGAGAGGTTAGTCGTTTGTTATAATTATGCAAACCGAAGCGGCACCCTTTGCGATTGTTCAGATACCCAGTTATTATAAAACACATGTTTCTGCAACATTGGGCATGTTAGTTATGTGACACTTTGTGCGCATTTTCATGACATTTATGCAGTAAGATAATATTTTAGCGGTAGCCAGTTAATCATTTATTAAGAACTTGCGAATGTTAGACAGTCGAGCATATGTGCAGGTTGATACACAGTTGTGACAAGCGGGTATATTATTGCAATTTAGCTGTATAAACATGTAGTTAGTCTTATGCAATTAGTAAGTAGGGGGAAGGAGACGAATAATGGTTTTTGTGTATTGTTAATAACTAGGAGAACCAGTGGGACATTCGCAACTAGGTACACTTTCAAAATGGTTATTGTACATAGAATATGTGTATTAAAATTTAGTTTTAACTAGAAGAAGACGCATAAGAATATATGTGAGTATCAAGACAGTTTTTTATAAAAGACTAGAGTGACATGCTGCAGATCACGTAGGCACTAATAAAGTCGATAATTATGTACATAGCCGGTATATTTTCACCCGTAGTGACTAGGCCTGTGATTCTTTGTTCTCACGCTCGGGGCGGAGCGATTTCATATAAAAACATGTACGATTGGAACAGATAGGAAGACTTCATCGATACCTTAGAGTTGTCTTTTCTGCAGAGCTGTCTTCGAACTTAAGGTTCTTTAAGCAGACTTGTGGACACTGTCCGCTGGGAAATCCTGGGCTAGTAAGCAACAGCACACTCTCGCCATGATCGATCCGGGCCGATTGGTGCTGATGTTGAAAACTGTGGTTTTCCTTGGAATTGTGTCTGCCTTTTTGAACGTCCTTCTGCTGAAAAGTTCCCTGTGGTTAGTAGGCACAGCATACTATCGCAATGATCGATTCTGGCAGATTTATGCTGTGTTAAACACTGTGGGGTTCCTAGAACCTCGTCTGGAGTCAGCTGGTTATAGTGCTGAAATTCCATAGGTATTTTCCATGGCGTACTGGCGGAGAAAGCCTATGGTAAACACTAGCGCCATAAATAAAATTCGAGCGAGAGTGTCGAAGTAGGGGACCTCTGCTGGTATTGTTAACGCGAATCTCACTACACCCCCCCCCCCCACATAGACGAGACCCAGGAGTCGAGCCGCCGTCCCCGCCTGGAGGCCCTGCCGCAGCCTGTCGGGACAAGAAGTAACTCAGAAAACGGTGAGTGTACCTTTAAAATAACATATGCTATTGGGTGTCCCTAAATTGCTTGTCCAATTTGATATATTTAAGCAGAAACTTGAACCCTGTAAGTTTATTTGCCTGCATATTATTTAAATAAATTTATTCGTGCATTAAATGTTACCAAGTTTGTTATATTTAATCTAAACTGAAACCTAGCATTTTATTTACTTATGTATAGAAAGTATTTTTTGCATCTAAATGTTGCCAAATATGCCATATGTAAACTAAGCTTTAAACCTAGCGTTTTAATTGTGAACATATAATGTACAGAAAGTATTTTTTTGCATCTAAATGTTACCGAAATCGGCGTATTTAGACTAAACTTGACCTCTAATATTTTAGTTGTTTGTATATCGTGTAGAGAAATTATTTGTACATTAAAAGTTGCCAAGTTCGATATATTTAAACTAAAACTTGAGAGCTGGGATTTTGTTGATTTGTATATCATCAAAGCGATTTGGTAGATTTAAATGAAACTTGAAATCTGGACTGTTATTTGTTTGTATATTATGTAGAAAAATTATTTGTGTGCTTAGATGTTGCCAAATATAATATATTCAGACTAAAACTTTAAGTCTGGAATTTTGATTTGTTTGCATATAGTGTAGAGGAGTTACTCTAGCACTGAACCGTTGCCAAATTTAATACATTTAAACTAAACCTAAAACCTAGTATTTTGGTTGGTTGCATATTATATGTAGAAATTATTTGTGCAGTTAAATGTTTCCAAATTTTAATATGATTAAACTATAACTTGAAATCTGGAATTTTATCTGCTTGTTAGGTAAAGAAATTATCTCTTCATCTAAAAACGTTGCACAATTTAATATATTTAAACTAAACTTGAAACCTAGTATTTTAGTTGGTTGGATATTATATGGAGAAATTATTTGTGCATTTAAATTTGATAAATTGAACTGAAACTTGAAATCTGGACTGTTATTTGTTTGCTAATTACGTAGAAAAATTATTTCTGGGTTCAGATCTTGCCAAATTTAATATATTCGGACTAAAACTGGAAGTCTGGAATTTTACTTTGTTTGCATATAGTGTAAAGGAATTACTCGAGCATTGAGACGTTGCCAAATTTAATATAAACTAAACTTGAAGCCTAGTATTTTAGTTGGTTGCATTCTATATGTAGAAATTATTTGTGCATTTAAATTTGATAAATTAAAACTGAAACTTGAAATCTGGACTGTTATTTGTTTGTACATTATGTAGAAGAATTATGTGTGCGTTCGGATGTTGCCAAGTTTAACATATTCAGACTAAAACTTGAAGTCTAGAATTTTGATTTGCTTGCATATAGCATAGAGGAATTACTCGAGCATTGAGACGTTGCCAAATTTAATATATTTAAACTAAACTTGAAATTTGGAAACTTATTTGTTTACATTATGTCGAGAAATTATTTGTGCCGGTAAATGTTACAAAATCTGATATATCCAAACTGAAACTTGAAGCCTGCAATTTACTTTGTTTGTATGTCATTCAGATAAATTACTTCCGCATCTAAAGAGTTGCCAAATTTACTGAAAGGTAAACTAAAACTTAAAATCAGAAACGTTACTAGCTCATGCCGTATTTAATGAGATTACTTTGCATTTGAAAACAAATATCTTGTTCCCACCTAATGGAATTTAAATTTGAATCCTGAAACCAGAATTATGTAGCTCTTTATAATATAATTTAAATATGAATCGTGAAACCAGAAGTATGTAGCTCTTTATAACATAATTTCAATCTGAATGGTGAAGCCAGCGTTGTGTAGTTCTTTATAATATAATTTAAATCTAAATCATAAAACCAGAATTGTGTAGCTCCTTAGAATATAATTTGAATCTGAATCGTGAAACCAGAATTATGTAGCTCTTTATAATATAATTTAAAGCTGAATCGTGAAACCAAAATTGAGTAGCTCCTAAGAGTATAATTTGAATCTGAATCGTTAAACCAGAATTCTGTAGCTCTTTATAATATAATTTAAATCTGAATCGTGAAACCAGAATTATGTAGCTCTTTATAATACAATTTAAATCTGAATCGTGAAACCAGAATTATGTAGCTCTTTATAATATAATTTAAATCTGAATCGTGAAACCAGAATTATGTAGCTCTTTATAATATAATTTAAAGCTGGATCGTAAAACCAGAATTGTGTAGCTCCTGAGAGTATAATTTGAACCTGAATCGTGGAACCAGAATTATGTAGCTCTTTATAATATAATTTAAATCTGAATCGTGAAACCAGAATTATGTAGCTCTTTATAATATAATTTAAATCTGAATCGTGAAACCAGAATTATGTAGCTCTTTATAATATAATTTAAATCTGAATCGTGAAGCCAGAATTATGTAGCTCTTTATAATATAATTTAACTGAATCGTGAAACCAGAAGTATGTAGCTCTTTATAATATAATTTAAATCTGAATCGTGAAACCAGAAGTATGTAGCTTTTTATAACATAATTTCAATCTGAATCGTGAAGCCAGCGTTGTGTAGTTCTTTATAATATAATTTAAATCTAAATCGTAAAACCAGAATTGTGTAGCTCCTTAGAATATAATTTGAATCTGAATCGTGAAACCAGAATTCTGTGGCTCTTTATAATATAATTTAAATCTGAATCGTGAAACGAGAATTATGTAGCTCTTTATAATATAATTTAAATCTGAATCGTAAATCCAGAATTATGTAGCTCTTTATAATATAATTTAAATCTGAATCGTGAAACCAGAATTATGTAGCTCTTTATAATATAATTTAAAGCTGGATCGTGAAACCAGAATTGTGTAGCTCTTTAGAGTATAATTTAAATCTGAATCGTGAAACCATAATTCTGTAGCTCTTTATAATATAATTTACATCGGAATCATGAAACCAGAATTATGTAGCTCTTTATAATATAATTTAAATCTGAATCGTAAAACCAGAATTATGTAGCTCTTTATAATATAATTTAAAGCTGGATCGTGAAACCAGAATTGTGTAGCTCTTTAGAGTATAATTTAAATCTGAATCGTGAAACCAGAATTCTGTAGCTCTTTATAATATAATTTACATCTGAATAATGAAACCAGAATTATGTAGCTCTTTATAATATAATTTAAATCTGAAGCGTGAAACCAGAATCATCTAGCCCTTTATAATATAATTTAAATTTGAATCGTGAAACCAGAATTATGTAGCTCTTTATAATATAATTTAAATCTGAATCGTGAAACCAGAATTATGTAGCTCTTTATAATATAATTTAAATCTGAATCGTGAAACCAGAATTATGTAGCTCTTTATAACATAATTTAAATCTGAATCGTGAAACCAGAATTATGTAGCTCCTTATAATATAATTTAAATCTAAATCGTAAAACCAGAATTGTGTAGCTCTTTAGAATATAATTCTAATCTGAATTGTGAAACCAGAATTCTGTAGCTCTATAATATAATTTAAATCTGAATCATGAAACCAGGATTATGTAGCTCATTATAATATAATTTAAATCTGAATTATGAAACCAGAAATATGTATCTTATTATAATGTGAATTAAGTCTGAATCTGGAAACCAGAAGTATGCAGCTCCCTAGAATATAATTTTGAATCTGAAACTTGAAAACGAGAGGTCCGTAGCTCTATATAAGATAATTTGAATCTGAAATTTGAAATCAACAGTATCTAGTCTTACATAAAACAATTTTGAACCTGAAACGGGAAACCAGCAATATCTAGCTCTGCATGAGGTAATTTTAAACCCGAAACTTACAACTGAAGGTATGTAATTCCATTTCTGTGTAATATTGAAACTGAAACTTGAAGTCAAAAATATGTGGCACGCTTTTAATGCACTTTGAAACTAAAACCTGAAGTTAGGAATCTCATTCTTTTATATGTTACCTGATGAAATTGCTTTGTACCTGAAACAGACATCTTGGCTCCCCCTTTTGTATTAAACTAAAACTTGAAATTAAGAATATGTGGTGTGCACTGGACGGTTCGTAAAATAAAGCAAAGGGATATAGAATAAATGAAGTACTTCCCCCTGTGTTCTGACAAAGTTGTGTAATTATTCTTCTTGTGTGTAGAATGACAGTCAGGTGAAGCCTCGTTTCACGAAGTGCCACGATCCGAACATTTAATACCTCCAGAGAGGCATAGTCCAAGAAGGACTTCGCGATTTATCACAATTTTGCATGACTGAAACGAGAGGGCAACCTGAAGGTCAGTAATTAGTTGAAAGCCTTGCGATACACGTCATAATATTGGGTGAGGTAGTAATAGGTTTGTTGCCGTCTCCGCTTAGTCAGTCAACAGTGATCTGGCCTGGATTACGATGCCTTCCCCTTGCGTCTCCTACAGCCTACAGGTCCAAAACAAAATACTTTTCAAGCGGTATTTGGGTGAACTTTCTACTTCTTGACCTGCCAAACCTCCGAAAATCTAAGACCTCCAGTGAGGCTATAGTCCAAGAATGGGGCGAAAAATCTTAACTGTGGCACCATGGAGGTGGAAAAGGCAACCCAAATGCGCAATGCGTCATTTCCTAGTGACCAATGGCCACATGAGAGACGTATAGGGAGGAGTCGGTTAGCCTCAAGTATATGCCCGGGTGTGGTGTCCTGTTCTGCGGTGTTGCTCAGTCAGTCCCATGGTAATAAAGCAAACACAAACCAAAACTGAATGTTGAGATGAAAATACCAATCTTTAATTCTACACCACTGTGTGGACTGAGAGTGACATCGGAGACCTTGATCCACACCAGGTCATCACCACTCCAAGCGATCCAAATTTTTTATGCTAGTGCATTCCCCATATGTGTAATATTAGGCCCAGCCGTGTGATTTCTCGTAGCAATAGGGCGCCTAGATGTCTGTGCTTTCATGTCCGTTTCACTGTATTGGTCAAATGGGAAACTTTGTTAAATAAATTAAGTGTTTGCGAATTATAGCGTTTCTCTCACACTGTTTCAACCCATAGTCTGAACAAACACAACCTGGTCCTAACCCTAGATTTTCACGCCTTAATCCATCCTGGTAGCCCAGAAAATTAGTCATCCTTAGTAAGCAAATGTAGAGGCCTTTAAAGTAAGGTAAGTGAATACATTTCTGGTCACCCGTAGTCATTTAATTTAGTCCGGGATTTAATCACATATTAGTCAACAATGCAAGACCGACTAAGATGCATTTTTTTTTAAATCAAACATGTTTAAATTAGGTATTACACAATATCATGCTATGTTGCCATTTTAGTGGCATTGTTGCCTTTTTGTTTGTAAAAAAATTTAATCAGCTTTGGGGACATTACAATATATATATATATATATATATATATATATATATATATATATATATATATATATATATATATATATATATATATATATATATATATATATATATATATATATATATATATATATATATATATATATATATATTCAGTGTGGAACACACTGTTACGGTATAATTTGCTTTTAGATGGTTATCATGTAAAATTTATCTGATGGTAGTAACACTCTTAAAGGAGTTAAATCCGCGGCTACTCAGTAGTGAGGGAGTGGGTCCAGGTTTTTAATTTTTAAAGGCGCCAGGAAATTTCAAGACCTCTGACTCTTTAAAGAACTTAAGTATGTTCATGCTGCAAATTACCAAAGATGAGTAGAAGTCGTCCGAATTTGACACAATAAGTTACAAAGTAGTAATACACTCAGCATTAATAAAATATAAATTTAATTAGTTATTAGCTACTTAGAGAAGGCATAAAGCAAAGTGATAATATGATAAATTCTCACAATATGTTGCTCGCTTAGGTTTACAAATAAATATCATGAAATTATGAATTATTAATTTTAAACTCAAAGGTTTAATCCAACACCTGTAAAATTCTTATACGTCACACTGAATGATTATTAAAAGTTCTTTTCGTTAAAAGAAATATTGCTGGTTGAAGAGAATGTAGTAGACAATTGTAGAAACTGACTTCTCGATTAACAAAATATCAGCAAAGGAAAAAGTTATACTTATTCGGTTTCTTGTGAAGAAGGCGGACCGCCAACGGAAGCCAAACATTAACTAAGCTTCGGGTCCAGGGACTTAAAGTCACAATTATCAAAAATGCGTCTTAGGCTAGGGCTGGTGGGTATCTTCCTATCTGCTGTGTCCTACTTCTGATATGCTATGACCTATTTCCATTTGATTATCAATACTTATTTTCGTTGTCTTTTCTGGTTCTGTTTGTCCATTTCTAATTTACGGTTTCCAATTTCTAGCTTCCAACTTGCCTATAAATTCCAATAAAATATGGGATAGTCAAAAGAAAGAATGAGTATGAAACTTAAAATTAAAAGAACGAGGTACTACTTTTCTAGGCGGAGGGAATCTCAATTTTGGACTGGCAGCACTGACAAGTCGAGATTTGACATGACAGCTGGCCATTTGACCTAAATTTTGAAACGAAATTAATGTATCCTCTCATTTGAATGTAAACAAATTGCAACACTTCAGTTTCAGTAAAATTGCAAATATTCCGATGAAATAAAAAACTAAACATAAAGCAGCATTTCTCACAGTTCCCATCATAACAAGGTAGGTTTTAAATGTTATATTTCCTTATCTTAACTTAACTCTTAATGATAATGTATTACAAAATTGAATTACCCAAAACAAAACATATCAGGAAAATTGACGACAAATTGTCTAAAATGATAATGAATTCAACTTTAAATAAAATAAACAGCTACAGGCTGATATCTCAAACTAGACTTGACAACACCATCTTGAATTTTACCTACTTGAAGAGGTTATACCCAGAGACTGTACTGATAAAACTAAAAGTGTTACAAAAATACTTATCTTTAACAGGACTTTATATAAAATACATTTATCGTCACAATTCTCCCCCTATGGATGTTAATTGCACTTGTTGATATTAAATCCATACGTAAACATTTAATATAACTTTATTACTTCACTTGGTTAAACTTTATGATACATTTAACTATAATAAACTTTATAACAATACAACAGTACACGAGTACATAGCAGATAACTGACCGAGCGTGGAGGACGTGTGTTCACTGTAGCGGTTGATAGAGAAGAGGAAGGAGAGAGAATGCCTAGTGTCTCTTATAGTTGCCGTAGTTTTTGACAGCTGGCTGTCGCATAACGTAACTCTGTCGCATAACGTAACTTTTAACTGTCAAGAGTATTAACGCAGAATCACAGAGTAGTGTTGGCGGAAACACTGCGGTTGGAGACACTGCGGTCGGAACCACCGCCACATACTCCCCTCTCAGTGGCAACGCTATTAGTTCAAGTATCTTCATGGAAATCGAACTCTACGTCCATCGCGTGTAGTTTGAACGGGAACGGGAACTTCACTGTCACTTTCAGTTTCACTAGGTGTTGGACTTTCACTGTCACTTTCAGTTTCACTAGGTGTTGGACTTTCACTGTCACTTTCAGTTTCACTAGGATGTCTCTGAGGCTGGAAAGTTGTCTGTTCGTTATCACAAAGAATGAATGCGGGTTTAAGACGGTCAACAGAAGTGGTCTCTTCTCCGTGTGATTTCTTGATTTTGAAGAGTTTGTCAGTTCGGGATAACACTTCAAAGGGGCCGTCATAAACTGGTTCGAGGGTTTTTCGCGGAATATCAATGCGAACAAAAACAAAAGGGGCTTCCATAAGCTTAGGATGGACAAATACCTTTTTTGCAGTATGATGTTTAAAAGGTACTGGTCGAAGTTTCCTTATGTATTCTTTCAGCTGAGATATAAGTGGTGGAACATCATGAGCTTGTGTGCTGTTGAAAAAGGCGGTGGGAAGTTTGATTGATTCTCCGTAGACTATTTCAGCGGGTATTGAGCGATATTCTGGAATTATGTACGATCTGAGTCCTAGTAACACAATTGGCAATTTAGCGACCCAGTTTTCGTCCATATGAGCTTTCAAGGCCTGTTTCAGAACTCTATGCCATCCTCGATTACACCATTTGCTGCTGGGTGATAAGCTGTGGTCTTGATGTGGTCTGCACCTAGTGTTTTAGTGAGGTGTGTGAAAAGGTGGCAATCGAATTGTTTACCTCTGTCTGTGGTGATGTATTGCGGAACACCGAAACGAGAGATCCAGCATGATAAAATAGTGTTCGCTACTGTTTCTGCTGTAATATCTGACAATGGAATTGCTTCGGGCCATCGAGAAAATCTGTCTATTATTGTTAACAGATAGCGTTGACCTTGTGATGGTGGTAATGGTCCCAGAATGTCAACATTTATATGCGAGAATCTTCTCATGGCTGGGGTGTATTGTCCAATGGCACGGGAACTGTGTCTCCTTATCTTGACTTTCTGGCAGGGAATGCAAGTTTTAGACCAAAGAGATACATCGCGTTTCAATTTGGGCCAACAAAATCTATCCTGGACCAGATCGACTGAAGCTGATATGCCTGGGTGAGATAAATTGTGGATAGAATCGAAAATCTTTCGGCGAAATTTGAGCGGAATGAATGGGTGAAGTTTCTTTGAAGAAGAATCGCAAATAAGGTTCAATCCGTTGTCAAGAGGCATGTTTTGAAATTTGTATGAGGAAGATTTAGACTGCAGAAGGTGTTTGAGTTCCTCACTGAGCTTGCGTAATTTCTTGGAGTGACACAGTGGAAGAAAGTGAAATTGTTTCAATGCGAGAACAATAGCCTGCGGGAATGTTTGTAGGACCTGGTATGTAGCGAATGTCTGTGGTAAATTGACCTAGGAAGTCTAAATGTCGTAGTTACCTTGGAGATGCTTTATCGACGCGTTGTTCAAAAGCGTATGTCAAAGGTTTGTGGTCCGTATAAATGGTGAAAAGGCGACCTTCTAGGGTATATCTAAAGTATTTAACTGCCTGATAAGCAGCTAGAAGTTCGCGATCGTAGGTGCTGTAAGATTTTTGGGCTGAAGTAAGCTTTTTAGAGTAGAAACCTAGGGGTTCTAGTGTTTGATCACGTAGTTGTTGGAGGGAAGCACCTACGGCATAATCAGAAGCATCGACATGGAGAATCAGTGGTAGCGAAGAAGACGGATGAACTGTTAGTGTAGCGGTTTTTAGTGCCTCTTTCAAACGTTCGAATTCTTCTCGAGTCTGAGGAGTCCACTTGATTTTACGTTTGTCCCGTTTTTTGGGATTCTGGCAGAGGTCGAATAGTGGTTGCTGAATTCCCGCAGCACGTGGAAGAGAACGACGGTAGAAATTTATGAGACCTAGAAATCTTCTGAGTTTTTCAATGGTATCGGGAAGAGGTAGGTCGGTAATGATGCGTTCAGGAAGTGAAAATAATCCAGATTTATTTACACGAAAACCTAAAAATGAAATTTTGGGGCACTCCGAATTCACATTTAGATGAATTGATACGGATGCCGTTGTCTTGAAGTATCTGAAAAAGTTTTGCTAGATGCTCTTGATGTTCTTTTTCAGAGGCTGATGCAACGAGAATATCGTCAAGATAGTAGTAGGCAAAGTCAAGTAACTGGGCATTAAAATCCTGTAAATTTGGAATGGGATATTTGTCTGGGATTGTTTTAGCGTTTAGTGCTCGGTAATCCCCACGTGGTGTCCATGAGCCATCCTTTTTTTGCACCATGTGGAGGGGGCTTGACCATGGACTTTTGGAGGGTCTACAAATTCCCAAGTTTATCATGTGCTGGAATTCTAGCTTTGCTTGAGCTAGCTTTTCCGGGGGAAATCTTCTAGCTTTTGCAGTGACAGGTGGTCCTTCCGTACTTATAGTATGGAAGAACTCAACCTCTGGAAGGTTGCTAGAAGAAGTTTCCTTAAAAAGGTCAGGAAATTGTTGTAGCAATTTGAAGTACTGGTGTGTCGGGTCTACGAGATGAATTTTAGAATTAATTCCTGGTGGTGGGTTAGCACCGGCCTTAGAGAGGTTTGTCTTTGTATCGATTAAACGTCTATGTTTCATATCCACAAGTAAAGCAAACTCTGCTAGAAAATCAGCGCCTATAATTGGTTGCTTGATATCGGCAAGTGTGAAGGGCCAGCAGAACCTACGGCGAAAACCTAGATCCAAATCTAATAGTTGTTCGCCATAGGTATGAATAGGGGTCCCGTTTGCAGCATACAAGGTACGTTTCGATTGAAATTTCCGTTGGTCGTGAGTGGGTGGAATAACTGAAGTATCCGCTCCAGAGTCGATTAGAAATTTCATATTGGAGCGTCTATCAAAAATATAAAGGCGGCGTGTTAGGTGGCTCTCGTCTCCTGCCGCGTGGAGGGAGTGCCTTATTAGTTTTCCGACACATGTTTTGCTTTAAAATCGCAAGGTTGGATGCAACGTTTGACCTTGTTGCCAAATCGTTCATGATACCAACACGTGGAGGTTGAGGAATTTGTGGTTATGGAATTTCGAGAAAGCTTGGGTCTTTCTCGGGAGGTAGATTGGGAACGCGTTCGCAATTCGTTGACTGATGCTGTTAGTTTCTCTAACTGCGCTTCTAACTTGGCTAGCTTGTCGGGCTCGCGTGACTGAATTTCAGCCACGTTGTATTTATCTCCGGAATTTTCCACGATTTTGTCTGCTATAACCGACAGATTTTCTAGAGAATCGTTGCTCAAAGCCAAAATTGAACGAGCGTTGACTGGTAAACGTTGTAGAAATAAAATGTTAAGGAAATCCTCTTTAATCTGACTACCGGCTAAAAACTTCATTTCGCGTAAAAGTTGCGATGGTTTTCTGTCGCCTAATTCTAATTCTGTGAAAAGTTTATTTATTTTGCGACTTTCGGACTCTTCAAATTCTAATAAAAGACGTTTCATTAGATCTGAATAGGGGGTTGATGATAATGGTTGGGTTAAAAGATCTGAAATTGACTCTGCCACATCAGGATCGAGTATAGCGAGTACATGACTGAATTTTGTCTTTTCAGAACTGATCTGCGATATAGCGAATTGGGCGTCAACCTGCATTTGCCAGATTTTCACGTTACGTCTCCATATAGGAGGTAATTTTATTGCAACCCTTGCCATGATATTGCTGCTTGAAGAATCTTCGGCCATTGTGAAAAAAAAAAAAGATAATTTTTAAATTAGAAAGGACTGACCTGTTTAGATATTCGTTTCCTGTGGGCACGAGCACGTGCGTGGAAGTTAGGCGACGTCGGCTGGAACATCAGGCTCGGCATCTTCGGCTTACGGCACGGGGTTGTCGGGGTCACCAATATGGATGTTAATTGCATTGTTGATATTAAATCCATAAGTAAACATTTAATATAACTTTATTACTTCACTTGGTTAAACTTTATGATACATTTAACTATAATAAACTTTATAACAATTACAACAGTACACGAGTACATAGCAGATAACTGACCGAACGTGGAGGACGTGTGTTCACTGTAGCGGTTGGTAGAGAAGAGGAAGGAGAGAGAATGCCTAGTGTCTCTTATAGTTGCCGTAGTTCTTGACAGCTGGCTGTCGCATAACGTAACTCTGTCGCACAACGTAACTTTTAACTGTCAAGAGTATTAGTATTAACGCAGAAACACAGAGTAGTGTTGGCAGAAACACTGCGGTCGGAACCACCGCCACACCCCCTTACAAAATGAAAATGTATTACAAATTTTCACCCGGTCCTGATCGTAAGTCTTTGACGTGCCAAATTCCTTTCGAGTGACAATTTTGGTCAGCTAGTTCGTATGTCCATGAGCCTTGTTTTTTCTTAATCTTGATGGACATAGATACTTGGAACTCAACTTAGCTGCAAAATAATTTACCTTGTTTGACTGTGCATGATTCCGTCTCCACACTGTTTCATTAACTTTATACTCCACAGGTCTTCGCCTCAAGTTGTAATACTTTCTACTACGTTCATAAACCCGGTTTAATCTTATCTTAATTTCTTCATGCAGCTTCTTAAAACCTTTATTTCTTTATGACTGATTAGGGACTCCTTCCATATTAATCAGTTCTTTCTCCTCCTTTTGTATTGTGTCTCCATCTATATTGTGTTCCCTTTCAAAATTCACAAAAAATGGGGTATATCTCGTAACTTCGTGTACCAAGGTACGAACTGCACAAGATACTAACGCAAGATGCAAATCCCAATTCCGATAATTGTCTCGAACATAAGACCATAATTTTAATTACTCGATTCACCCGTTCAGTTGGGTTATGTTGTGCATGATAAAGGGCGTTATACCCACAGCGTTATATCTAGAACAAAGCTGCTGAAATTCCTCACCTATGTATCGAACACCATTGTCACATATGATATATTGTGGCAACGAAAATAATAAAAAGACATATTCCTCAATATGTTTACATATAGTTTGCATTAGGTGTCCGCAAAGGGAAAGTTAACACAAACTTGTTAAAGTAGTCACATGCGACTGCAATGTAGGAGTAACCTTTAGACGATCGGGGTAAAAGTCCTATTAAATCTGTACTTAACAACTGGAAACATCTACCGATAGTCGGTCTACTTCCCATAAGCCCAGCAGGTCTTTCCTGTATAACCTTGTGTGCCAGACAAATAGAACAACCGTTAACAAAACAAACGATATCTGATCTCATCTTTGGCCAAAAGTAACGCTGACTTACCTACCACAAAATAAGTTTTATGGTAGGTTTTGAATATTCCTGGATGACCAGAGGTAGGCTAACTGTGAAATTTGTGCATTAACCCCTACCAAATTCTCGTGGTACTACTAACTTCCAATACTCTCTGCCCTGACTTAACTCACGACCTTTGCACTTTACGTACTTCAATATTTTTCCGTCTTACACACGCCATTTCGAGTATCGAATAGATAGACTCTCAATTATATACTTTAGCTTTAAATACCAATTATCTTTCACTTCATCAGCGTTAAAATTTTCACAAAATTCCAATTCATCTGCGATATCATTAATAACTGGGACCGATCGAGACAAAAGGTCAGGTACATGTTGCTTTCCTTTTTTATGGATAATGTCAAAGTTATATTGCTGTAATAGATTAGCCCAGCGACACAATCTCCCATTCGCAGAATCTTTTAGATTTAACAACCACAGTAAGGAATAGTGGTCTGTAATGACTGTAAAATGACTTCCTTCTATATAAGGCCTTAACTTTTCTAATGCCCAAACTACTCCAAGGCATTCCCTTTCTGTTATACTGTAGTTTCTTTCATTCTTTGACAACGAGCGGCTGGCATAACAAATTATTCGTTTTCTATCTGGGAAGGATTGACTTAATACAGCTCCTAGTCCAAAAGAACTTGCATCTACCTGAACCGTAAAAGGACGACTGAAGTCGGGACAATTCAAGATTGGGGTAGTCACTAAATATTCCTCTACTGCCTTAAAGGCAGTATCACAATCTGTATTCCATAACCACGTTTGCTTCTTTCTTAGTAAAACACACAATGGGGATCGCCCCATACATACAGTTATCGAACTGTAGAAAAGTTCGGGAAGAAACGCTTGTACCATTAAGCAGTTGCGAGTAAACTGCGAACAGCTTTCACATTTGCAGGCGTCGGTATCCTTAAAATAGCCTGAACTTTGTCTGGGTCAACTCTCAAGCCTCTTTTATCAACTACATATCCTAAATATCTCAGCTCAGATTTACAAAGTCTACATTTGTCTTTATTGACTGTCAGTCCGGCTTCTAAAAGTCTATCAAAAATGATCTCCAATATTTCCATGTGCTTTTCAAACGTTGGGGTTACAATTATTACATTGTCAAGATACACAAATGAAAAAGGTTCCAATTCTGGGGTAATTATCTTATCCATCAATTTCTGCCAGACTGCAGGTCCATTAGAAAGTTCATATGGCATTCTACGGAGCTGGTAAAGACCTCTATTTGGTACTGTAAATGCAGTATACTCTACTAGATTCTTTCATAGGAATCTGAAAATAAGCGGACTTAATGTCAATGGAACTCAAGTACTTAGCTCCCTTCAACCGATATAAAATTGTCGACACAAATGGTAATGGATATGCATCCTACTTAGTAACCTTATTTTGTCTCCTGTAGTCCACGCAGAAGCGATAGCCTCCCTCTTTTTTTGAAGAAGAACTATTGGAGAAGACCAAGAGCTGGAAGATGGCTCAATAATTTTCTGGTCCAGCATCTTCTGCAATTCATCATCATCATCATTATATCTCTGAACAGTAGGCGAAACAGGATAATATCGCTGCTTAATTGGCTGTGATTCCGTAATAATTTCGTGCACCACAAGAGTTGTGCATCCCAACGAATTTCCCATCAGCTTAAATTTCCCTTCCAAAAATAACTCGAGACGCTCAAGCTCTCCTGACCCCAATTCAGACTTAAAACGGGCAAAATCTACCTCTGAGATGTCTTCAAGCCCATCACTGAACTTCCATACATCATTCTCAAAACAGGGGCGATACTCATCAACTTCCAAAAATCAAGACCCAATATCAACCTCTGCTTTAGATTAGGTACTATCAAGACATCAATGAGCTTTACTTTATTAATCAGTCGTACTGGTACAGTGACTGAACCGATGCTCTTACAAGTTTCACTATTAGCGAGAGTACACAACAGGTTGGTCATCTTGATTCAATTCCAAGTTAAATCCATGCAATAAATTTCAAAAATCCTACTAGCCTATGGCCAAGAACTGCCAAGTAAGGTCGTTGATCAGATGCAGAGTGTGACAGAATGTAATCAAAAATAATTTTGTGTTTAACTGTGAATTCAACTTTAAATAAAATAAACAACTGGTGGTATCCGAAACGAGACTCGACAACATCATCTTGAATTTTACTTACTTGAAGAGGTTATACCCACAGACTGTACTGATAAACTAAAAGTGTTACAAAAATACTTATGATTAACAGGAATGTGTCCTTTCTAAATAGACTTTATATAAAATACATTTATCGTCACAACACTTATGGAATAAAATTCATTATTTAGCAAAAAATTGTTTTTTGTGGAAAACGCTGAGACACGTGAAGTTTAATATGTCGAACATCATCTTATAATCATAGTTAAAAAAATTAAACTCCCACCATTTCACCCCCACCACATCCATTTAAAAAAATAGCAACCCTACATCAGAATTCGATGGATCAGATTTTTCTGAATGCGAAGATACCCCATATGTATGGTCTAATATTACAGTTTTCAATATAGGGTGGAAATTTAATACCGGAATCTTAAAACAGTTTACCCTGAAATTCAAATTTCAAAAATAAGCTTAATTAAAACTTCTTTCTTATGATAAATGTTCAAAATGTTCTCCATTCACTTGCACACAACGAAATAATCTGCTCTGGAATTCTTCTATGTTCAACACGTCAGGCGTTACGTTCCTAATTTCTGTTGTTATTTTCATTTGCAAATCATTTAAATCAGCAGGTTGCGTTTTATACACCCTGTTTTTAAGGTCCCCACAAAAAAGAAATCAAGAGGTGTAAGATCTGGTGATCTAGTGGGCCATTCTACGAAACCTCTTCGTCCAATCCATCTTTGTAGAAAATACTCCCGAACTTGAAGAGCAAACTGGGGCGGTGCACCGTCTTGTTGAAACCATATCCTATCATGGGAAATATTAGGTTCCATTACATTTGGATACAATTCTGCAAGCTTTGGGACAACCTGTTCTCTTAGCATTTCTAAATATCTTGGACCGTTAAGATTTTCTATAAAAACAGGTCCAACTACTTGATCACCAATGATACCAGCCCAAACGTTCAACTTCTGAGGACGCTGAGTGTGTGTTTGTCGCATCCGGTGGGGGTTTTCGGCAGCCTAGTATCTGAAATTTTGTCTGTTTACATCGCCATTCAAAAGAAATGTTGCTTCATCGAAAAACAGAACGTCAGCTGAAGAAATAACATTTCTGTGTAACATGTCCAGCAGTTCACAAAATTGCAGTCTTCTATCAGAATCACCGTCAATCGACTCTTAAACGTGTTTGTAGGGATGCATTTTTTCGTTTTTGAGACACCTTAAAACTGTTGATTGACTAACATTATTTTCACGGAAAATTTGACGGGTAGAGGTTGTTGGTTCTTCTTGAAAAGCCAATAAAATATTGGGTTTTACATCTTCTTCAACAAACTTGGGTCTCCTAGGCAGTGGTTTAACGTGCCCATAATAACGAAACTGTGAATGTATCTTAGACACAGTTCCCTGGGTTAGTGGGGGCAAATCTGGATGTTTTTTTTTTTACTAAATAGGTTAACAGCTTATGCCTGTGTTCTACACATATCACTATACCCAATCATCATTAATATTTCTGTTCGCAGAGTTTCAGTTAAGTATCGCATTATTAGACCAAAAATTAATTGTAATTATCGGAACAAAATTACGACTAAAATATTAGGAAACCGTGCATTCAACACAATACACCACAAAATAAAACAGAACTGTTAAATTTCACCTTTCACACTGCAAAACTTAGTAGTTAATAAGAAACGATTAATATTACCAAGTACGTTTTAGATAAAAGAGAAGATAAGAAACTTAAGACAAGTCAGTGAAGAATTCTAGAACAGATTATTTCGTTGTGTGCAGGTGAATGCAGAATATTTTGGACATTTATTATAAGAAAGGGATGTTTTTATTAAGTTTATTTTCGAAATGTGAATTTCAGGGTAAACTGTTTAGTTTTGACATTCCTGTATTAAATTTCCACCCTGTATTGAAAACTGTAATATTAGACCATATATATGTGGTATCTCCACATTCAGAAAAATCCATCGAATTGTAATGAAAAACTGTAGGGTTGCTATTAAAAAAAATTGCTAAAATGGTGGGAGTGTAATTTTTTCAACTATGATTATAAGATAATGTTCGCCAAATTAAACTTCACGTGTCTCAGCGTTTTCCACAAAAACTATTTTTTGCTGAATAATAAATTTTATTCCATAAGTGTGTTTCACACTTTAAATATATATATATATATATATATATATATATATATATATATATATATATATATATATATATATATATATATATATATATATATATATATGTATATATCTATCTATATATATATATATATATATATATATATATATATATATATATATATATATATATATATATATATATATATATATAATATTCAATATACAAGATATATTCCACTTCTACCAATAACAATGAAAATAAAATAGCCGCACGTATGTAAATTTTGCTTACATTACTTTCGAGAATCGAAATAATGCATGCAAAATTGGGGGGTGCTGGAAAATTGCACATTATAAACTGTTAGTACATCAGAGTGTACATAATGAATTGCCAATAAATTTTTCTATAAAACAAAAATGAAAACCCTTACGGAAGCTAGTTTGATGACGTTAAGCTCCGATTATTGTTTCAATTATGTAAATCGTCAGACCTACAAAATTGGGGGGGGGGGCAGCTTAGCAATGGGGATTATAGTAGGACCACTGGTCAGTAGTAAGTACAATACTTACGGTTTACACGTGGTGTATATGAGCTCTCTGTAGATTGTGTACATATCCACATCATTCGACATATTTTTCTTTACACTAAAACATAAAAACAAAATAATAACATTATATTAATGCATATTTTCTATTATTGTTAGTCAGTGTTATTTGGATAAGCAATGACAGGTATAAAGCCATAGTTGGTTAAAATAATCATTAATTAAATTTTTGAAATTTAGAAATAGCAAATTTGGAAAGTATCTCAGTTTAAATGAATTTAAAAGAGCCAAAACTTATTTAGTTTGTAAATTTATTATTGGTTATGATTGTTTTAGAAGTAAGGTTAGGCTAAATGTCATTTTATAATGACGATCTAGAATAAGAATGTTTGAACTTACCGGCCGTTTTCAAAGATGAATAGCTGTCAAAAATGTATTAATTAATTTCAAGAGGGATGCCTTGGTATGAAACAGGAAACAACAATTTGAGAAGATTTCCGCTTTTGTTCGTTAATTATTGTGGGTTGTAAAAGAAATGGAGACGCGAAAGGAGCGTCATTCTTGCTTCCCAAAGAATTTAAATATTTTTAAAGTATATTTTGTGTAAAGAAGACCCATGTTATTCCTGGAACAAACAGAATGTGCTAAATGAAGTTTTAAAGTAATAAATTACAATATAAACAGTATATAACCACGTCTAAAGATACCTACCACAACTAGCGAGGAATCAAGGTTTGAAATCTATTTTATTTTGTCTAAATCAGAACAAGGGGGCAAATTACTTCAACTAAAACACAGTCAATTCTGTCAAACATCCATCAAGCAAAAGCATTCATGGGAAAAATAAGATTTTCTACATAAACATAAATCTTAATTTACATTTCACCAAAGTTCAAAGTTAAAAACTTAGAGGGAGTCAGGATCGCAGGCCGCAAAGCGATTTTAAATATTATAATAAACATTTGAAAATCAATCAAAATTCTGTGAATAATTTTAACCATTTAACTTGTTAGTAAGAATAAGATTTATAATAACGGATCCGTTTAGGTTTAAATTTAAAATTCTGTCAAATAAAACTTGTTATAAAAATTTTATTCAAAACATAATTCTTTGCGAAAAATTAATAAGACCCAAAATAAGATTAATTGCATATTAGCAGGCTATTTCTTTTCCCCTATTTAGCAGAATCCACGACTGAGAGATAGAAGAAAAAGTTAGGGCACAGCAGCAAAATAAGCGAGGAGGTAGAAGGTAGAGAGATCCCTGTCTCTCCAAGCAGTTCCAGCAGGGAACTGGAAGAAACGCTCCTCCGCTCCCCTGGCGGGGTGTCCGGGGTGGAGCCGTACGGGTCCGTCGGGGACGTTGCTGCCGGGGGGAGCGACGGGGGGCGAACTTCGTCGGCTGCGAGTCTGGCCGGGCCCATGGACGTGTCCATGGGAGGGGCCGAGGACGAGGAGTCGCGAAGGAAACGGAAGAGAGGAAGGAAAAGAAAGTGGAGAGCCCAGAAAAGGAGGCGAGAGAGGGAGGAGCTGAGGCAGCAGCGTCATCAGGGGGGTGTGAGTCCTCCAGAGGCGCAGGCTGCTTCGGCAGCGGCGACCCCGCAATGCGGGGGGCCGCCGCAAATCCGCTTCGCCTCTGCGGCCGGTCGGGCTGCTTCTGAGCCGGGTGAACCCTCAGGGATCGTCAGGGCTGGGAAGCTGCCGGATCGGGCGGCCTGGCGGCAGGTGCGACGACGGCACCGTGAGGCGAGAGAAAAGGAAGTGAAGGCGATTGTCCTGCCGACGGGACCGGGCGGGGGCCGAGGTGTGGGGGAGGGGCCGAAAGGCTCTACCCCTGTGTCGCCCCCCGGGCGGTCGGCAGAGAAGCAGGAAAAAAAGAGATCTGGGGCGCAGCCGAGCCCACAGGGACAGAAGCTGGACAGGCGGCCACCAGCTCAGGGGGGACCATCAGGCTCTCCACGGTCGAGGCCGGCAGGCTGGCCCAAGTCAACTGGGGGAGCGTACGCGAAGCGCCTAAGACCGGAAAAAGAAACACCGCCGGAGAGGCGGGCCAAGAGGGTTAGCCGCGGGTGTGCGCCGGAGGCCGGGGGGGAAGCGGCTAATGTGTCCCCACTCCTTCGGGGGCGGGGCGCGGTCGGGACCCCGGCTGCTGGGGCGGGCCCTGGCCCCTCGGGAACGTCAGGTCCGGCGGGTAGGAGGGAAATGCAGGTAGTCATCACCTACAACAGGGGGGATGGCGTAGTCCTGACGGAAGAGGCGGAGCCAATTAGGAGGAGTTTGCTGGCGGGGATGTTGGACGCCATGACGATATCCGACAGGGCGTTGCAGCTCCGCTTCCGCAACTCTGGGATAGTCGATCCGGTGTCGATAGGTGACCGCCGAGGATGACGAGTCCCTGAGTTGGCTTCTCAACGGCTGGTCCGGGACGACGGTGGGGGAGATCGCCTTCAGCGCCGTAAGGGCAGGGGGCGCCCCATGGCCGCTCCGGATCGGCTTTTGGCTCAGAAGTCAAGAGGTGGACCTAGAGTATGTTGTCAGGATGCTTGCGCTCCAGAACCGCTCGCTCAATGTTGGGCAGTGGCGGCACTTGGAGACGGCAGGAGGACCTGGGGCATGGCGTCAGGTCTTTTCGGTGGGGCCTGGGGTAGCTCGCGAGCTGGACGGGCAAGGCTGGCGGCTGTACTTCGAGTTGGTGACTCTGAGTGTAACCAGAGTTCCGACATGGAGTGCGGTTGCCTCCGCCCGGCCTGCGGCGGGCGAACGGACGGGCTCCGACCAGGGGAGGCCTCCGCCCGAGCGGCGTCGCGATTAAATTCGCGGGGCAACTGCGGGTGGGAGAGATCAACCTTCAGCATAGCCGGGATGCCACTGGGGAGCTAGCAAAGCTCCTCGCAGGCGGTCCAGGCGGCGTAGTGTTGATTCAAGAGCCTTATGTGTTTAGGAAGCAAGTTAGAGGGCTTGGAGGAATTGGCTTCAACATCCTCATCGGTGGTGAAGCACAGGAAGAACAACCAAGGACATGCATACTGGCGTCGAGGGATCTGGACGTGATGTTGCTGCCGCAGCTCGGGTCCAGGGACGTCACAGCAGCTGTCCTGGAGTATAAGGTGAGTAATATTAGGCTTAAGGTTCTGATGTGCAGCCTTTATGTTCCCTACGATCGGCGGGGGCTGCCTCCGTCGGAGGAATTGGTGCGTATCGTCGATTACGCGAGGGAGCATGGGCTACAACTGATAATAGGCTGCGATGCCAATTCTCACCACAGATTGTGGGGCAGCACGGATACCAACCCACGCGGTGAGGCTCTATTAGAGTACTTGACTACAACGAACCTAGAGGTATTAAATAGAGGTACAGCTCCAACGTTTGTCAATCGTATCCAACAGGAGGTGATCGACATTACGTTAGTGAGCAGAGGAATAACGGAGGATATATCTAACTGGAGGGTGACGGAACACATATCAATGTCTGATCATCGTATGATCAGCTTTGAATTGGATGTGGACCGTGAGAGTCCTCCCCCCAGGAGAAATCCAAGGAAGACCGACTGGGATGCCTATCTAATAGGCCTCGGTGGGTCGCCAAGGAGCCCAGAGGGGAGTAGACTCTCTATAGAGGCATTAGATAGCGAGGTCGAGGCCCTAGAAGGGAAAATAATGGCAGCCTACGAGGCCGCGTCACCACTTAGGGGGGAACCGTCCATCAAAGTTAGATGGTGGAACAAGGATCTCGCCGTACTACGCGGGCGGACTCGGAGGGCCTTAAACCGAGCCGTCCGAGAATCGGGTGAAGCGGCCTGGGACGAGTTTAGGACTGCCAGAAGGGAGTTTAAGAAGGAATTACGCCGGAGTAAGCGAGCTGGTTGGCGCGCGTACTGCGGGGAAGTCAATTCCCTGCCTGACGCAGCCAGGCTGGTGAGAGTATTCAAACAAGAGTTAGGTAGTAATGTAGGATCTTTAAGGAAACAGGACGGGAGCTGGACAAGCACCGGTGAGGAGACCCTGCGTCATCTCGCCGAAGTTCACCTTGAGGGCGGTGGAGCCGTCACGGAGGCTGCCGAACCGGGCCGGTGGACAATCCCGAATGCGGACTGGCAGCTGGCGGAGGAGGTGGTCACAGATGGCTCTATAACCTGGGCGGTGAGCGAGTTCGCTCCATTCAAATCCGCAGGCTGCGATGGGATTTTTCCAGCCCTGCTCCAGAGGGGCCTGGATATACTGCTTCCCAACATAAGGGAGGTTTTTCGGGCCAGCCTGGCGTGGGGCTACGTCCCAAAGGCCTGGCGCCGGGTTAGGGGGGTCTTCATTCCCAAACCGGCCAAGGCGTACAGGCTAATCAGCCTAACATCCTTCCTACTTAAGGCATTGGAAAAGTTAGTAGATAGGTTTATGTTGGGAGGGATCCTCAAGGATCATCCCTTCCACAAAGGTCAGCACGCGTACCAGCGGGGGAAATCGACGGAGACGGCGCTCCATGCTGTGACGCGGAAGGTGGAAAGGGCTCTACACTACGGGGAGAGCACATTAGCTGTGTTCTTCGATGTGGAGGGGGCCTTTGATAAGGCAAGGACGGATACGGTCTGTAACGCCCTACAGGAGAGGGGAACGCCGAGGTCCCTAATAAGCTGGGTGGCGAGCATGCTGGAGGACAGGAGAGTGTCGCTGACCTTGAGGGGCCGAGGGCTGGACGTTGGGGTGACGGGCGGCTGTCCCCAGGGGAGCTGCCTTTCGCCTCATCTATGGTGTCTGGTCATGGACGGCCTCTTGGAGCGGCTCTCTGAGAATGGCTTCTACGCCCAGGCGTACGCTGATGATGGGCTGGTCTTAGTCACCGGCAAATTCCTCGGCGTCGTCTGTGAGTGCATGCAAGCTGCCTGTAGCATAATCGAAAGGTGGTGTGGTGAGCAGGGACTCTCCGTAAACGCGGCGAAGACGGAGATGATCCTATTTACCAAGAAGAGGGAGGTAGAGGGGTTCAGGGCGCCCGTGATGTTTGGAAAACCTTTAGCTTTAGTGCGGGAGGTCAAATATCTGGGGGTGATCCTGGACCCGAAACTAACATGGGGGTCGCAAATAGAACGAGTTGTGAGGAAGGGAGTAGCGACCCTCTGGCAGCTGCGTCGTGTGATAGGGAGGACCTGGGGAGTTAATCCCCGGATCCTTCATTGGATCTACACTGCGATCGTCAGGCCGAGAATCCTCTATGGGGCGTTGGTCTGGTGGTGTGGTGTGAACCAAACAACCAGCAGGAAGCTGGCCAAACTCCAAAGGCTGGCTATCCTGGGTATCACAGGCGCTATGAGGACGACACCCTCAGCCGCGCTAGAGGTCCTGTTGATGCTGCCACCGCTTCCCATCTGTATCAGAAGGGAGGCTATGGCGTCGCATCTTAGGATCCGGGACTCAGGTAACTGGAGCGGAGAGGGAGCAGTAATAGGGCATGCAAGAGTCGCCAAGGAGGTGGAAAAGGAAATTCCGATTTCCGCCATAAAGGTGAGGGGTGCCGAGGACGATATTAGGTTGACTAGGCCATACACCCTCAGGATCCCCAGTAGGGATCAGTGGATCTGAAATTTGCCGGTAAAAGGAAAATCCCATATTCTATAGGTGTATACATGCGAGATACTCTACCTCAAAATGGACCGCGTAAAAATTAATCGTCTATCATGAATTTACAAACAAGGAGTCTGGTAGTCATTGGGTTGCAGTGAGAAAACGTGGTAACACAGCCGAGTACTTTGACTCCTATGGAAAGCCACCAGTCGAGTTGCAACGTTACCTTAAAGACTCTACTCTTATGTATAATCATGATGTGTATCAAACCTATAATACTTATAGTTGTGGTCACTTATGTTTAAAGTTTTCAAATAAAAACTCAAACAGTAACCTCTGTGTATCAGTCATGTCGCAAACCTTTGTGTTGAAAGACCGCGGCTCGCATCTGTCAACAGACTACAATCCACCAATTGATTTGGATCCAGATGGTAGTTATGCTGTTGCTTTGATAGGCTTTCACACATACAACATAACTAACATATATAAAGGTAAAAATAAATTTTATGTAAAAGATGGAGCTGCTTGGAGAACAATCACGATACTTACTGGTGCATATGAAATAACACCTTTGGAAAACTTGCTTCAAAATGAACTTGTTAGTGCTACAGCAACACACGAACAAAAGCAACTAGCTCCCCACTAAGCATGGTAACTTACAAATGCTTACCGCAACGTTAGATAATTTACCATTAAGCAAGTTAAGTTTGCAACATTTCTAAATGTTTGCAGCCAAAAAAACCAATGCAAACTTACAAATAAAACCTTAACATAACTGTTGTAATATCTCCTTTGCCGGCTTGTTGTTTTTCTTCATTTGTAAGCTCACGTACAGTTACAATTGTAATGTTTCTGAAAGTTTGTTTTAATTTGTAAACATTTATTTAAATTCCCTCCGTTTAGGTGTTCGTGTATGTTTGATCGTATGTCATCGTCGTCCAATAGCAACGCCACCAGCGAACTGACTCTGACAATGTGCCCGGCATTAATGATTAATGTTTATATTTATGATATCATAAGCTGTTATTAGATCTATGTCTATTTATTTTTCTGGAAGTTTTAAAGATTGATCAATCTCATGGCAGCCTGAATTGTTTGAATTTTGGGTAAATTAAATAATTCGTTGTCTGGAGTGTAGATAATGAAACATGGAGTATATCGACAAACATGTCAGGTACGAATTCCTAAAACAGCTATATACTAAGTACATCTGTGAATTCAATAAAATTAGTCACTTTTCTGTAGCATAATTAAATTTTGATATATCGCTATTGGTGAATTATTTTTAAATGGCTGCATATATATATATATATATATATATATATATATATATATATATATATATATATATATATATATATATATATATAATGAAATATACACAACGAAAAAGAAAACCTAATTGCTAAATACGAATTTTGTTATGTTCTTACAGCCTGGAGATGTCTTACCTGGTCAGACCAATTATTTTAAAACGTTAAATATGATTGACCTATGGAAGAATTAGGCTTATCCAGAGCAATTGACATCATAAGGAACAGTACAGTACCCATCAGGTTGCCAGGATTGCTTATTTTGCACATTATCGCAGTATCCTATCGTATGGAACATTCTTATGGGTTAACTCGTCAGCAGCGGAACATGTGTTTATCTTGCAAAAAAGGGCAATAAGTACATTGTGTCCGTAGGTCCAAGAAAAAGCTGCCCTGGTGTGTTCGAGGCCAATGGTATGCTTAGGTACCCTTTCAGCTATATTCCTCATCAGTATATGTATTCAAAATATCCAGTGAATGATGAAGCTCGCAATATCAATACCAGGTGCAGGCATGAATTAAAAATACAGTTGCACAAAAAGGAGAAAACAAAGCAGATGTTTGATTACTTGGGAATGAAATTCCTCAATTTTCTACCTAATGTTATTAAGATGCTCCCACTAACAAGATTACAGTAGGCACTAGTGGATGTTATAAAACAAAAACCAAGGTGAAGGAATTTATTGGTGCTCTAAACTAATGTGTATAGTGTTACATACTACTTGTATTAATTCTTTGTAGTGTGTGTCTGTGTGTGAATGCGTTAGGCAAAAGCTTCGGAAGGCAAGTTCCACTAGCCACAGACTTTTCTTATATATACGTAATTCATTTTAGTCATAATTTTGCCTTACTTTAACTCAATGTGTCTGAATCTACACAGACATTGATGGTATTATACTTAATCGATAGGGATAGATAAGACATATGCGTGAACATTTTCAGAGACATATTTAAGCTATCTTCGCATTGAAGTTGTATTTATTTCCCTGTGCTTGATTTATCCATTGCTTATTCTTATGTTTGCTTAATTAAATTTTCTCTAAAACCGAATTGAACGCACCATTTTAGGTATTTCTTTTTTCACAATAGTATTTAATATGTTGACTATATTTTGTCACATATGTTTCCACATATTTTAGAAGCTAAAAAAATTATCGAAACTCAAAATAAGTAGTGATACTTCGTTTTTGTTATTGGTGTTTCACACGTTTTCGTAGACGACTAAGAGTTATATAGTAAAACAATATCAAAAACAATTAATTGGTATTCATTTAGAAAAAAGAATTTTTGAAATCGGTCAATTAATAATGATATCACGAGTTCAAGTTATCTATTTTGTTGCTGAGTTTTTACTAGAACTGCATTTTAGGCTAAACATGGACACTCGCTACATGTCTTAACTATTTCTATCTAGTAACTATAGTCGGGACTTATAAAGACAGTGACTTACCATGTATATTTGATGGTCAATAAAGTGTCTATATCTATCTTTCAGCAGAAATGAAATGTGTTGTAAGTCTTTAATTTTTTTATGTAATAAAGATTTTATTCTAATTAACATTGTCTTAGGTCGTTTTTTACAGTTTTACAAGAAATATATATTATGTATATTATACACCTATACCTATATTCAGTATTAGTTTGTAACTTAAAATAAATTGAGTTAATCAAATACAGTTTCTGTTTTTCAAAAATGCTTGGACACGTTGGTTAGTATATCAAGTTGCAGTCTTTTAAAAAATCTTTACAGTATCACCATATTTGATAAATGACTTCATCGATAATTTCTTTAAATCAACCCTACGTTTTTGTTGACTATTTTTAAAGTTCATATATGTGAAGTTGTAGAAAATCAGTAGATTTAAAATTTTTATTCATTGATAACTACACAATTTTTTCTTGCTTTCAACTCAAGATTTATGATAAAAATTAGAAATTTGGTGGTTTTGTATCGCTTGATGTGTACTTTAAAAATAGTCAACAAAAAGCTAAGTTTATCATTTACAAAAATTATCCATGACATTTGAGACAAATTGTATAATACATTTTTGAAAAGATTGTAACTGAGAATATTATCAGACTCAGAGCATTTTTGAAAAAAAGCTGAAGTAGATTAATTGGAATTATTCCAAGTTACAAACTTGCACTGTATATATAATATATACAATTGCAGATAAGTTGCAAATGTAAGTTTAAATTTTACAACTTTGCTGGGCCTTTTTAAAATTGAAGCTTGCTGTAAGGTAACATGTGTAAGTATAAAAAAAGTTTGTAACAGCTCACTACAGTAAACTTGCAGTAAGGTTACAAAAGAAATACTTGCATTTGTAAAGTCACTAGGGGGAATATTTGCCATTTGCAACAAACTTGCAGGAGGCTTTCTGCAAGTTATCTATCAAACTTACACTTGCTTTGGAAAAGATTCTACAATGTTAATGCAACATTACCTTGCTCAGTGGGTCTGATTCTGAGACCTAATCCAAACATCATTAGATGTGAAATAAAGTTTTTCACAAGTATCAGTTTTGAAGCTGATGATTCGATTGGGCGAATGTTGGGATTTTCAAAGCAAATACTTCGACCAGGTGTCTTCCATGAATCTGATTTACCTGTTGAAATAGTGGATGTTAAACAGATTCGCATATAAACTAATATTGGGTCTGGTTCCTACTATAACGGGAAACCTTCAAATACGTTATATGCTTGTGCACCGATGGTTGATCCTGGTTATGGCATCGACATCGAACCTAATAATCTAATTTATTTACCAGTGAACAAGCAAGAGATTTCAAATATAAGCATCGACATCGTGGATCAAGATTCAGTTCCTGTAAACTTTCAAGGTGAAGATGTGTCTGTTCGTCTGAACCTTAAAAATATTGCCTAGAATGCTCGTCTTTAAGGATACAAAAGCAAGTGAATTGTTCGAGAAGAACTTAGGTCTTACTATTCGCCAACTAAATCATTTCGTAACAGTGATTAAGTCGAAATAAACATCAATCAGCAAGATGCATATGTATGCCTATCAGAGTCGACTCTAATAATCGAAGGTGCTCTGGAACGTTTAGCAATACAAAATGCTGATGGTGAGTGTTGTATGTCAAATAATGGAGGAGCGGCTCTGTTTGAATCAGTGACCTATGAATTAGATAACAAGGAAGTGGAGCGAGTACGAGACCCATTCTGTCCTCGTTATGAGAAACGCAGTAATTGCCATTACTGCGTTTTCAATTTTATGCGAAATTTGGTGCCCTAGGTAATAGAAAATTAAGACATCACACTCGAAGGTAGATTTTTTGATAATGAAAAACGCCGTACTTGCATAAAGTAGGAGCTCATCCTAAGAACATATGCCGTAATAAACAAGTGCTAGAATAAAATGCAGTATATACAATAATAATACCAGATTCAGATGCAGTAGTTATCTTTTACTAGTGATAAAAGCAGTACTTGCGCATTTACTGCCTTTCTGCTTAGTATACAAAAAGATATTCAATAACAGTTTTCTTGAGTTAAACACGGCAAGTGACAGTACTGTGCTTGAGTTTAGTAATTGAATAGAAACTGTACAAGGGCAAGAGTCCATGCTGCGTCTCAGTCTAGTACGTTAGTCGGTTGTCGTCACTGGCGGATGTCATAGACTTTTGTTTAAATTTTGTGTGTTTGTTTTACAAAGGTAAGTTTACCTAATACTTGTTAATAATTATCTACCTACCACATAATATTGAGTATTCACATTCCTACAGTATTTGGTTTGTTGCTACCAGCTTATCCAACTTTTAATGCTTTAATTTAGTTTTATATCTCTGTTACCTTGAAACCGACTAACTTTGATTTTTAACCTTAAAATTATTTTGGAGCTGATTCATGAAGAAAAACTCGGGACGCAGCAAGTGCGTTATGGTAGTGAATTTTCATAGAAATGATCTGGCACAAAATATTTTCTTATAACTTTTTTTTCTTGTAACATGGAAATCTAAATTTTGGTGTATAGTTTACTTTTTATATCGTAAACCTACCTACCAAATTTGGTTATCATAGATTTTTTATTTTTTAAGATAAAAATTTTTTTTCAAATGAAAACTCAAAATTTTTTCGGAAAACCTCGTTCGATTTTTCTGATTAACGAACCTGTCAAAGCCATTTACAAAAGGAAGGTACATGCCAAATTATATCAAAATCTGCCCATTATTCTTTGAGATAAAAAACTTTTTCAAATGAAAAGTCAAAATTTTCCCAGAAAACCTCGTCCGATTTTCCTGACTAACAAATTTGTCAAAGCCATTTACAAAAGGAAGGTACATGCCAAATTTTATTAAAATCGGCTCATTACTTTTTGAGATAAGAATTTTTTTCGAATGAAAACTCAAAATTTTCCCGGAAAACCTCATCCGATTTTCCTGAATAACGAACTTGTCAAAGCCACTTACAAAAGGAAGGTACTCGCCAAATTTTATTAAAATCGGCTTATTACTTTTTGAGATAAGAATTTTTTCGAATTAAAACTCAAAATTGTCCCGGAAAACCTCATCCGATTTTCCTGACTAACGAACTTATCCAAGCCATTTACAAAAGAAAGGTACGTGCCATATATATATATATATATATATATATATATATATATATATATATATATATATATATATATATATATATATATATATATATATATGTATATATATATATATATATATATATATATATATATATATATATATATATATATAAATATATATATAAACATATAAAAATTGAAACTGACCCCGGATATGGGTTCTAGGGGTCGCGCTCATTTGCAAAAATTTTTTCAAAATTCAAAAGTCGGGATCTCCCCATTAATGAATTTTTTCTACGAAAATTCACTAAAAGGAAACTTATAAGTTACCTAACTATCGCACTTTTAGTATAATATCAGACCTTGATTATGTATGATACTAAAAAATGATATCAGTAATCCAGTTTTGATGTAGAAACATCTCGTTTATAATATTCAGTTACTCATGTTAACGAGGAATAACGATGTAGCAGAAAAGTTCAGTTTAATGTTTTCACTTTCATTTTAATCATGATAAATTATGACTTTTTCAGTATTAGTAGAGAGTAATTAAGTCTACTAAATTTCGAGAAACAGTCAGTTGTTCCATACATTTCAGCCGAGTTGAATGATCTCGTCATGAAACTCTATGACCAGCTGATTTTTATTTCGCGATTTGAGGGTTGCCCATATAGTAAAAAACTTTCATGCGCTGTCGACTATTTCATACATTTAGTTAGATTTGAATGACCTCAGTCTTTCACTGTGTGTAAAAGATGTATCTACCTGATGGAAATGTTTTGATAATTTTTTCTCCAGTCTCATTTTCCACAGTTTGAGTTTAACGTCACGTTTTATCTGACTTTTCTTATCATTTTGAAACTTATTTTATCTCACATTTTTATTTTTAGGCAAAAATATGTCTTCACTATCGAACGCTCGTGGCCGACATGGTTTTAAAACCCAAAAATTTGGATATTCCAATAGAGACAGTTACCACACCTTTAATTGAACCTTTAACAATTGAAAGAGAACCAGTCTGCAATATTCTTGACTTTGAAAAACTGTGGCAGCATCCTTTCGATTACAATGATTTTCCAATCTTAGCTTCAATTGAATATGGAACCTCTTTCAAACTAGAATCGTCTACTTTCCAAAAACAATTAGAAATTTTAAATAGTTCATATCCAAGAGAAGAAAATAATGCCAGTTTGCAGTTATTCCTAAATGAAATATTGCCAAATTCCCTATTCAGTACTCCAATAATAGCCATTGATATCAACGACTCCTTTGACATAGAACACACTGTAAATGCAGAAGTAAGTCAGGAGCCTATTATTATGCCTTCCACTTGTCAACAAAATATTGAGATTCATAGTAATGCCCAAATAAATACACAAAACATTGAGATTGGAGTAGATGAATCAACTTCTAACAATAATCTAGATATTCATGGGAACAGAACAGTATGCTTACAAAATGAAAACAAAGTTATTGACGTTGATGCTCCAAATGGGAGGAGAAAAGATGGAAAACCAAGAGTAAGAAAACATTTCGAAGAATCTGTAAAAGTAAGAGGAGAAAAAAGGAAGAAACTGAAAGCAGAAAAATTTAATGTGAAACCTGCGTGCCGCGATACCTGCAAGAAGAAATGTTTTTTGTCGTTTTCAGAGACCGAGCGCATACGCATTAATAACGAATTTTGGGACCTCAACTATGAAAGTCAAGGCTTATTTATTGTAAGTTTGGTTCAAAAAGAGGACGTCAAGAGACGCTTAGCTAAGAGTACTTTGTCACGTATGCGTACATATAGATATTTTTTCACTGATACCGAAAGTCAACACAAAAAGGAAGTTTGTAAAATATTTTTTTTAACAACATTAGGATATAATGAAAAAAATGACCGCCGTGTGTTGGAAGCAATGAAAAAATTACCCAACGCACACGCCGATAAACGAGGCCAGACTAAAGAGGCCTTGAAAATTGACCGAAACATTATTACAGAACATATTAATAGTTTCAATCCTGCTGTCGCACATTACCGCAGGCATCACGCTCCGAACAGAAAATATTTACCAAGTGATTTGAATGCCACAATGATGTACAAGGATTTCTTGGAGAAATATCCACAAGTAAAAACATCTTATGAAGTATATCGAGTATTTCTGAAAAAAGACATGAACATATCATTCGCACAACTTGGAAATGAAGAATGTGAAACTTGTGAAAGTTTCAAACTGCATCAGATTACCTTTGAAGATTCCATTTCTTGTAGTGTATGTGCTTCAAACAACCTCCATCGTACGAAGTATTTAAAAGCACGAACCATGTACCAAGAAGATGTTGAACAATCTGCGAATGACAAAGGGCCTTTTACTCTGCAGACTTGCAAAAGATAATCATGTTGCCGAGGCTTGATATGTTCAAAGCTGTCATATTCTGTCCAAGTCTTATTGCTTTCAATGAAAGCTTCGTACCGTTAGGCTCAACAAAACCGTCTTCTCAACCGTTTGCTGTGGTGTGGCATGAAGCTGTAAGTGGAAGAAGACAGGAAGATATCATAAGTGCTTTTCGAGCCTTTTTCGTAAGCAAACGAGATTGTACAGATTTGATTGTGTGGGCTGATAATTGTGCGAGTCAAAACAAAAGCTGGGCTTTCTTCACCTTCCTCATTCGTATTGTGAACAGTGTAGAAATCTTGGCTAACAGTATAACTATTAAGTACCTAGAACCTGGCCACACTTTCATGTCTGCTGACCATTTTCATCACCAGGTTGAAAATCAGTTGCGAAAAGCCAAGAAAGTTTACGACTTTGTCTATAGTCTATAGATTGTGTCCAGCTAGCAAACTCTGGTAAAGTAACTGTTAAATCTATGGAGGTTGCAGATTTCTACAAATTTCCTGATCACTCATCCCAACCAAAACTGAAAAAAAACACTGAACGAATTTATTTAAAAGACATGGTCTGTGCAGAAGTACGACGAAACAGCTATAACCTACACGTTAAAACTGTGTATGATGGAAACGTCAAAGAGATTGATTTTCTGAAGGCCAAATATTTAAATAAAAACCCAATGCCTAACCCTGTACAAAATACTAATCCCAGAGGTATTACTCAAGAAAGAAAAGACCAGATTTTAAGCAAGCTCTCTGACATAATTCCTGCAAACAGGCTTGTGTTCTGGCAAAACATTCCAACTTCTCAGGATTCTATAAATCTCAGTGAATATTATGATATAGAGTCATGCACTTCAAATAAGTAATTAGAATAAGGTCATTTAAAATGTTTACCCATTTTAGTTTTCATTGATATTTTTTCCTAATTTTATATTCTTCAAAACTGAGCCACACTATTTACTTTTAAGACTGAAGGGTCGTTTATGTTAAGTACATTTATTTGATTTCAAGAAAAAAATCCATTTATCTTAGCATATTTTAGATTTCAGTGGTGATCTCATAATAGTCGATTATAGTTTTTATATATTTTGTGTTAATAGTCTATGTGCAATGACTGTAAGTGTGTAGTGACTCTACGTCACACAAGATGTTTCTTAAGGCTGAAACAGTACCAAATTACATATTCATAAAAATGCTGTGCTTGATGTTCAACAGTGTATCAAAGATACCTTAAGGTCCTAAGAATGTCACGCGTACAATTTATAATTAAAAGACTGACAAAGATCTTAGTTTGTGATACTTAATGTAGTTTTTAAGCACTTTTTCATAAATAACCTAATTTCTTAAATAAAGCTTGCCCACAATATTTTTTTTATTAGATACCTCATCCTTACAAACTTCATATTATTTATTAATAAAGCAATGACTGCGTTTTAGCTTATAATATATTCATAAAATGTGGTATTATTATACAAGCATAAAACGCAGTTAATAAATTTAGCATAAACGCAGTATTTGACGCAAATACTGCGTTTTGTGTTGAGTGAAACGGGAAACAAGAGTCTCCATACCAAGATCAAAGGCAGCGATGAGCATGATTTAACAACATTACTAAGTATCATAAAATTAATATTTCATATGAAAGGTTATTGAGTTTTTAATACTTCAGTAAATTTTTATATAAATTCATCAATTTTTTATTGTATTTACACACTAAAATGTCAAACAAAACTTTAAGCGCGTTTTTATCGATAGTGCAATTTTGCGATTACTGCGTTTCTCATAACGAGGGCAGCATACACCACAACAACCATCAAAACCTTGCTTTCGTTTATCAAGAATGAAGCCAAATCTCATGCAACGCCGGGTTGAATTTATCGTCAGATCATATAAACGACAACAAGTTTCACTTGCTCCTGCCTCTTTGGTTCCTCTTCAGTTTCTTCCATCACTTTAAAGGAGTTCTCTGCGGTAAACATACTTTTCGATTTACAAGAGCTCGGAGTGATGCCAACAGCTATTACAGTACTGGTACAGCAAGATCTAAAATTACTGTAACCAACATGTTTTTAAAAGCAAAACATGTATTTCCAAACGATAAAATGAAGTTGGAACTGATGGATAAAATTGCAAAAGACACATCTATATTTCTAGCATATCGCAAATGGGACATATATGAGCTACCAGCGCTTAGAGATGTTAATAAAGATGTGTGGTCTGTTAAAACTGCAACAAACTTAGAAAGACTTAGATATGTGATTATAGCATTTCAAACAGATCGAAAAGACAATGTAAGCAAGAAATGTGACTTTTTAGATAATACTGGTATGGTAGATCTACGAGTGTTCCTAAATTCAGAATGCTACCCTTATGAATATATGAATATGGATTTCGAAAAATCTAAATGTGCTGAAGCCTACCAGATGTACACAGATTTTCAAAAAAGTTTTTGTTATAAAAACATAGCAGAGGCTCTCTTAAATTATGACGTGTTTAAAGACCGAGCTCTATTTGTAATCGAATGTCAGCATCAGAATGAGTCAATCAAGTCGTCAACAGTGGACATAAAAGTGGACTTTATGAGCGAAAACAATTTTCCCAATAGAACCAAAGCTTACTGTTTAGTTATTCGCATTGCGCGAGGCGGAAGGCGGTTGCAGAACCCCCTCATCTATACCTACTGACAGTTGAAACATTATTATGGAGAAAATCATAAGTGATCGCAATAGGTTTGTAAAGTTTACATAGAAAGTAGAATGCTGCTTTCTAGCAGCATTTACAATTTTAATTATCGGAATCATTCCGGTCACTTTTGATAAACCAATTGCAACACTTAGAGCTGAAGTAATGGTATACCTTGTTTACAACAATGGTAAACAAGGTATACCATTACTTCAGCTCTAAGTGTTGCAATTGGTTTATCAAAAGTGACCGGAATTTTTCCAATAATTAAAATTGTAAATACAAGCCTATACCCACCAAGTCCAAATATAGCAATCTCATCTAGCTCATGGAAATTGGATTATTTTATTTCAACAGTGACAAAAGCAGCTGAAGAGTACTTTATCAAAGGTAATAAGATCAAACCGAAAATATTGGAGTATGTATCGCCAAACCAATTAAAATACTAACCAATAAAGGTATATTAATCTCAGATGACTCTGTTACTTTTTATTTTTGTTATAAAAACATAACAGAGCCTCTCTTAAATTATGATGAGTTTAAAGACCGGGCTCTATTTGTAATCGACTGTCAGCATCAGAATTAGTCAAGCAAGTCGTCAACAGTGGACATCAAAGTGGAGTTTATGAGCAAAAACAATTCTCCCAATAGAACCAAAGCTTACTGTTTAGTTATTCATGATTGTGTATTTGAATATAAACCTCTAACTGGTATTGTAAGAGCCATTATGTAATATTTTAGTATGTAGGTCTTGTGAATTAATCCTTAATTGTATTTAAAGCAGTTGTTTTTATTTTCAACCTTAAAGTGCTAACATCTAGGTTTCGTTAAATGACATCATCTGACTAAATTGGTAAACACATGATTCATTTCCTGTTACATTAATCCAGATTGTAGTCGAGGTCATTCTCAGTTTGCAGCTGTTGGTTGTTGCTGGTGTGGTTTTGAGAGTTTGTAGATCTGCCTCAAGCTCTTCAAATGTTGGGGTATTCTCATCGGAACTTGCCTCCACCTCTGGTTCGGCTTCAAAAACTTCAAGGTCTTTCAGGAACTCAACTTTGGGTTTCGTTTCTGGTATATCAACTTCTTCTTTGATTTGTTCAGCCAATAGTGACTACTGCAGTGTTGATGTGTTTTTAGATATTTCACTTAGCGGCTCAACAATTGGTTTATATAAACGTTGCAGAGCAGAATCATTATCAGCTCTGTTAAGCTTAAGCATAAAATGTTTTTTCGAATATTTTCAGCAAGTTGTAAAATCCTTTTCTTAACTTTTCTCTCTTGCTTGCCCATCACCTCCATCGTGCTAAAGTTAGTTGAATGACAGCTGTATGACTGCGGTATGACAGCTGCCATACACAGCTGTCTGTCCTGTTTATCATTGCTTGAAACCAGTTAGATATATATATATATATATATATATATATATATATATATATATATATATATATATATATATATATATATCGAAACCTTTTCTATATCTGCCTTTGTGTATATCATTTTCTTTCACAATCACCAACACACCATACTTATTGTCTTTCCAGCATTGGCAGCATATATTTTTAAATTATTTAAAGTCCATATTAGTGGTCACATGATCGTCGTACACATGTTTTCAATTGGTTTGATCTTGCTTGAAGAGAATCAAAACGTTAGTGATATCACGTACCACATGTTTGGGCATTCGAGTATATGTTTGACAGAGATAGAATGAATCAATATTCTTATGTCTTCCCATGCTAATATATATATATATATATATATATATATATATATATATATATATATATATATATATATATATATATATATATATATATATATATATATATATATATATATATGAAAAATCTAAGATTCCAGGAACGCTAGCATAGATCTATAAACTTTCATATTTCGACAGATTCCAGGACCGTGCTTATTTGTAGTGGGGGGATATGGAGGGGTAACCATAACTCGCAAGATTTGAGGACCATGTCATATTTTTAAATGATTTAACGTATTTATTATAATAATCATTCTTAGTTACTCTGAGACATTTCTGGTAGCAAAAAGATAATTAGAAACAGATATTATTGTACCTATTTAACAAAATAAATGAGAGCGTGCGCTCTCTGCATGTTTGTGTGTGTATTTTGTGTAGGTAAGTATGCATGGGTGCGTGCGTGCGTGTGGATATGCATGCATATTGTTGTATGCAATTTATTACGAAGGGAGCCAAACTAATAAGAAACCTAACTGGATTGAAGTAGGGCAATAAAAAAAATTGCTATAATATTAGTCTAGCAAATCCCTTTAATCAATGATAAGCTTGGAAAACCTCAAAGATAGGTAATAAGACTTTTAAATAAACTTGCTTATTTTAAATGAGGGCGATTTTTTGGTGAATATTTTAATTTGCCCCTGTTCTAAGGTGAGTAAGGATAAATAGCGTAAAAAATTTGACATGAAAATTATCAAATTTATAGTCTAGTTTCTTTTTACTAAAATGATGCATTTGAAAATAGCGGCTATTGTGTGTATTATGTAGAACCACCTGGTTAAGACAATGACGTTAAAGAGCCTTGAACTAATTATTTCATTCTCATTTACTGCAGTCTTCGTAATTATAGAATAAAGTAAATAAAAAACTAGCCAGACCGGCAAATTTTAAGATGCTTTTTGTTTTTTTGTTCCAAACCCTAAAACATATTTGCTTTTAATTAAGAAAATATTTCTTTACAATATGTTAACAATTGCAACTTAAAAACAATTAGCATAACCTATCTTTTCTTTATCTTTTCTGAACCTACTTATTTAAGAATGGTACTTGTGTTCCTTCCACAATTTTTTTTTCATACTATTGCGTTTCAGATCATCATCACTGTCTACAGGGGAAGTCGCCCTGTTGTCGCAACCATGATTATCTGTCTCCAACAGCTTTCTTGATTTCATAGCTTCCACACTTCATAAGTTGTGCCAGTTTTCCCAGATGTTTTACCCTAGGTCTACATTTTCTAATTTTTCCAAATAATGTCGCTAGAACTTTATTATATCAGAATATGAACCAGTCAATTTTGCCTTTCCTTTTTCAATTAGTTCCAGCATGCATCTTTTTTCTTTCACCTTTTCCAGCACACTTTTATTCGCCTCTCTATCGTTGTATCGTGTCTCTGTGATTTTTATCTATAGCCATAGTTCAAAATCCTATATTCTCTTCATATCATGCTAAGTGGACATCCAAGTTTCTTCCACATACATTACTACACTCGATACGCAGGACCTCTTCTTCAGATCCAAGTTTAAATGTTTTAGTCAGAAGACTATTGTGTTTATTTAATGCTTGCTTTGCAATCGCAATCATCTTGCTCGGGTCTTTGTTGCATTTACTAACATGTATAAAAATACTTTCAATGTGGGAGAACATTTACACTTTTCAAGTTGTTGACCGTTGAGGAATTGAGATATCATCTTCAAATTTGATACACAGTTAGCACTCGAGAAACGAACGGTTCTGATTGTTTTTGGGTAAAATCGCTTTAGTGGGTAGGGGATAAATTGGGGGTGATTTGGTAAAAATTGACCTTTTTTGGTTAAAATTCGAGTAATATAACGTTTTTCGGTTTATTGATTAGAAAACTTTTAATTTCATCAAACATCTGGTATTCTGCGCTGACAAGAAATTCTATACTACTATATAAGTAATACTATATGCAAGTGGTGTTATGAAAAAAGGTTCATATTACTAATACATGGTCAACCCAATTTGCACCACCCATTTTTAGAGCATTTATGTCAAAAATCTATTTGAGTTTTTTATCAACTGCTTGAGATTTAACGATAAAGCCACAAGAGAGTAGCGAACTAAAAGCAGACAAATTTGCGGCTATCAGACAAATTTGGAATATTTTAGAGAATGTTGCAGACAAAATTATACACCTTTAGAATGCGCAACCACAGATAAAACCTTGTTGGGTTTCGGAGGCAGATGTCCCTCTAAAATTTACATACCCAAGAGGACAGACAAGTACGATCTAAAATTGGTTACTATGTTTGGTGCAAAAATATTAAATCTGTGATCAACTAAGTCTTTTATTGGTAGTGAAGAACGAGAAAAACAATATTCCATTCCTACACAATAGATGATCTATTTGGCGACTGCCAATCAGGTTTTTCTTTACTTTAACGCCGGCCTATTTCTGCGACTATGGCCAATCACCGAGCAGGTTTACCTCACTATCCTGGAAATTTTGCAAAACCCCCGATCTTCTATAAGGACGGTAGGGATCTTGAACATGCCCAACATCGCATGGACACGGGACCGACGGCTATACGCCCTGTCCGAAAGGCGGAACAGGTAGACATTCAACTTGCTCAAATAAAATGTCACAACCTCGGTTGATGTTAATTTTACATGCAGTATGCACTGAAAAAGTGAAAGGAGAACCCTGGGATCGAACCCAGTACCCTTCGTTTCAGAGGCACATGTTCTTACCATTGGACCAACGAGGCCTTGCTATTCAGGGTTCAAACAGAAATTGTACCATGAATCATTAGTTTAGTTCTTACGATGTCGCGGAAAAATTGTTAGAAAAGAAGCTAACCATTGTATGAACAATGAGGTAGAACAAACGTGATATACCGAAGCAATGACTGCAACCAATAGGATGTCGATTCATCTATGTTCGTGTTTTATGAAATCAGTACAATATACTTCTATGTGCCGAAAAAACTATAAACTTGTTATTTTATTATCGACTATGCATACACAGTGTGATATAGAGAAATAACGAAGAAACCCAAAATACTATTATCATACAATAACACTAAAGGAGGTGTTGGCGCCTTTGACCAGCTGTATGTTTTGATGGCTGTCAAAGAAAAACTCGCAGATGGCTACTTCGGATATAACATTCTATGGTTTACGCTGTAGCGATAAACTCACGTGTAATTTACAAGTTCAATCTCTACTAATTAAGCGTCTAAACGAGCAAAATTTTTAAATAACTTCCATTCGATCTAGTTGAAGATTAACTGAAAAGAGAATGTTCAGTGGTGAGCTCCCGCGAGAAATTAGGAGTACTATGCGACTCTAGAAATGCGATTAAGAAATTTTACAAAAAGCTAAAGGTCCTGTTGGTTGTTGAGATTTTTGCCTGTGAAAAAAAAAACAGAAATGCACGTAATAAATGCAAACGTTTTAATAAACAAGTATGTACCGAACACCGCTTTAGCATTTGCATTGACTGCAAATAAGAGATTTTTTTGCAATGATGAGTCATGAGCCTCGAAGATCAGGACCCGGTAGGGTAACACGCACGTGACAAGCTTGTCAGATCGTTATCGTGCGAAACCCTGGGGAGTTACGTAAAGAAATTATTACAAAATATGCAAAGAAAAAAATCAAGAACTCATTTAATGTGAGAAAATAAAATGTTAGAAGCGTGCTGAAGACAGAAAAACTGGAAGTAGCAAAGAACACAATCAAAAAAAATGGATATTAACTACTCGACATGTCGGAAGTAAGGTGGTTGAACAATAAAGACTTTAAGAGTGATAATATTATAATTAGATATATAGTGCAAGGAAAAATTCAAAGAGCAATGGAGTCGCAATTTAATTATGGAATGAATGGACCAATAAAGTCAGGCATACATACCGTGTGAACGATAAGGTAGTGATGGTGATAATTGAAGCAAATCTCTGACATAGCACAGCGAAAAGAAGGATGTGGAATAGAAAAGAAATATGTAAGAAAAGTGAGAAAACAGGCTCAGATGTTGGGGATAATGGGGATTTTAAGGAGGTAGTGGAAGGAGCTTTATCTGAAAAGTTTGATTTATGAAAAATGAAGAAAAAATAAAGTAGTTAATATAAATGACTATGGAAAATGGTCTAATTATAACACACACAATGTTTGAAGTACCCAAAAGGAGACGATATAAGTATATGAAAAACACCAGGGAGTACAGGTGGGTATCAAATACATTATATCACTAAAAAGAACTGTCACAAATAAAAATGCTGTGAAGCAAAAGAAGTATAGACGCAAATAAATAGGGAAGAAATCGAAAATAGCGTAAAGAAGGCACGGCTCGATCAAGCATACTAACAGGTTAGGAGATTATAATATTGACCAGGGACAAAAAGTTAAAAGAATAACGAAGGAAATTCATCACTACACAATGAAGCCATTTGACACTGGTAAGCCTATTAGAAAAGTTTTCACACGGGGAGAAAATGAAATATGGATTTTAATTGTATATGGGGGAAATGACAGATAAACCCAAATGAGATGTTCCCTATTTCGACACAATATTTCAAAAAGGGCCCTAAATAACTTAGACAATGAAAAAGTTATTGTGTAGATGAATTAACAGCGGAATATTTAAAAAATCTGGTGAAAAAAATTAAACCAAAACTATGTCAACTGTTTGAGAAAAAGTATACATCAGGAAAACTGCCCAGTTAGTTTATACAGAGTACAAGTATCACTATATGAAAAACACTGAACACATAAAAATGCACCCAGCATAAGACAATAAATGTACAGACATGTGGAGAATATTCTGCTAATCATAATAAAAAATAGAATAAAGAGCAAAATTAGAAGTTTATAGGATCAGTATCAATTCGTGTTTGGAGTTAGGCAAGGAAGGAACTAGAGAAGAAACTTTTGAAACGTTATATTACTTGAGATTTATTCAAAAAATGTAAATTTTCACCAAATCACCCTATTTATCCCCTACGCCCTGAAGCGATCTTACCCAAAAACAATTTGAAGCGCTCCTTTGTTAGGTGCCAACTGGATACCAAATTTGAAAATAAGATCTCAATTCGTTCGAAAGTTATTGCGCGTATTAACAGACAGACGTACAGACAGACCCATCGACCGACAGATCGGCAGACAAAAATATACTTAGTTTAGATTCAAGTGTTCTATATGTTTTGAGACTTTTTATGCCGTTTTAGCAAAAAAAAAATCGAAATTTTTGTCAACAAGATTCCACCCCCACACATTCAACCTCTAATTTAATTTCAGTATCCAAGTCTGTTTTAAAATGGCTACATTAAGTGATGTGTGTTACCAGCAAATTAAAGACAACTTCTGGTATGGTCTATTTGGAGACTTTCAATTAATCATCGATAAGAATACTGGTTAGTTCAATGCAACAAAATTGTGTAAGAGTGGTGAGAAAAGATTCAGACAAATAGCAGAAATACGTATATTCCGGGTCTTATTGCTTTACGACATAATTTTTAATTGTATTATAAAATAAAAACGCATTAATTTTAACAAAGACTTTTATTTGATTCTATGTACAAGTGTGTAAACTCTTGCCGGTTGTTGACATTCATTTATAGATTTCTTAACATCAGATGGTTCACCGTTACGTTGGTGTTGTTGTCGTCGGCGACGCTTCATGGCGATGTTGGATTTAAAAGTATTCACTTGTGCAAATATTTTAGATTTTTGTCTATTTCACCCAACTTCTTCTTCAGCTCGTGCTTCTTTGACAGATCGATTTTTAAAACTTTAGCTGTTATGTTCTTAGTTAAATTTTTCAACTTCTGTTCAAATTCGTTTTTCAAATCTTCCAACTATGTCTTGTGCACAGCCTCTAGCAGTATGGCTACTAGTCTTTGTGTCACTTCATCGTTATTCTTCAGATACTCAGCTTTATTTTTCTGATAGTCGGCCACTCACGCATCAACAAATGTTTTAGTTACTCCATCTGTGGAATCTATAGGGTCGGCGACGTAATACAATCTACGGAGTTGCACTTCGAAATCACCACTTGCTGTGCTTGGAAAACTCTCTCTCTCGACAATTTTAAACTTTAAATGTTTATTGGACGGGGAACGTCCGAACTTATCGATAGATATTTTTATACTAAGCATTTATGACCTTATGTAGGTTTACTAGGCGATAACACTAGCTTCCTTTAGTTCTTCCAAGATTGACTGAATTTCGTTCTTATGAGCATTATTACCAGCAACAACTTGGAAGCCACTAAAGGTCTAAGGCTATCAATCAACTCGTTTATGTCATTCCAATACACATATGCTATTTGTTTGTTATTTTGTATCATATGTTGTTAGTCCTGATGCTGCTGCTGCTGCTGCTACCGCTGCTCTTGTCACTCTGAGCTATAGGTTCAGTCTTTTGTTTTCTGTTAAGATGTGTGTTGTCGTCGTTGTCGTCGTCGTCGTCGTAGGTGTAACCAAAATCTTGAGGAGTTAGGATCTACGCCCTCGTGAATTTATAACTGGTTTTATTAGAGTCAGATACTGTTCGTTCGTAGTTCATTTCATAAACACTAGTTGCTTCTAGAATATCTCTATAGTGTTGAAGATCGTCGTACGTGTACGCCTTTGGTCTTTTCATAAATACCAATTCTAGCAGACCTTGTGTTCGTGGGTATTTTCTTTTATGCAGTTAAATCTCCGCATCAGCATCCAAGCGTTAATTGCCAAGACTCCAGTTGCCATTATCTTTATCGTAGCGAGCGCCATACGTTTGAGCGGTAGTGGCAAGTCTCGGTGCTTCCGTAAAATACTTGTCCACATAATATCGAACTCGTTCAGGATATTGCTCCAAAAATTCTTGATATGCTGGTGTGGTTTTGAGAGTTTGTAGATCTGCCTCAAGCTCTTCAAATGTTGGGGTATTCTCATCGGAACTTGCCTCCACCTCTGGTTCGGCTTCAAAAACTTCAAGGTCTTTCAGGAACTCAACTTTGGGTTTCGTTTCTGGTATATCAACTTCTTCTTTGATTTGTTCAGCCAATAGTGACTACTGCAGTGTTGATGTGTTTTTAGATATTTCACTTAGCGGCTCAACAATTGGTTTATATAAACGTTGCAGAGCAGAATCATTATCAGCTCTGTTAAGCTTAAGCATAAAATGTTTTTTCGAATATTTTCAGCAAGTTGTAAAATCCTTTTCTTAACTTTTCTCTCTTGCTTGCCCATCACCTCCATCGTGCTAAAGTTAGTTGAATGACAGCTGTATGACTGCGGTATGACAGCTGCCATACACAGCTGTCTGTCCTGTTTATCATTGCTTGAAACCAGTTAGATTTATATATATATATATATATATATATATATATATATATATATATATATATATATATATATATATATATATATATATATATATATATATATATATATATATATATATATATCGAAACCTTTTCTATATCTGCCTTTGTGTATATCATTTTCTTTCACAATCACCAACACACCATACATATTGTCTTTCCAGCATTGGCAGCATATATTTTTAAATTATTTAAAGTCCATATTAGTGGTCACATGATCGTCGTACACATGTTTTCAATTGGTTTGATCTTGCTTGAAGAGAATCAAAACGTTAGTGATATCACGTACCAGATGTTTGGGCATTCGAGTATATGTTTGACAGAGATAGAATGAATCAATATTCTTATGTCTTCCCATGCTAATATATATATATATATATATATATATATATATATATATATATATATATATATATATATATATATATATATATATATATATATATATATATATATATATATATCGAATCCTTTTCTATATCTGCCTTTGTGTATATCATTTTCTTTCACAATCACCAACACACCATACTTATTGTCTTTCCAGCATTGGCAGCATATATTTTTAAATTACTTAAAGTCCATATTAGTGGTCACATGATCGTCGTACACATGTTTTAAATTGGTTTGAACTTGCTTGAAGAGAATCAAAACGTTAGCGATATCACGTACCAGATGTTTGGGCATTCGAGTATATGTTTGACAGAGATAGAATGAATCAATATTCTTATGTCTTCCCATGCTAAAGTATGCTCTTATTTTATCTTGTTTGTCACAAGCTACATCATCAAATATAAACACAGAGTTGTCCAATGCTTCTGCTGGATCTACGATTTCATCTTTTCACTCTACGGATAGTAACCAACACCTTTTGCTGGATCCAACACCTCCTTTAACATCTTGTATCTCGGTTGACACAGAGACTTTGAAAACACATACACATTGGCAAACTTTAAACCGTTTGCTCCAAACAATAAACTCAGCATGACATTTTTTGTACCATATCCACTAGTGCAACATATGATATATCGAACGGTGTTTGGAAAGAGATGATCATGCCTTAGTTGTTGTTGTTCTGCTGTATCCGTAACAGCATCGTCTATATTTGTAATGGGTAAGGCAGAAGCGTGTTTGATGGTACGCATCCTCATTTGAACTAAACTATATTTTTTGGTGTGTGTATATAAATATATATGCAAGTGAGACGCACAGTCAGTATGAATCTTGGTGTCACAGAGTGAGGGTCGTTATTAACAAAGGACGCAAGTTTTGCTGAAGAGTTGGAGCGTTACAAACACCATGAAAGTTAAACGAAAATTTGGTATGGGTCTTGATGTAGTCAACTCGAAGCCAGAGAAGAAAGTTCCCTTTAAAAACATAATAAATCTGATTGGGAAAGTTGTAAAAGATAGAAAGCTTATCCCTACAGAGAAAGCTGTGTTTGATATAGCTCACGCAATCGTTAGAAAAATTGGTGGGCGTAACAATGTGCAAAAACCTCGAGTTATTCCTATACCTAAAAGAGGAGGCCCCCTTCCACTGTTACCTCTGTTATTTGGTGATTTATCTGCTCTTCGGACCCTGGGTGGTGGTGCTTGCGGTATTGCTACGCAGTTAACGATGTTAAAGCAGCCAAACGCAAACCAGAGAAAGAAGAACGTCACAACAAAACAATGGAAGTCATCGCAATGGGTAAGAGAGGCAGTGGTTTGAAATTTAAGCCAAAATGCAAGAAACTGGGCAAAGGCCTGTATCTCAAGAAACAACACTTAGGTATCTGCTAAAGCCAAAAAACTAGGGTGGTTACCAGCAAGACCTCTAACAAATGTAGATCTTGTCAAGTTTGCTGGTAAAATGAAAATCCCATATTTTAGAGGTGTATACATGCGAGATGAGCTACCTCGCAATGGACCACGTAAAAATGAATCGTTCATCATGAATTTGCAAACACACGAGGAGCGAGGCAGTCATTGGGTTACTGTCAGGAAACGTGGCGTCATTTTCGAGTACTTTGACTCGTATGGAAACTTGAAGCCCCCTGTTGAGCTGCAACGTTACCTTAAAGATTATCCCATATTGTATAATCATGATATGTATCAAATATATAACACTTTTAATTGTGGTCACTTGTGTTTAAAATTTTTGCAATAAAAGACTCAAACAGTAGCCTGAGTGTATCAGTCATGGCGCACACTTTCGTGTTCAAAGATCGCAGCTCTCATCTGTCGTCAGACTACCATCCACCAATTGTTTTGGATGGTAGTTATGCTGTTGCTTTGATATGATTTCACACATACAACATACCTAACATATATGAAGGTAAAAACAAATTTCATGTAAAAGAAGGAGCTGGTTGGCGGACCATCACGATACCCACTGGTGCATATGAAATAACACACTTGGAAGAGTTACTTCAAAATGAACTTGTTGGTGCTACATCAACAAGCGAACAAAAGCAGCAGGATCTGATGCTGAGACCTAGTCCGAATACCATCAAATGTAAAATAAAGTGTTATGCAAATGTCACTTTTGAATTGTATGGTTCGATTGGGCGAATGTTGGGCTTTTCAAAACAGGTTCTTCAACCGGACATCTTTTATGAATCTGATTTACCTGTTGAAATAGTGGATGTTAGACAGATTTGCATAGAAACTAATATTGTGTCTGGTTGCTATTATAACGGACAACCCTCACATACGCTGTATGAGTTTGCTCCGATGGTTGACCCGGGCGACGCAATCGACATAGAACCTAAAAATTGAATCTGCCTACTAGTGAGCAAGCAAGAGATTTTAAATATAAACATCGACATTGTCGATCAAGATTCAGTTCCTGTCAACTTTCAAGGTGAAAAGGTGTCTGTTCGCTTGAAACTTATAAAGGTTGCTTAGCATGTTGGTCTTTCAAGATATAAAAGCAAGTGCATCTACCAAAACAAATTCAGTTCTCTCAAATACTTCAATACTTCGTCTTGATAATATTGAGTTCCTGAAAAGCCTGGGCTATCATGTCGTCAAAACTTGAAATATTCAAAGATCCCGTGATGATGCCATCGATCGAGGAGAACTGCGCTCTTACTATTCACCAACTAAATCGTTTGGTAACAGCGATGAAATTGAAATAGCCATCAATCAACAAGATGCGTCCGTTTGTCTGGCCTAGTCAGTTCTAATAATCGAGGGTGCTCTGGAACCTGTAGCAAAAGAATTTTGATTATTTGTGTGTCTTGTTCTCTGTTCTTTCTGTTTGATTGTTATTTAGATTGTCCGCAGGTCTTAGAAGGACGTCTGAAATTATTAAAATTTTGTCCTTTGTTTGTCGGCTAATAGAGAGTCTAAGTTTCGGTTCGTTGATGGTTGAGGGTTTGTGTAAATATTTTCCGTCGAATTTTGAAAAAATTCGGCAATATCTTGATTTACCTGACCTGGGTTACCTATTATACTTTTATTCTCTATTGCATTGATTTGACTTCGGGATAGAGTATCGGCATTAGTGTTTTGTTTTCCCTTTTTATAAACTATTTCATAGTCAAACTCTTCCAACCGTAACCTCCACCTAACTAATTTGGAATTGGGTTCTTTTAGGTTAAAGAGCCAAACTAATGGTCTGTGATCAGTATAAATTTTGAATTTACGTCCAAACAAGTAGGGTCTAAAATACTTGCATGCCCACACCTATGGCTAACAGTTCTTTTTCTATTGTTGAGTATTTATTTTCAGACTCGTTCAATGTTCTAGAGGCATATGCTATTGGTTTATCGTAGGGTATTTCTCCCTGAGACAAGACGGCCCCCAGATCAAAGTTACCAGCATCCGCCGTAAGAATAAGCGACTTTGAGAAGTCTGGCTGTTTTTACATTGGGCAAGTTTTTACAAATCTTGAAAGATTTAATAAACTCTGGACTGTGAATGACTTTGTTATTCTTTTTTGAGCAAACCGTCATGGGTTTAGTAACCTTCGCAAAATCTTTAATAAATTTCTTGTAATACCTAAAAATGATTTTATTTCTTTCTGAGTCTTGGGAATTTGAAATACTTTTATTGCTTCGATTTTATCCACATTTGGTTTAACCCCTGCACGTGTAATAACATGGCCCAGGTAAGCCACTTCTTTTTTCAAAAATTCTGAATTATACAATTGGACATTAAAATTTGCTTCCCTTAGTCTACTACCTGAGCCGGTGAAGTACTAAAAATTATTATGTCGTCCAAATATACCCGAAAAATTTCGTTTTTAAAACCTCTAAGTTCCATCACTCTCTGAAATGTCGATGGACCGTTTTTTAACCCGAAACTCATTTTCTTAAATTCACAATGGCGATTTTTCGTTGAAAATGCTGTTTTAGGAATATCATTGGGGTCCATTTCGATTTGGTGGTACCCACTCGCAAGGTCTAGTGTACTAAAATATTGGCTTTTTCCGAGTTTATCTAATATATGCGCGATGTTAGGGAGGGGATATTTATCGTTAATAGTTTTGTCATTAAGTTTGCGGTAGTCAATAACCATCCTCCATTTCCGTTTTCCCGAAGCATCTAATTTTTTTGTTACGATCCAGATAGGGGAGGAACAAGGAGACGAGGAGGGTTGAATGATGCCTTGTTCAAGCAATTTTGAAATTTGATCTTTTACCTCTTGTTCGTGAATTTCGGGATATCTATATGATTTTGTAAAAATAGGCTTTTCGTCTGTCAATTCGATTTTATGTTTAATTTGGTTGGTGAATGTTAGTGACAAGCCTTCACTATAAAATATGTCCCTAAATTCAAAGCAGAGTTTACGAATGGCCTTATATTCTTCTTCGTTACAATGGCCTAATCGTAAATTTCTTAAATTAGATTTGAGTAGGTTAGCGTAATGGTTCATCCGTTTCAATTTCTTCAATAAGATTAATTTCATTCACGTTTATTATTTCAATTTCTAGTGGTTCATATATGATAATTTTTACAGGATTTTCTTAAGGGTTAGTTAATGTGGCTGTTGCAAAATAGTTTTCAATTGTTAAATAGCTTGTGGCATTTCAATATTACAGCCAAACTTAGTATATTTAAGGATGCCTGTTCCGGATTGACAATTTACTGGTATTTTAATTTTTTGCTGTGTTCTAGCCGGAATGACGTATCTAATGGGTTTAAAATTGATGTTATTTGTATTTTTGTTATTCCCTTGGAGAATATCATAAACAATCGGGACAATAGCATTTGGTGTAATTATTTTAAGGGCATTTAGGTCAATGTTAGCTTTTAAGGATCTTAAAAGGTCGGTTCCAATAAGACCATCATAATTATCAGAAAAATCAAAAAGGTAAAACTTAGGTTGGCCAGGTGCTTTAAAATTTTTAAATATGGGTATATCAGCTGTTTCACTATGAAAAATAATGCCGTGAGGTGTTTGTATATTGAAAACTTCGTGTTTTACACACTTAGCATAATATTGTTTTGCTAATGATGGTTTTATTGACCTTCTAGTGCTACCAGTATCGATAAGAAATTTCACCATATTTCGTGAATATTGACATATGCGTGTATATTATTTATGGATATTATCTCTGATTTGATTGAGACTTGATCACCTGAAAATTTTCATCGTTAGGAGATGTTTCATTGTATTGAGGGTGATTTTCGTTTTGATAATAGCAATGTTCAGGGTATTCGCGTGGAACATTTAGTAACTGGTCAAAATCTGGCAATGGGTTGTGTTCCAAGTCTTGGGAACATTGTGGCATGTTAAACGTAGCAAAGGTTTCGTAATAATTTTGATTGGTATTCGTGTTTTCGCCAGTTGGAAAGGGATGTTCATTAATTTCTTGAGTGAAAAGTTCCTCAGATACGAATGTGGTTTTTGGTCTAACAGAATTCCCAGATGAAGTATCCATTGGCTCTGGTACATATTATATACTTTGGTTTTGGTTTTGATAGCTTAGAATGGCACTAGTTCGCTGATTTGCGAATCTAGAGTGTTGTTGAGAAGGTAATCTATTTCCTGGTTGCCAATGGTTATTATTAAAATTGGGTTTAGAAACATTTTGAAATTGCCTGTTAATCATTTGTGAACTGGGTCTTGGCTGATAGGTATTTTGTAAATTGCGTTTGTGATAAATATGGCATTTGTGGTTTTGGTGATTGCTGACATTTGGTGTAATCATTTGGGGAAAAATTAGGATGATTATACTGTACCGGGAAATTAGGTACGTATGAAGCATTCAGGTGCATTCTTGAGGAGTTTGAATGAGTGTTTTTGGATAGCTGCTTTATACGCAGGCTGAGAGTAGGATGTGTTAGTACTATTATTATTGCTAAAATTTTTAAAATTAAGTTCTTTCGTAACAAACGACATGTCCTGTTCTAGAGAAGATGGGTATTTTAATCTGACTACAAGCTGCAGGTTATATGGAAGACCACTTATGAACGTTTTAAGTGCAAAGTCATCATAATGAATTATTTTTATTCTTTTTTCATTTTCGTCTTGAATACATTGATTTAATTTAGACAAAAGTAAACTTCTAGCGTCTTGGATTCTTATACCAAAGTCTAAAGGTTGCTCATTTTTTAAGGGTCTCATATTTATTAAGTCTTGGATCAAACAATCTGTGCCTCGCTGGTCAGAAAATGATAACACAAGACTATTTTTAAAGGAATCCCAAGATGTGATTCCAAATCTTGAACATATCAAATCGGCGGCTCTGCCTGTTAATTTATTTATAATTGTATCTATTAAGCTAGCATATAGGATCATCTAAATTACTTCTATGCTGAAATGTTTTTAAGAAATGTTCGTATGATTGCAAAAACCTAAGTAGGTATTGGGTCACTTGGGCCAGACAGTGACGTCACAGGAAGTGACGTCACTGGCGCCGGCGCCACGCCCTGGCGCTTGCCCCGGCGCCGGCGCCTAGCCACGCCCTGGCGCCGGCGCCTGCACTGGCGCCTGCCCTGGCGCCTGCCCCGGCGCCGGCGCCTAGCCACGCCCCGGCCCCCGGCGCCAAGCCCCGGCGCCAGCCCCGGCGCCGGCGCCAGCCACGCCCTGGGCCAGACAGTCACATTTAGTCTTGTTATGTAAACATTCTAAGGTCATTGACCTGTCTTTGCCCAGACAGTGACGTCACATGACTTGTGCCAGACAATCACATAAGTGTCTAACCTATTACTTCAAATTATTATATTTTGAAAAAAACCATTTGGTGCAGGTGAGTTTCGAACCCGGGGCATTCAGATGGGAGGCAACGATGCTACCCGTTAAGCTAAGCAGACGCTTGTTAATTTATTGTTTTAGGTTGGTATATATATATACGACTTTTAATTACAAACCATACATGTAATATAATTAAAGTTTTTGTTATTATTAGACAAATGGATGATTTACAAAATAATGTTTAATATTAGAGGCGGAACCAAAACGGAAGAACCAAAATGGCGGAATGAAAGATGGAAGCCTGTGATACCTTAAGCTGACATTATAAAAAATGGCGGCTTTCTTTCTTAAAGATGGTGCCTTTCGCTGATAAAGAATGGCGGCTTTCGTTCTTAAAGATGGTGCCTTTTGCTGATAAAGATGGTTGAAGACTCCATTATTTAAAGTTACGTCACCCCAACCTTTAGAGCCGACAAATGAGAGTGAGGTTGATAAGCGAGAATAATGGTATTGGTCGAAGACTCCATGATTGAAAGTTACGCCCCCTATTAAAACAAACCATTCATAAAGCTTTTGTTATTAGACATAACCAAATATCGTAGAGACAATAGAGGTCGCTGACAAAAACAAAAGAAGCTCAGAAACAAAATGGACAACAGGTTCAACTCTTAAGCTTAGAAACAATGGTTGGTTACAGGTTCAATTCCTTTCTACCACGTGTTTAGTGTCATGTTACTCGTCTAAGTAAGCAGAATTAAAAAATGGCGACTAAAATGAGATAAAAAACTTAAAACCCTTATCGCGGAAGATCCGTGAGATGTACGCAGGAACCAATTCATGCACGGTGTTAAGGAGGCCAAATCAAATTGGAATATACAATAAAACGGCCACTTCCGGTCTAAACTTTAAATCGTTATATCTTTTCAACGGAAAGTGATAGAAATGAACTGACTTTAAAAAATGTATGTTTCATAACAAGGTCTACAAGAAACTGAGATAAAAAACTTTAAACCCTTATCGCGGAAGATCCGTGAGACGTACGCAGGAACCAATACATGCACGGTGTTAAGGAGGCCAAATCAAATTGGAATATACAATAAAATGGCCACTTCCGGTCTAAACTTTAAATCGTTATATCTTTTCAACGGAAAGTGATAGAAAGGAACCGACTTTAAAAATATATCGTTTCATAACAAGCTCTACAAGAAAATGAGATAAAAAACTTTAAACCCTTATCGCGGAAGATCCGTGAGATGTACGATGGAACCAACACATGCACGGTGTTAAGGAGGCCAAATCAAATTGGAATATACAATAAAATGGCCACTTCCGGTCTAAACTTTAAATCGTTATATCTTTTCAACGGAAAGTGATAGAAAGGAACCGACTTCAAAAATGTATGTTTCGTAACAAGGTCTACAAGAAAATGAGATAAAAAACTTTAAACCCTTATCGCGGAAGATCCGTGAGATGTACGAGAGAACCAACACATGCACGGTGTTAAGGAGGCCAAATCAAATTGGAATATACAATAAAATGGCCACTTCCGGTCTAAACTTTAAATCCTTGTATCTTTTCAACGACAAGTGATAGAAAGGAACTATCTTCAGAAATGTATGTTTCGTAACAAGATCTACAAGAAACTGAGATAAAAAACTTTAAACCCTTATCGCGGAACATCCGTGAGATGTACGATAGAACCAACATATGCACGGTGTTAAGGAGGCCAAATCAAAGTGGAATATACAATAAAATGGCCACTTCCGGTCTAAAACTTTAAATCCTTGTATCTTTTCAATGGAAAGTGATAGAAAGGAACCGACTTCAAAAATGTATGTTTCGTAACAAGGTCTACAAGAAACTGAGATAAAAAACTTCAAACCCTTATCGCGGAAGATCCGTGAGATGTACGATAGAATCAATACATACACGCTGTTCAGCAAAGCAAACTCTATAAGCATATTCAATAAAAATGTTACTTCGGGTAGACACTTCCGGTATAGCTATTCTTAGAGCTACATACATGTGTGACACATCAAAATAATCGTCTTGTTGAACAGAAGAAATATAATATTTAAGTAAGTTAGAACAAGCTGTATTAACACCTAAAACCAACACACACTCTCTTGTACAGGCTGATTACCCTGCCATCCAATTGTTAGTAAGGTTATGTTTGTATTTGTTATTTGAATACAAACAGACATAATAAGAAGAGTGTACTTACATACAGCAAGACACGTCATCCTTGTTTCACGACTTAACACATACTGAACAAGTGTCTCTCTCTCTTGTATTGAGGAAACAAACTGATGTAAGAGAGAGGGGGTCTTACAAAGGATAAACAACGTTTTTTACAGTTGTTAACCTTACAGAAAGGGGTTAATAAAAATGCAACAAAATAAAAATAAAACAACTGATTTACATACAATAAAAATTTATTAGGATTAATTAAGTTGTACATATTGATACATAAATGACATACATAAATGACATACTATTATTACATAATGGCTCTAACGATACCCGTTAGAGGTTTATATTCCATTACACTGTCATGAATAACCAAACAATAAACACGAGTATTTTTTGGGAAGTTGGCGTGACTCATGAACTCCACCTTAATGTCCACCGTTGAAGACTTGATTGACTCGTTCTGGTACTGACAGTCAATCACAAATAGAGCTCTGTCTTTAAACTCGTCATAATTCAAGATAGGCTCCGACATGTTTTTATAACAGAAGTTTTTTTGGAAATCTGTATACATGTTATAGGCTTCTGCATATTTCGATTTCTCAAAATCCATATTCATAGATTCATAAGGGTAGCATTCTGAATTTAGAAACACTCTGAGGTCCAACATACCAATGTTATCGAAATAGTCTGACCTCTTCTTCACGTTATCCTTACGATCTGTTTGAAATGCTATAATCACATATCGAGGTCTTTCCAAGTTGGTTGCAGTTTTAACAGCCCACACATCTCTGTTGATATCTCTGAGTGCTGGTAACTCATATATGTCCCATTTGCGGTATGCGAGAAATATAGAGGTGTCTTTGGCTATTTTATCCATCAGTTCCAATTTCATTTTATCATTGGGAAATACATGTTTTACCTTTAAAAACATATTGGTTACGGTAATTTTTGCTCGTGCCGTACCTGTGCTGTAATAGCCGTTGGAATCGTTTCGACTTCTTGTAAAGCGGAAAGTATGTTTGCCACAGAGAACTCCTTTGAAATGATGAAAGAAACTGAAGAGGAACCAGACAGGTATGAGCATGTGAAACTTGTTATCATTTAAGGTGATGTGCTCCGACGACACATTCAGACCGGCGTTGCTAAGAGATTGGGCTTCATTCTTACTGAACGATAGCAGACTTTTGATGATGGTTGTGGTGTATGGGTCTCGCACTCGTTCCACTTCCTTGTTATTTAACTCATAGGTCATTGATTCAAACAGAGCTGCTCCTCCATTATTTGACAGATAACAAGCACCAGTGGCATTTTGGATTGCTACAGGTTCCAGAGCACCTTCGATTATTAGAGCTGACTCGGCCAGACATACGAACGCATCTTGTTGGTTGATGGCTATTTCAATTTCATCGCTGTTACCAAACGATTTAGTTGGTGAATAGTAAGAACGCAGCTCTTCTCGATCGATGCCATCATCAAACACGGGTTCTTTGAATATTTCTAGTTTTGACGACATGATAACCAAGGCTTTGCAGGAACTCAATATTATCGGGACGAAGCGTACCCTTTGACGTGTCTGACTCAACTGAATTTGATGTGGTAGATGCACTTGATTTTATATCCTTGAAGACCAACATACTAAGCAACTTTTATAAGTTTTAAGCGAACAGACACCTCTTCACCTTGAAAGTTGACAGGAACTGAATCTTGGTCGACGATGTCGATGCTTATATTGGAAATCTCTTGCTTGTTCACCGGCAAGTAAATTAAATTGTTAGGTTCTATGTCGATTGCGTAGCCAGGATCAACCATCGGAGCAAACTCATACAGCGTATGTGAGGGTTGTCCGTTATAATAGGAACCAGACACAATATTGGTTTCGATGCGAATCTGTCTAACATCCACTATATCAACAGGTAAATCAGATTCATAAAAGGTGTCCGGCTGAAGAACTTGTTTTGAAAAGCCCAACATTCGCCCAATCGAACCATCAAATTCAAAACTGACATTTGTATAACACTTTAGTCTACATTTGATGGTGTTCGGATTAGGTCTCAGAAGCAGAGCCTGTTGCTTTTGTTCGTGTGTTGCTGTAGCACCAACAAGTTCATTTTGAAGTAACTCTTCCAAGTGTGTTATTTCATAAGCACCGGTGGGTATCGTGATGGTTCGCCAACCGGTTCCTTCTTTTACATGAAATTTGTTTTTACCTTCATAGATGTTGGGTATGTTGTTGTAGGTGTGAAAGCCTATCAAGGCAACAGCATAATTACCATCCAAAACAATTGGTGGATGGTAGTCTGACGACAGATGGGAGCTGCGGTCTTTCAACACAAAGGTGTGCGCCATGACTGATACACACAGGCTACTGTTTAAGGCTTTTATTTAAAAATTTTAAACATAAGTGACCACAATTATAAGTATTATATTTCTGATACACATCATGATTGTACATTAAAGTAGAGTTTTTAAGGTAACGCTGCAGCTCAACTGGTGGTTTCAAGTTTCCATATGAGTCAAAGTACACGGCTGTGTCACCACGTTTCTTAACTGCAACCCAATGACTGCCAGGTTCCTTGTTTGTTTGCAAATTCATGATAAGTGATTCATTCTTGCGTGGCCCATTCGATGGCAAAGTATCTCGCATGTATACACCTCTAAAATATGGAATTTTCATTTTACCAGCAAATTTCACAAGGTCTTCATTTGTTAGAGGTCTTGCTGGTAAACATCTTACTCGTTTTTTGGTTTCTGCAGATACAACCCATAACCGGAGCGCTGTTTCTTGAGATACATGCCTGTGTCCAGTCTCTTGCATTTTGGCTTAAATTTCAAGCCACTCCCTCTCCTACCCATCGCGATGGCTTCCATTGTTTTGTTGTGCCGTTCTTCCTCCTCTAGTTTCTGTTTCGCAGACTTGGCATCGTTCACGGCTTTGGCAATACCTGCAGCACCACCACCCAGAGCTCCTAGTGCTGACAGCCCACCAAATATCAGAGGCAACAGCGGAAGGAAGCCTCCACTTTTAGGTATTGGAATAACTCGAGGTTTCTGCACATTCTTACGCCCACCAATGTTTCTAACGATTGTATGAGCTATATCAAATACGGCGTTCGCTGTTGGAATAAGATTTCTATCTTTTATAACTTCCTCAATCAGACTTAGTATGTTTTTAAAGGGAACCTTCTTCTTTGGCTTCGAGTTGATTACATAAAACCCCTCATTAAGTTTTCTGTTAACTTTCATGGTGTTTGTAACGCCCCGCAACGTTTCAGCAAAACCTGTATCTGTCTTTGTTAATAACAGCCCTCACTCTGTGACACCAACATGCATACTGACTGGGTGTCTCACTTGCATTCATATATATACACACCCAAATAAAATATAGTTTAGTTTAAGTTAAGATGCGTACCAGCAAACACGCTTCTGCCTTACCCATTACAAATATAGACGATGTTGTTACGGACACAGCTCAACAACAACTGAGGCATGGTCCTCTCTTTCCAAACACCGTTCGCTGTATCATATGTGGTCCCAGTGGGTGTGGTAAAACTAATGTCATGCTGAGTTTGTTGTTTGAAGCAAACGGTTTAAAATTTGATAACGTGTATGTGTATTCAAAGTCTCTGTATCAACCGAAATACAAGATGTTAAAGGAGGTGATGAATGCCACAAAAGGTGTTGGTTACTATCCTTATCGAGAAAACGATGAAATATTAGATCCGGAAGATGCCAAGGACAACTCTGTGTTTATATTTGATGATGTAGCTTGTGACAAACAAGATAAAATAAGAGCATACTTCAGTATGGGCAGACATAAGAATATTGATTCATTCTATCTCTGTCAAACATATACACGAATACCCAAACATCTGGTACGTGACAACACCAATGTTATTGTGTTATTCAAGCAAGATGAAACCAATTTAAAACATGTGTACGACGATCATGTGACCACCGATATGGACTTTAAACAATTTAAAACTATCTGCCACCAATGCTGGAAAGATAATAAGTATGGTGTGTTGGTGATTGTGAAGGAAAACGATGTACACAAAGGTCGATATAGAAAAGGATTCGATAGATATATATTATTCTAACAAACGATGATAGACAGGACAGTCAGCTGTCTAACACAGGTGTCTAACACAGATGTCATACAAGTGTCTAACACAGCTGTCATACAGCTGTCATACAGCTGTCTAACACAGCTGTCTAACACAGCTGTCTAACACAGCTGTCTAACACAGCTGTCTAACACAGCTGTCTAACACAGCTGTCTAACACAGCTGTCTAACACAGCTGTGTTAGACAGCTGTCTAACACAGCTGTCTAACAAGACAGCCAGACATCGTGATAAATAAGAAGGCATGTACCATGAAGGAGTCAGTATATGTTAAACCACCACACAACCTGTATCGCTCAAACAAATTATTAGACCAGCTGGTAATACCGACCAGTTGTAGCACAATGGAAGTGTTGGGTAAGGAAGAGCGAAAAGTTAAGAAAAGGATTTTACAACTTGCTGACAATATTCGAAAAAAACATTTAATGCTTAAACTTAACAGAGCCGAGAATGATGATGCTCTGCAACGTTTATATAAACCACTTGTTGAGCCCCTAAGTGAAATATCTAAAAACACAGCAGCACAGCAGCAGCAGCAGCCCCAGCAACAACCAAAGGCTGAACAAATCAAAGAAGAAGTGGTACCAGAAACGAAACCCCAAGTACAGTTCCTTAAAGACCATGAAGTTTTTGAAGCTGAACCTAGGGAAGAGGCTGAGGAGACAAGTTCCGATGAGGATATCCCAACATTTGAAGAGCTTGAGGCAGATCTACAAACTGTCACATCCAACCCTGCATATCAAGAATTTTTGGAGCAATATCCTGAACGAGTTCGATATTATGTAGACAAGTATTTTACTGAACCACCAAGGCTCGCTACCATTGATCAAACGTATGGTGCTCGCTACGCTAAAGATACCGGTAGCTGGAGTCTTGGCAATAAACACTTGGATTTTACTGATAATGACATTCGACTAGGTCAACGGAGATATCCGCAAACACAAGGTCTGCTAGAATTGATATTTATGAAAACACCTAGAGGGTATACCTATGACGATCTTCAACACTATAGAGATATTCTAGAAGCAACTAGTGTGCATAAAATGAACTATGATCCTAACGCACGAACCAAGGGTTGTTCCTCTGAAAAGTACCTGACTCTAATAAAACCGGTGATAAATCCACGAGGTCGTAGATCCTCAACTCCTCAAGGTTTTGGTTACGACACACATCATAACGCAGAACAAAAAACTGAACCTAGAGCTCAGAATGTAAGCAGCAACACTAACAACTATATGCTACAAAATAACAAACAAATAGAATATGTCTATTGGGATGACATAAATGAGCTGGTTGATAGACTTAGACTTTTAGTAGCTTCCCAGGCTGCTGGTAATAATGCTCATAACAATGAAATTCAGTCAATCATTGAAGAACTGAAGGAGGTTGGTGTTATCGCCTAGTATACCTACATATATCAAACATATACCTACCTTAGTGCTTAGTATAAAAATGTCTATCGATAAGTTCGGACGTTCCCAATCCAATAAAAGTTCTAAGTTTAAAATTATTGAAAGAGAGATTTTCCCAAGAACTACTAGTGGTGATTTTGATTTGCAAAGCCATAGATTGTGTAACATAGCTGATCCAGTCGATGCAACAGATGGTGTAAATAAAAAATTTGTTGATGTATGGATAGACGACTATCAGAAGAACAAAGATGAGGTAACACAAAGAATCATTGCCATACTACTTGAAGCTGTACACAAACCTGAGTTGGAAGATTTAAAAAACGAATTTGAAAATAAATTGAAAATTTTAGCTAAGAACATAACTGCTCAAGTTTTAAAAGATGTTGATGTATTAAAGAATAATAAGCTAAAGAATAAGCTGGGAGAAATAGACAGCAAACTAAAAGATTTACATGATAAGTGGATACTTTTAAATCCAACATCGCCATGAAACAAACAGACATCTATCTGGTTGAACGCATCTTGAGGAAGAAAGGCAAGCAGCTCTATGTAAAATGGCTGGGTTTTGATAAATCTCAGAATTCTTGGATAAATTCAGATGATGTTAAATAAGCTTATATATTTAATGTATTAATGTACTTAGAATAAAATAAAAGTCTTTATTAAAATAATGTTATTTTATTTTTTCATCTGGTTACATACAATTAAGCTAAGTGAACAATTACAATTTATATCGTAAATCAATAATATCCTGAATAAACTTCTCCTGAGGTACATCTGCTATCTGTAGATCGTTTCTCTTCGCCTTGAGGTATTCGACTTCGGTCTTTATTCTGTTAAAGAGATTTACAGAATTTGGATCATACAACATGTTTAAAACTACTTCGGAATCAGGGTGTTTATTTTTAAAGTTCTTGACAGCTCTTTTAAAACTTTTCTTCTGAGTCCTTACAGCATGATATGGATAGGTAGTATCCTTCTCATTTCTTGAAAGCAAACCAAAAACACAAAGTTTTCCAGGGTTGCTTGGTTTTGGAGATATATCTTCTAAATGTTCTGTGATTTTAGCATTTGTTTCTCGCATACGCTGCACTTCATCATCTATCTCCATTAATTTCACTTCAATTTCTTTGAGGTTATCCTTGTATTTTTGATTAAATTCACTTACGAAAAAATCAAAAATAATTTGGTTGCACTTTTCATAGAAACTATTGGATATCCAACAAGCCAAATTTAATATCAAATCTTTACAGACATATGTACCAGATATCAAGTTGTTTTCAGTCTGTGTTCCACCAAAGTCCACCAAGTATGTAGCGGTTGTAGGTGTTAGTTGAGATGTTGCTTCCAGCACATCTAGGGGGCCGGAATTCCGGCCCCCTAGATGTGACTCTAAGTGGACATCTTCGGTTGAAATATTAAGGTAATCGGTATTCTGGCTACCTAAATGTTTCTTCGCCTGACCGTTGTAATAGGTAATCAACTCTTTAGTTTTCTTATTTTCCAACCAATGTCTGAATCTTTTCTCACCATCTTTACACAGCTTAGTCGCATTAAAATAACCAGTGTTTTTATCAATAATTAATTGAAAGTCTGCAAATAAACCATACCAGAAGTTGTCTTTAATTTGCTGGTAGCACACATCATTTAATGTAGCCATTTTAAACACACTACTGAGCACTTGGATACGTTAGAGTTAACTGAAGCACGTCTTACCTCTACGATAACTAAATTTTGAATGAGTTTAACAGTGTGTAGTGAACAATTTACATGGATGATGTCATCCTTTCGGTTTGTACTAGACAAGCTCAAACACGAGTAATGGGGGTGATTGAACAGATATAACACAAGATAACATTCACCAAAGTCATCAACTGACACGTTATTTACCCTAAGCGGGCCTCTCTCTTGCGTATATTAAACAGATACACAGACAAGTTCAAACACAAATAATGGGGTGATGTCATTCAACGGAAATTACACTAGATAACAACCGTACAGACAAAACTCAAACAGGTTTGTGGAACAGGTTTGTGGATGATGTCATACTTCTAACGGCTGTATTCTAGACAAGCTCAAACACGAATACCATTTACCCATCAAGGGGCCCCCTACAGTATGTTTCTGAACTTCCTTCTTTTGTTTGCTAACGACCTCTGTGTGTTATTTTTAAATAAGTCTTCAACCATCTTTATCAGCGAAAGGCACCATCTTTAAGAAAGAAAGCCGCCATTTTTTATAATGTCAGCTTAAGGTATCACAGGCTTCCATCTTTCATTCCGCCATTTGGGTTCTTCCGTTTTGGTTCCGCCTCTAATATTAAACATTATTTTGTAAATCATCCATTTGTCTAATAATAAACTTTAATTCTATTACATGTATGGTTTGTAATTAAAAGTCGTATATATATATACCAACCTAAAACAATAAATTAACAAGCGTCTGCTTAGCTTAACGGGTAGCATCGTTGCCTCCCATCTGAATGCCCCGGGTTCGAAACTCACCTGCACCAAATGGTTTTTTTCAAAATATAATAATTTGAAGTAATAGGTTAGACACTTATGTGATTGTCTGGCACAAGTCATGTGACGTCACTGTCTGGCCAAAGACAGGTCAATGACCTTAGAATGTTTACATAACAAGACTAAATGTGACTGTCTGGCCCAGGGCGTGGCTGGGGCGCCGGGGCTTGGCGCCGGGGGCCGGGGCGTGGCTAGGCGCCGGGGCCGGGGCAGGCGCCGGGGCAGGCGCCAGGGCAGGCGCCAGCGTCAGGGTAGGCGCCAGGGCAGGCGCCGGCGCCGGCGCCGGGGCGTGGCTAGGCGCCGGCGCCAGGGCGTGGCGCCAGTGACGTCACTTCCTGTGACGTCACTGTCTGGCCCAAGTGACCCAATACCTACTAACCTAATCAATTGCCTGAAATTGCCATCAAACAGAGGTATGTTTTCTGCCTGATATCTTATTATATTATACTACTTTGTGTCATTGTTACACTTTCGTCAATTATTGATTGATCTGGGCCTTGTAAATTTGCAAATTGTCTAAGGTATCAATATCATCTAAACTCATTAATATTTATGATATTTTAACTGTTTTTAATCACACAAACCAAAATATAACAATAAAATAAATTGAAGTACTAAATTGAGAATCACTTAAAATATATAAGTAAAAGAAAGAATTGTGAGCAAAACTTACAGAATTAGCGTTGTTACTAGGTACATCTTCTTCTTTTTGGCCTTTAGGTTCGGACAATGTGTGTTCTTCCCCCAGGTTCGCTTTGGTTGATTTCGAATACGTAAGAGCGATGCTTGTCCCTATCACTGGAATTTTCAAATTTTGTTCCTATGTCGATTTAACTGTTAGAACAGAACGGTTCCACGATTTTTGTTTTCACCGTATCGACAAATCCTACCGACTGCGCCAGTTTATTGATTGATTTCAATCGATTGAATAAAAAAATATTTATTAATTATTATTACATGAAAACATAGAACTAATGTTAAATATTAAAACTGAACTCAACAATAAGACGACTAACTGTTTCTCTAGTGTCTCACTACCATCACTCCGCTACGTGTTTCCACCTCCAGTCTTTAATTCCACGGAATGCAGAGCTCTGTCGTTCCCTTGTGAAATGCCGATTCAGCAGTTTGTACACTTGTGCGGTGATGTGGACTGCAAAGTTCCAACCGTCGTTCCCACATGAAATGCGATCTCAGCAGGTCGATGGTTTATGCATTTTTGCAAGTTGGCAGTTCTCATGGCTGGCGGCTGTAACTCTATCCTATGTTGGTTGGTGTGGAACATAACACACTATTAGAGAGCGCCCCGTATATTGTATCTTGATTACTTTATGACATAATATAAACGAAAAGCTCTCTGAATGTGTCATTTGCTTTAGACTCCGATTTTATTGGTAAAAACGTATTTTTTTATATGTGCCAAAAATGCGAAAAGTTGCAAAACAATTGAAATAGCTAGAAAACAAACATGCATTATAATCGATGGAAAATGCAAAAATGCAATAATCAAAGGGGTGTACGATTAAAAAAAATACATCGCCAACGAGTTATAGGCGACCTGTGATTGTCGAGATAATTTTTATAAGATTCAGCTCAAATACCCTATAATGAACGTATTCTCGTACCTTGTATAATAACAGTAATATTGTGCTTTACGTAGAAATGCGTCACCCTGTATATATGTAAACAGGTAAAAAATTAAACTAACCCCGGATATGGGTCCTACAGCGCTCATTTGAAAAAAAATTAATTCAAAAGTCGCGGTCTCCTCATTAGCGAATTTCTTCTACGAAAATTTGCTAAAGAGGATAGAGAGTTTAATCATAAACTCTATAACTAAAACTACAGCTGAAGCACCAGAAAAAACGTCTATTTGAAATGACTTTCCTGAAAATATTTTAGCAATACGAAAATGAAGGACAATGATGGTTGAAGCTGAAGCTTAAGGATTTGTAAAACACATTTCTTGCGGCATTTTCTCTACATAGCCCGTATTATCTTTATGTTCGTTATAAAAGTTACCAATTTTGACGTTTTAAATCGCGACTTTGATGTTTTGAAACGAAAAGCTATCAAATATTAAAAGTATTTTTTTTACATTTTTGGCCATTTGCGCCAAGAAACTTAGTCTTTGTCTGTAACTACAATATATTTTGTTATCCAGACAAAATACTTTGCTTTTGTGCGTTGATCTGGTCATCCGTGGCACTCCAAGCTTTTTTCTTTATATGTTCATAACTTGTTCTGTCACCCTATATATTTAAATTTTGGTACATAGTTTAGTTTTTATAACATAAACCAGTGTACCAAATTTGCTTGCCCAAATTTTGTTATTTCCGCAAATATAAAAACGTTCCGAAAGAAAACAAATTTTTCCGGGAAAATTCGGCCGATTTTTTTGTTATGATGGGAACTGTGAGATATGCTAAGAATGGTTTAGTATGGGGAATTCTTTTGTTCTTATACAGGATATTAGCAGTTATTTCTTGTTATACAGGTTGCACTACGTGTTTAAATCCGCATTTATTTATCGCCTCTTGTGCCTTCTCTAACTATCTAATGACTAATTAAATTTATATTTTATCAATGCTGAGTGTATTACTACTTTGCAACTTATTGTCTCAAATTTGGACGACTTTACTCATGTTTGGTAATTTGCATGAGCATACTTAAGTTCTTTAAGGAGTCAGTGGTCTTAAAATTGCCTGGCGCCTTTAAAAAGTGAAGACCTGGACCCACTCTCTCACCACTGAGTAGTCGCGGATTTAACTCCTTTAAAAGAGTTACTACCATCAGATAAATTTTACATGATAACCATCTAAGAACAAATTATAGCGTAACATCTTAATTTGGCGCCCGGTTTGCCTTTGGTTTGCAAACATCTAAATAGATTATTAGTGTCATAGATACGTTTTTAATCGTATGTAGATATACTCAGCTCGTTCTAAGCTAATTGGCATATTGTCCTTTTTCTTTTGTAAAGGTGTGTAGAGATTGAAACTTTAAGTTCACCTTTTGAGAATTTAATACACAATAACTCTGGTTGGTGGTTATTTTTAAGGTTGATTAAGTTTTATTATTTCTTTTGTCAAATTAGGTACTGATTTATATAAGGATTCATGGGTTTTATGCTGTATTTAAGAATTTATTAGGTAGGATCCCTTCTATTTGTTGCATTCTTATGCTAGGTTGTGCATTCTTGACCTGATTTTGAAATTGCTATCTGTGTGCCATCACATAACTTATTCATTATGGATTTCAAGCTAGATGCTGGTCGACTGACGAAGGAACTTGAATACGAATTGAAAACTAGAGGTTGCGTAGGAGTAGGCACTGTGGAGCGAATGAGAAGTTGCCTACGTCGCATTTTGAAGCTAGAAAAGTCCAGTCAGAAATTAACATACCCTGAGTATAATTTAAAGTGTGCGGATGAACCAGCAATTATAAAGACTAAAGTTGAAGAATATTGACAATTAATTGAAGATTTAGATACAGGTCGAAATTCGGACCCATGTAAAAAAATTGAAGCTAAATTAATACACATTTTAAAACGCTTAGATCGGACACAACCTACTAATGATAATTCGACCAAACTACGCAGTGAATTGGCATCTATTCTTAAGCTACCATCGGACCATGAGAAAAAAATCAATGTGTTGGAAAACAGCGATTCGGAGCTGTATTAAGTCAATCGTTCGTAGTGGATAACGAGTAATTTGTTATGCCAGCCGCTCGATGACAAAGAACGAAAGGAACTACAGTACAACAGAAAGGGAATGCCTTGGAGTAGTTTGGGCATTAGAAAGGTTAGGGCCTTATATAGAGAGAAGTTATTTTACAGTTATGACAGACCACTATTCCTTACTGTGGTTGTCTAAAAGATTTGGCGAATGGGAGATTGTGTCGTTGGACAATTCGATTACTGCAATATAACTTTGACATTATCCATAGAAAAGGAAAGGAACATGTTGTACCTGACCTTTCGTCTCGATCTGTCCCAGTTATTGATAACATCGCAGATGAATTGGAATTTTGTGAAATTATTGACGCTGATGAAGTGAAAGATAATTGATATTTAAAGCTAAAGGATAAAATTGAGAGTCAACCTATTCGATACTCAAAATGGCGTGAGCAAGACGAGAAAATATTAAAGTACGTAAAGTGCAAAGTTCCTGAGTCAAGTCAGCACAGCGATTATTGGAAGTTAGTACCGCCAGAATTTCGTAGAGGGTTAATGCATAAATTTCACAGTCAGCCTACCTCTGGTCATCCAGGAATATTCAAAACCTACTACAAAATAAGTCAGCGTTACTTTTGGCCAAAGGTGAGATCAGATATCGTTCGTTTTGTTAAGGGTTGTTCTATTTGTGTAGCACACAAGGTTGAACAGAAGAGAGCTGTTGGACTTATGGGAAGTAGACCGACTAGCAGTATATGTTTTCAAATGTTGAGTACAGATTTAATAGGACCTTTACCCCGATCGTCTAAAGGTTACATTGCAGTCGTATGTGACTACTTTAGCAAGTTTGTGTTAACCTTCCCTTTGCGGACACCTAATTCAAAGTCTATATGTAAACATCTCGAGGAAGATGTCTTTTTGTTATTTTCGGTGCCACAATATATGGTGACAATGGTGTTCAATACAGAAGCAGGGAATTTCAGCAGCTTTGTTCTAGGTATAATGTGGAAATTCTCTATAACGCCCTTTATCATGCACAACATAACCCAACTGAACGGGTGAATCCAGTAATTAAAACTATGTTGGCGTCTTATGTTCGAGACAATCATCGGAATTGGAATTTGAATCTTGCGTCAGTATCTTGTGGAGTTCGTACCTTGGTACATGAAGTTACGGGATACACCCCAATTCTTGTTAATTTTGGAAGGGAACACATTATAGATGGAGACAATTACAAAAGGCGGGATATTGAGAAGAAATAACCGATTAATATGGAAGGAGTCCGTAATCAGTCAGAAAGAAATATAGGTTTTAAGAAGATGCATGAAGAAATTAAGATAAGATTAAACCAGGCTTGTGAATGTATTACAAATTGAGACGAAGACCTGTGGAGTATAAAGTTAATAAAACAGTGTGGAGACGGAATAACGCACAGTCAAACAAGGTAAATTATTTTGCAGCAAAGTTGAGCCCCAAGTACCTAGGTCCATTCAAGATCGAAAAAAACTAGGCTCATGGACATACGAACTAGCTGACTAAAATGGTCACTCGAAAGGAATTTGGCACGTCAAAGACTTACGATCAGGACCGGATGAAAATTTGAAATAAATTTTCATTTTTTAAGGGGAGAATTATGACGATAAATTTATTTTATATAAAGTCTATTTAGAAAGAATACATTCCTGTTAATCATAAGTATTTTTGTAACACTTTTAGTTCTATCAGCTACAGTCTGTTGGTATAACCTCTTCAAGTAAATAAAATTCAAGATGATGTTGTAGAGTCTCGTTTCAGATATCACCCTGTAGTTGTTTATTTTATTTAAAGTTGATATCATTATCCTTTAGGCAATTTGTTGTCAATTTTCCTGATACTTCTGATATGTTCGTTTTGTTTCATTTAATTATGTAATACATTATTATAAAGTGTTAGGTTGTGTGTGTATTTTGTTTCTTTAACGTCGGCCTATTTCCGCGGCTATGGCCAATCACCGACGCCAGGGAGCAGTTTCACCTCACTATCCTGGAAATTTTGCCGAACCCCTGCCTTTCTGTAAGGAAGGTAGGGATCTTTAACGTGTCCAACATTGCATAGACACGAGACCGACGGCTTTACGTCCCCTCCGCAGGGCGGAACGTGCAGACATTCAACTAGCTCAAATGCAATGCCAGAACCTCGGTTGATGTTAATGATACAGTTTGTACTGAAAAAGTGAAAGGAGAACCGTGGGATCGAACCCAGTACTCTTCAGTTCAGAGGCACACGTTCTTACTTCTGAACCACCGAGGCTCTAAATCTTAGGTTAAGATAAGGAAACATAACATTTAAAACCTACCTTGTTATGATGGGAACTGTGAGAAATTGCTCCTCAGAAATTGCTTTGTTATTATCTCAATCAACTAATTTTAGAACAAAAAGGGCACGATTTTGGTGTCAAATGACCCACTTGTCGAACAGTGAGTTCTGAATCCTCGTTCTTTCCTGGAGCGTTTTAGATTTGTAATGGCCTCCAGGTAGACGTATTACCAAAACCATATAATCTCAAACTATTTAAAAAGCAGCGAGTTTTCATAGAAATGTTTTTAATGTTAGATATATGTTTCTTTATGAAAGACATCAAATGTAGTAGAAAGTATGATCTCAATATTAGAAACCATCCGTATCCGTATCTGCCATTAATACGGTGTCGTCGGCGTATCTAATAGTGTTTATCCGAACGCCATTTACTTTTATAACTTCATTAACTTTCTCAAGAGCCTTTTTGAACAGAAGCTCGGAATACAGATTAAACAACTTGGGTGACAATACGCATCCCTGTCGATTGATATCATCACTTGGCGTATTTACATAAACAATACACAGGTGTGTTGATATTTACAGATTGAAATACTATAGGTTTAAAATTCCGTTGTGGACTGCTGACCACGTATGTTCACTTATTGTTAAGAATTAGTTCAAGTAAATATTTCTCTCTCTCTCTCTCTCTCTCTCTCTATATATATATATATATATATATATATATATATATATATATATATATATATATATATATATATATATATATATATATATATATATATATATATATATATATATATATATATATATATATAAGTGTTTTGTAATTATGAGAGAAGAGATTTGGTTTAAAGTTATTAAAGGTTAAACATCGTTACAATATGATTATCTAGTTCAGTTTAAAATCAGTGCTCCCAACCCCGCTTCCTTAAACATGGTCCTTCGACGAAGTAACCAGTGCCGTTGGTGATACAGTGCGCACTAAAAAATCCTTATTTTTAAAATCAACTATCCTTATCAAATCCTTTAATCCGCCCAAGTCTCCAAATACCGTTTTACAAAAGTAAATAAGGACACAAGCGTCCAAATTCAAAGCAAAGAAGCACACAAGCGTCCAAAAGCGCTTATACAGAGTCTTCCAAAGCAAACACCTATACAGGGTCAAGCGAACAAGGACACAAGCGTCCAAAAGCACCTATACAAGGTCAGTGTCAAAGCAAGCACATATATAGGGTCAAATCAAACCGAATAAGGACACAAGCGTTCAGAAAAGCACATATACAAGGTCATTTTCGAAAGCTGAGCACCTAGACAAGGTCAGTTTCAAAGCAAGCACCTATACAGGGTCAAATCAAAGCAAACACAGACACAAGCGTCCAAATTCAAAGCAAATAAGGACACAAGCGTCCAGAAAAGCGCCTATACAAGGTCAGTTTCAAAAGTAAAGCACCGATACAATATCAATTTCGAAGCAGATCACCTGTACAGGGTCAAATTGAAAGCAATCAAGGACACAAGCGTCCACAAAAAGCACCAATACAGGGTCAAGTTTAAAATATAGGTCACAAGCGACCAAAAGTCAAGTCAGAAGAACTAGAAATCAGTAAAAAAAATTACAAATATTAAACTAAATAAAATTAAGGAAGCAAAATGGAGGAACTAAACGCTAGGGAAAAAATACAAATCACAAGTCTTTCGAGAAAACTAAAATGCCTAATAAACTTTTTTAACCGAACATAAGAAGTGGAAATGATGGACGAAGACAATATACTATCCAGGTATGAAAGCATTATAAAAATATTAGATAGACAATGGGAAAAAATAGAAGACAGCATAATGGAGATACATATAATAACAGAATCAGAAATTCAAGATGAAGCATCTTTTACGCTAAGGCAATGGTACAATAACGCCAGTGACAAGCTGTTACAATCAATCGAAAAACAAACACTCCACAATTCAGGGCAAATTAGCAACAAACTGCTAATAATAAAAATACCAATCTTCACAGGCAAATACGAGGAATGGACAGCATTCGAAGAACTAGTCCAGAAGGTAATAGATTTAAAATGTGAAAACTTCTACAGAAAAACGGTATCAAGAGGTAAAGATGGAAAATACATAGTTAAAATTCCATTCGAACATGAGGTACAAGAGGTAGGAGAATCCAGAGACAAGCAGGACAAATTTCCAATAGAAGCGAAGGTAGCAAAGGAAGATTTTTATATGGATAATCTTCTATCTGGAACTGAATCAGAGCAACAAGCATAATTAGTACAAACAGAACTCAATAAAATGTGCAGGTTAGGTAGATTCAATTGGAAAAAATGGTCCAGCAAAAAGTCACAAGTTAGTGCCAAGTTGCCACAAGATGTACAGGATAATAAAGTATTGCAGATACCAGACAATGGGGTAGAAAATTCTCTTGGTATCTACTGGACATCAAGGGAATATACAATCAAATTGAAACTAGATGTTAAATATGCAGAGAAGATAACAAAAAGGGCGATAGTATCTGAGATAGCCAAGTTATTTCGCCCATTGGGGTGGCTATCTCCAGTTGGAATCAAAGCCAAGCTGATAATTCCAGAACTATTGATGAATCAACCCAGGTGGGACGAAATAGTACCCACTACCATGCAGAAGAGAGGTATTCCTTAAATCAATGGAATAGCAATACCAAGGTGGAAAGAAACAACGAAGAAATCAAAAGTAAGAATTCATGGTTTCGCCGATGCTTCTAAAGTCACATATGGGCCAGTAAGTGACGTCAAAGCAACCAAAGAAGGAAGAAAAATGCCAAAGTAATAGTTTGGTCGAATATACAAACAAATCCAAAATAGCAGACCAGTAGATGGGTCAATTGCGAGCGGCAAGAGGTACAACAACCGAGGTATTTACACACACTGGGGTGCAGGTACGAGCTACAAAGGGCAGAGGCCACAAATCATACAAGGGCCATCCAGCAATATTTGTGTGCTTACCAACAAAAGAAACTCATCAATGTTGTTGTGGCGCTGGGTACAAGGTATATTTTCACCAATGGAAGCATAGGTATAAATGGAAATTCAAAAAGGAGAGGGTACACGCAGGGCACATGGGATTAACAAAACAATGGCCGCTGCGTAGTCAAGTCAAATCAAGGTTAGAAGAAGAAACACTCACAGACGACGCAGGGTCGGCGAGGCTGTATTTTGTGGAGTTGGAAGAGTTTTGCAAGGAAAGCAGAAACATTTCCTCAAATACTATTGATTGTGCCTTATTAATGACACAAATCAATAACGAACAGGAACTAATTGCAGCCTCTCATCCAACGAGGATGATGCTTCCATCGTTATCAAGCTTCAATGATACAGAGAAAAAGATGTACCACCCACTAAAGCAGTTCGAGTCGAAGCTAAATCAAGGTCTAGAAGCCATCAACAACATAAAGTCTGCATAATGCTCACTCATAGCTATCCAGAGGAACGTCATTCTTTTGACTCGGCAGTATGTTCATGGAACAGATAGCTATCCAGGAGGGCGTCAGTAGGGTTGTAAATATAGTGTAATTTTATTCCGATTATTATAATAAGTGTGATAGATATTATAATATTAATCAATATAAAACATTTAAAGCAAATCAATGTCAAGTATGTAGTAGGTCAAGTCCGTCTCGTAATTGTTGACATTGAATTGATATTATCACTTGGCGTATTTACATAAACAATACACAGGTGTATTGATATTTACAGAGTGAAATACTATAGGTTGTCAATTCCGTTGTGGACTGCTGACCACGTATGTTTATTTATTGTTAACAATTAGTTCAAGTGCGGTGGAGGGCCGATATGGCCCACTCACATACAAACCTAACCTAACCTAAATATATATATATATATATATATATATATATATATATATATATATATATATATATATATATATATATATATATATATATATATAAGTGTTTTGTAAATATTAGAGAAGAGACTTTTTTTATTACCACTAAAGGTTAAACATCGTTACAATAGTACAGTAATCAGTGCTCCCAAATCCAGTAAACTAACCTCCGTCCTTAACAGCACGACTTTTGAATTTTGAAAAGATTTCTTCAAACGAGCGTCAACAAGACTCCCTAGAACCCACATCCGGGGTTAGTTTCAGTGTTTATCTGTTTACATTATATACAGGCTGGCGTATTTCTATGGCAAAACTCAATATGTATTATACACGATACGAGAAAAAATTGTATATGTTAATTATAGGGTGTCTTGAACTGCATCTCACAACATTATTTTTATAATCACAGCGTGGAAATAAATCGTTGGTGATACTTTCTTTTCTATGAATCGAATTATTTATATTATTGAATTATTGCATTATTTATCGTAAGAAAAAAGATCGAGATGCAGTAAGTGCGTTTTGGTAGCGAATTTTCATTAAATGCTTCATATGTCAATAACTCAATGTGCTTATTAACCTAAGGTTCGTTGTCAAGGAAATCATTTTTTTCGGGAACGTTTTTAGTTTAGTTTCGAAAAGTTTTTGTACATATTCAAACAATAAAGTTATCTTGATGAAATATGGAACATTGTTTCTACTATACTGGTAGCCAAATTTTATGTCTGCTTTCATTAAAAAATACATATTTGCTATTAAAAATATTTTTACGAAAATTCACTTCCACAACGCACTTGCTGCGTCCAGACATTTTATAATTTTATATAGGGCGATATAATCTATGGTTATCTTCAGCATAGGCACAACAACAAAGTCACCTAGTGAACAATAGTCATTAGATTATGTCGTCCGGTATTGCATAATCCGGTATTGATAGTGAAGTATTGCGTCATTCGCTATTTTATCACACGTTATTACATCATCCGTAATTTAGGTAGTTGAGGTATATAAATAAGATAATTTATCTGATACAGTTAGTTTAGCGACAGATACTGACAAAGCGGCCTTCATTTTCGAAATAGGTGTCTAGCGCATAACCGCTATTAATTTTGTGATGTTAAAAGTAACTTTGCTTTTGTTTAAATTTTCAACCTTGCAGTTTTAAAATATCTGTTGGTAAAAGGATTACTTTTTTATTGCGTTGCCATGGTGATCTCCTTTGAATATGTATTTTAACAAAAAGTAAATGTCTACTTAATTTGTGATGGATAGAATAATAACCTAATAAAAACACAGGATCTATCCATTAGTGAACTTTTTCTACGAAAATTTTTTAAAACGAAATATTTCGTTTTTCAAGGAAAATTCTTTGCACATATTTGATGATAGAATACAATAGTATTGGTGAATTTTTCTTCCATTACGCAATAAAATTTTTTGCAGGAAATATTCAATTATTGTGTTTAATTTTAAGAACATCGTTATAAAATTCAATTATATAAAAGCCTGGACGCAGCAAGTGCGTTATGGTGGTAAATTTTCATAGAAATGATCTGGCACAAAATATTTTATTAAATTTTTTTTTTCTTGTAACATAGAAATCTAAATTTTGGTGTATAGTTTACTTTTTATATCGTAAACCTACCTACCAAATTTGGTTATCATAGATTTTTTTTATTTTTTAAGATAAAAATTATATATATATATATATATATATATATATATATATATATATATATATATATATATATATATATATATATATATATATATATATATATATATATATATATATATATATATATATATATATATATATATAAACATATAAAAATTGTAATTGACCCCGGATATGGGTTCTAGGGGTCCTAGTTCGCGCTCATTTGCAAAAAAATTTTCAAAATTCAAAAGTCGGGATCTCCCCATTAGTGAATTTTTTCTACGAAAATTCTCTAAAAACGTGAACTAAATTAAAACAGGCAGAAAGAGTCCAAATCAATTGCAAAGAACTGAAGCGATTCAGAAACGTTATAGGTGTTGCGAATTCCAGCATTGTATTCTAATCTAGTTTTGTCTGATTTTCGACGTATAGTGAATGCAGATTTTTATACTCCGAATTAAATTTTGGGCCACACTTTAAGCATTGATTTTGCTCTTTTATCAAGTGACTTGATTTTATCCAACAAATTTGAAGTTTACACCAAATTATGGAAAAATGTATACCAGCTGTAACGCTCACCATTTCAGTTTATTTATACGAAAAAAAAGACAGTTAAAACGCACCAAGTGTGCTATGTTTGTGAATTTAACTAAGAATTATATAAAATAGAGGTGTTTTGACAATTTACTAAATGTATAAAGTCAAAATATCAAAACGGTAACAGAAACAAAAATTTTCTTTAAAAAATAGCGTTAGCGGCATTAGTTTTTTTTGCACTTTAACATCGGTATATTTCTCCGACTATAATCAATCACAGACGCCAGAAGTTTCACTATCCTGAAAATTCGTTAGTACAGACCTGAAACAAAAGACCGCCTGCTGGTCAGTACAGTGTACAGAATTTTTTGGCAGTGCTTTGGCATGTTGCCACAGCAGCTGGTAAATAATTCCGAGGCATTGGTTCTGCCGAAGCGCGCCTAAATGGGGCGAAGGCCAATCTTGTGTTTGTGGAGAGCACTGTTTAGATCAAAGACGTCCGCGGCAACTGTCTCGAGCCTTAATGAACACACATGTCCAAACTGGAAATAATAATCCAACAGAACTAACTCCATTACTGAAATCATTGGGCATGGACACGCATATTCCTCATCCATCAAAACACGTCAATTAAAAAAGCAAAAGTTGTTTCAGTAAATCTGGAAAAAGATAGTAGTAACTCACAATTCTACCTACAATTTTTTGCAGAAACTACAGCAGTGAAACACACGTCGCCTTCGTATTAGCAAGGAACCAGTGCAAGCAGCTAGTCGATCAGGCAAAAAATTATTTTTAGCAATCAATAAGAGGGACCAACTCCAAACAAATATTTTGGGTTTATGAAAAAAATTATGGATCTAAATTTCACCACCAGATAACCCCCCCCCCCTGGCTTCAGATAATATTTATTTGTCTAAGCTTCCGATGATATTTATTTGTCTATGCAATTGCTTTTAATCCCACACTTGATCCGTAGGGAAAGGGGATCTTCCAATTATTCTAGGTGTAAAGTCAACATTGAGAGAAATATTACCACGATTGTACTATTAAGCACATTTTGAAAAATTTACACATTAAAAGACCATCATTATTGGGCGTGGGCACGCATATTTCCCAGTCATCAAAACACGCTATAAAAAAACAACAGTTGTTTCACTAATGCTGGCAAAAGATAGTAGTTACTAACAATTTTACACAATTTTTTTGCAGAAACTCCAGCAGTGTAATGCACGTCGTCTCGTATTAGCAAGGAACCAGTGCAAGCAGATAGTCGATCAGGTAAAACATTATTTTTACCAATCAATAGAAGAGACCAAGTCCAAACAAATGTTTTGGGTTTATGAAAAAAATTATGGGTCCAAATGTCATTACCATATTACCCCCCCCCCCCTAACTTCAGATTATGTTTGTTTGTCTATGCAATTGCTTTTAATCCCACACTTGATCCGTAGGAAAATGGGTGGAAAGTCAACATTGAGAGATAGTTCTCCGATTATACTATTAAACACATATTGGAAAATTTGCACATTAAAAGAGCATCAGGACCCGATAGAATGCAGCAATAGTTCTATAAATGTGTGTTCCTGGACTGACTTCAATATCGTGTCGGTTCTTTACGAAATCTTGTAAGGTGGGAATGTTTCCATTTTCTTGGGAATAAGTAGTTGTCCTTTTGGGTCAGACACTTCTATTTATGGAATATGAGAAATATCTGGCTTATACTTCAGATAAGAGCACCCGAAATATACAGTTGGAGAATGTATTTCGCATGGCCAAGCCATCCCTGTGGACATGCCGAAGAATCTGTAAGAGCAACTGGGGAACAAACCCACAGCAACTGTTTGGCTCTATGGAGCTATATCTTAGTGGCCTAAGGCATTTTGTGGTATCGCGAAGGCTAAACTGACTCATCTACAGAGACGAGAATGTATAGTGATAACGGGCGCGTTGAGTCCCACTCCATCAGCCGTTCTGGAAGTCCTCCCTAAACATTCCAACTCTTTACACATGGCTGGAGAGAAATACTAGATGGACAACATGCAGACCTAAACAAACAGATGACAGCATTCCGAAGGCAATGTGTATGGGAAGAACTAGACTCCTTGATGACATTGAAAGTCATGAGGTTCTGAAACTTAGATCTGATGTCTGCAAAGACTGTCCTTCCGTAAAAAAGGCTGGGGAAGAAATGAAACGTCCCCGAAGGCCGATCTCTGCTGGTACACGTACGGTTCCAAAGCCAAATTGCTAGGAGCTGGTGAATATGGGAGCATCACCAATGCAAGAATATCATCTAGCCTCGGAAGGTATGCAACAATGCACCAGGCAGAAGTATATGCCATCGAGATGTCTGCGAGGAAGATTAAACAAAACCGTTGCACACACCATTCGACTAAAATGTGTTCTGATAGCCAAGCTGCTATAAAGGCACTTGGCATTGCAATCCAACCCAAAAACGGAATGGAGTGGCATGGTGTCGCTGCTCTTGATATCGGGGCACTCAGGCCTTGATGGCAATGTAGCGGTCGACGCTCTTACCAAGAGGAGTGCCGGGGTGTACTATAGTGTACCGCAATCTCAGGAGGGCGTATTTTTATGCACAGCAAAACGCACCTTCAAACCTGGTTAAATGGAAAGACAATCCAGGAAAATCCGCAAAATCTGCCAGGTCTCGTTAATGGCGTTTCAGAGTTGAAGGCTAAAAACGTTTTAGGCAACAACTGAGAACTCTGGTCAGGACACTGTCCCTTATGTCACCACCTACAAAGAATTGAGCTTGGATAACAAACCGAGTGCCGGTTGTACATGGAAAGCGAAAGAGCAGAGTACGTGCTTTGTTCCTGTCGGGCTGCGGACAGGGCAAGACACCTGCTCTTTGGCAAGACCCAACTTGCACCAGAAGATATATATCAACTTTCGCCCTAAAAAATTATCGACCTCTGTAAGAGGCTGGACTTGATGGGTGAAATATAAGAGAGTTAGGCGTGAGTCACAATAGACCTTAAGGTTGCAGTAGAGGGACTGTAATGGCTCACTCCCAACATAACCTTAACTAACTTAACCTAAGTAGTTGTCAATACGACTTTTGTAAAAACCGATCTACCTGTTCTCACTTACGTTAGTCATCTTTGGAGTTCTGGTCTGGTAAATTTTGAAGCAGGTCACGTTGAATATTTAAAAAGAAATCGCTTTGATCTGGCATGCGGCACTTCTTAATAAACTTCTATACTGCTGACTGCTTTCCACGCTCTGCCTATGAATAATTGGTTTTCTAAAGGGATCTACCTTGCATATTATTGTCGATTGTATCATATGATGTATTGGACATTTATGCGGGAGTTCCACTGGGTTCCGTTTTGGCTACCATAATGTTTCTATTGCATATAAATAAGCATTTTTAATACCCTACAGATTCGCCGATGACCATTCGGAAAACATCGACTTGACTGCTATCTGATCCTAGCTAAAGATCAATTATAATCGGAAAATACAACTGCCTAAATGACGACATGCCTTCTATTTTAGCTGAGGCCCTGCAAACCTAGTTCTATTTAATGCCTCAAGAACACAGGTTTGCATTGTTTCCCGGAAAAGTGACCTAATAGATGTTTAGATGGTTGGGAAAATACTGTTAAAAATATCCACCTATTAATTAAATATAACATTATTTAAATAAGAGATATGATGGTTTTCGACATCTGATTACCTAAAAACCTGTTATATTCTCATTACAAACACCCAAATGACTAATGAATCAATATATAGTTTACCTGACTTTTTACCAGACTCAGCAAATAAGTACCGTGACTTAAGTACGTGACTTAATAGACTTTACCAACCCCACTAATGACCTTGGTAACAACCCAGAAAAACGCTATCAAGAATACAAGATTTAGGACGAACAGTCACATTACTTTTAGGTTCAGAATTGAACACACTAAGACCTTAGAGATGCTTTCCAGGAAGATTCGAAGATTGAGCCCTCGTAACAACATCAACCCAAGCTACCCTCACACACCCCTCTAGGAAGATTAAGGACTATTTCATCGAAAATGAGTCCAAAACAATAATAAATTCTAGACACGGTTAACCCGAGAACCAATTATGCAATGTGCAAAAGCTACATTCCGTTTAATAATTGTTTGAGTTTTTCACCATAAAATTTAACAGGATTTGAAAAAATGCTGCAAATTATATTAGCTGTTGTTACAAAAGAACATTGCTGTGCAATATGAAGGTAAATATAATAAGAATAACAGATATATTAAATGATTAAGTCGTTGTCGTGGCTACGTAGTGTCATATGGGTTGAACGATTTCATATTAGTTAAAAAAATTCACATGCTTTGGGGTTAATTGTTTATAAATAGCATCTATTTAGGTGTAACATAAATAAGCCTAAACAACTCCTTTCATATGCAGGTCCAATCACATGCTTATGAGTTAAAGTAAGTTGCGTAATGTATAGTGTAGTTTATTTTGGATATAGATAGTGTACAAATAAGCTTTCGCTTATTGCAAGAGACACAATTTAGTTACAGTTGTAATGCCTAATTAAATATACGTCAAAAACTTTCTAGAACTGTCACTTCCAAGTTTATTAAAATTCGAGCTCGTACAAGTTCTATTTTGCATGCTTGCCTTAACTTACGATTTATTGCAAAACTTTTTTTAAAATCACAATATATCTTTCAGTTTTCAGAACTTATCTAAATTTGCAATACCTAGCAAAATTTTTAATTGATTTGTGTCAAAAATGTTGGCTGCAACTGGGCTTTCTCAAAATGCTCCTCCAAATTCGTGATTCAAATGATAAACAGACAACGTTTTTGTCTGCTTTCTCTTTTTACAAGATCGTTGGTGCTGCTAACTTTTCTTAAGGTCGTTAATTTCGCTACCCATAAGAAAGCAGAAATCAAACGAAAGCGTTGTCTGTTTATCCTGTAAATAGCGAATTACCAGGGGCCTTATTGGCATTTTTTAAAAAGCCAATTTGCAGCTATCACTTTAGAAAAAAAAGGGAAATTTTGCTAGGTACCCCAAAAGATATTGATAAAGCCACTAAAATGCGAAGAGCCTATGAAACAGGTTGTAAGGACATAGTTGGGCAAACTAAAAGACCTATTGAGACTAGATTTAAAGAAAATTTTGCACAACTATAGATAAGTCATGTCTGCCTTAACATATGAGGAATAATTAACACCAGGGAGATAGAAAAAATCTTAAGCTATTAAAAAGTGTCAGACAATTACAACTATACGCGTATGAAAATATCGTTAAGAATATAAATAAAAAATGTTCCATGAACAGAGCAGGATAACATCTATGCAGTTTGTTGTTTAGTATATATACGATAAATACAGGTGTGTGGATTTTTTTTCCGGCTTCACAAGTGCTTCTTTCTCTCTGAAACCAGTTTCGCCTTTTTATCACATCGATAGATAGGTTGAAAAAACTATCTTCTCTGCCAACGCCATAGTAGATTAAGCCGGCTGCAGAGAATATAACAAGCACTTGTAAAGCCAGCGTAGAAGTTACTGGATGTGCATTTAGTACGTAAAGGTTCACCAAGTAACAGCAACAACAATTGATAATAACAACAATAACAAAGTTAGATGCTTTAGATCAATGTCAATGTCTCTTTAAAACAAAGCGTGCCGACACTTGGTCTGAACAGTGATAACGGAGTTTAAGAAGAAATATTTCCGATCAACATAAACAATAATAGCTTATTTCTAAAGCTTCTGAGGGTGCTGGTTGTTGCCGATTACCTCACACATAATATAAATGCATTGGTAGTCTTTAAACGCTTGGATTGTTATTCCACTGATGACGCTTGTTAGTGAACCGACCGTCAGATCTTTAAAATGTGTTGTGGTGAATTGGCTTCTTCAAAGTGTAATTATCAGTATTCATCACATGTTTGAATCTTCACTCAATGTTTTAGTAGATTTGTGGATTCTATGCATTAATTGTATCTAATATTATCACCAAATTCCCAAATAATATTGAGAGAGATATTTGCAAGTGTGTGATAGAAAATGCAACCCAAAATAGTGCTGCTAATTTAATCAAAACCACATCGCCTTGATAACGTACCCTCCCAGGAAAGACATTTTCATGAAATAAATTTGGGGTCGATGACTTCATCACAAAGAATATTAATATTTAACCCCTCCATAATCAACCCAGACTTAAATATAATGACCAATGTCAGACGTTTAGCAATAGTCGTATTTCTGTACCTATAAACTTCAGAATGGATATAATGCTCGATGCTTAATGGAAAAGTGTCAATTTCCTTCATCGACTCCCTATTTATTCTCTTTTTCTAGGGCGAGTTTACTCACAAACAGTCCAGAATATCCGCTTGTGAACGGCAGCCTGTGTGCCCAATTTAATTTTGTTGTCTAAATTATAAAAATATTTGGTATTTCACCACTATTTTTATTTCATGACACAGGGAGAAATATGACGTCCTTCATAATATTTGACTTTAAGTTCTCAAGAAATCTCATGAAACCTGATAATTATTTTTTTTAATGTTAAAGTGCTGATTTTTATCAATTAACCCCATATTTTTCACCCTTCTGGACTAATTTTGCTGAAAAATATTCCGAACTGTTTTCTGATGAACTGATACCTGTGTACAAAATTTTATGGCGATATTCCTCTGAAATGTTATCGCGGAAACTAAAACACAGACTGGCACAAACATTTTCCTTCGCAAATCCAACCTTTCACACCTTTTAAGACTTTAAACACGTTTGAGTAAAAAAAAATCGATTTTCTGTTTCCGTTACCATACTTCCATACGTTTAAGACGATGTAGAAGTAATTAGACACAAGATTGCCTGCACATCTAACCAAATGTCTAGACAAAGTATAAGTTTGCAACCAAATATGAGCAACACTTTAGTGGTTTATTTGTTTACCCATGTTGTTTTTCAGGTATGGAAGGAACAGAAAGTACAACTCTTCATAGAAACAATACATGTACTACTTACATAAGTATGAAAAGAAAATATGGGAGCAGGCTGTCAGCTACCAATAACCAAGTACCTGTTAGATCAGCATCACTAATGCGAACCTTCAGTAATGGGACGAAAAGAATTCGGTACCCTTCTGATATTGTTGATGAACAGATATAATTATTTTCCTTGTAAATAAAATGTGTGTGCCACTGCAATGTTGAAAGATATTTATAAATAGATTTTACTGTAAAACCTCAGCTTTAAAGTATAAGCAAAATTGTATTTGTGCAATAAAGTAAAGATTGGAATGTTGTCTAATAAATATGACTTTTAAAAATTTTTGCATTTTGTTAAATTATGTTTTATTGGTCTGTCAATTTTCATTTCCAGAGTATATAATAATTGTGTAACTGTTTGAAATTAATCTTTCCGCACAACAAGCATCTAAAAACTATATAAGCAGATAAATAAGCACAGTAAAACACTTTAGGTCTTGAAAATTTGTTTGTTTGTTTTTGTGTGTTTGTTTGGATTCGGACTGGTAACCCAGTTCATATAGCCACGGTCCTTGTGTAACATCAGATTCTAAAACAACTCGGGTACAGTAGTACATTAATACTCAATTTATGCCGCTGCACATGTAAGTGAGCGCTGATATCTCCCGGATCGACATGTTTGCATACAAAATAACATATATAGATATATATATATATATATATATATATATATATATATATATATATATATATATATATATATATATATATATCTATATATATATATTTGTGTCTATGCGGAAGTAGCTGGACCTTTCTCTCTTGGGATTTATATATGTCCAAAAGGAAGTAGCTGGACCTAACCTCACAGTGTTGCCGCACTTTTTAGTAGGATACATAAAAGTTTTCTGGTTAGTTTTATGTCGTACGCTTAAACAGGTAGCAGTACGGTTTTAAGGTCTGCGTGCTAGTATACAAATGTTGTATAAATAAAGTATACTGATGATATGTTTTAATTAATACATTATTTATTCTCTTTACCTTGACAGTTTTACAGTGAAGCACTTCGCGAATAATATTAAAATTATAAAAAGTGACTACAAATTATTTTTAAATTATTTGCCTACATAAATTATCACACCGGTGTGGTAAAGCAGAAAAATTATAAAAGACAAATTTTATGTTGTAATGTTTTACCAGTTATTTTAGATTAAATAAATTGTGTATAAAATATATTTATGACAATCTTGTCTAAAAACACACGTGTTTTATCTCAAAATGTAATACATTGAGTTCCTAGAAAACAAAATTATTGTAATTAGTTATCTGGATCTGAATACATTGCATGTGATCTGTTTTCATAATGGAAGTAACATAATTCAAACTCTTAACAAAACTATGATGACCAAAGCTTTTGCATAAGTTACATATGAAACAAAATTTTTGTGTTATGGTTTGAATTGAACGTGAGAAATCAGTGAAAATAGTTGTCGTAAATAAATAGAAAATGCAGAAAAAGTGTAGAACTCAGGAATTTAGTAGAAGAAAATTTGTACAAAGTAGGCAAATTTGTAAAATGTCATTGATGTATTTTTATGTTATTTTATTTTAATATAGCTAAAAAGAAATATTTATCATATTGTCTGTCTTTTTTCGTGCTACTAGAAATGTAAGGTTTTAGAGACTGGGGAGTTCGTTTTTAACACTGGACAATTTTCAATCAGAAGTTCACATTCAGCTATCGAGGGGATGCTTCTGTCCTTTAAATGTCTTCTAATGGTCTCCTTAACTTCTTCTCTTTGAGGAGAACTCCATCTTGGTCGTGCTGCTGTGAAACAATAATCATAGAAATTACCTTTCTACAATGGGTGAAGATTGGAACCTGTGATGAGCACTGATAAGTACAATTTGTAGAACCCAATTCATCACAATACAGTGTTTTGACCCGACGATCGTTGCGCTAACAAAGTTAGCGTCATTAAGGGGATGAATAAACTTAGTTTATTCAAATTTTAAAAATTAAAAAATTACTTTGAGGAAGACGCAGAAATTGAAGACATTATTCCTTTACCTAGAGGAAAACAGTAGCATATTGTTTATGCTAAGCTTACAGTAAGAAGTGCAACAGTGATAGAGTGTATACTGCGGAAGCTACTTTTAACGGGTGTTTCATAATCATTGTTTATTGTTAACTTTAAATACTTGATATTTAAATTTCCGTACAGGTTAACGAAAATGCAGCAAACAAAAGGCTTTTCCTATGCCTACAGAATAACCATGTTATATGTTATATTTTCTAAATTTTATCGAATTATTGATCTCTTGATGTAATTGTTTTCAATTCTTCATCATTTTAAATGTTTTACCTTAGAATATAAATTTTTGCAAATTAAATTTTATGCACCCCATAAAATCCCATCTAACAGGGGAGGAGTCATCCGACACGATAATATGTATTTTATAATACAAAATGCAACGATGACACTTCCCAACTTCCCACACATTACATTATAGTCTCGGCTCCCATAATGCCTTTTTGTAGGGTGTCTTGGTTCCGAGATTATAAATATATGTACTTACATTATTTAACTGTTATAGTAGCCTCATAATAAATGTTTAGTTAACGCACATCGTCTAGTGGGAAGTATCCAACCCCCTTGCTCCGTAATTTGTTAAGAAACCCTTTAAGAAAATTCGGACATAAAATGTTTTCTAACCACAAGGTCATTTGATTAATGAGTACACCAACAAAACATATTGTAGGCTCTGTCTAAAGAAAGCGCTGGTAATTTAAGACTTACAACTATTTAGTCTGCCTAAGAAATGAAACTTGTTTTAAAAATTTTCTGCCAAAGTTTATTCTCAAAAATATTCCGACCGAAATTTTTAATCGACATGGTGTCTAAATTAATAAGTCAGGCAAACTGATCCTGGACTATTTTTAGTAATTATAGTAGATGTTGGGGCGTAACGTACTTAAAGGGTTATTATTATTATTTTTTAATTTTTCAACAACACACCACGAGGGCTTACAGCCTAAATACTATCGTGCCGTGGATGTCGAGAAGGAGGAAAGAGGCAACTTGTTAATTCTGGACTTGAAGGTTTGGAGGTTCTGAGGAGAAGGAAAAACATGTGCCGTCAGGGAATTCCACAACTTGTAAGGCCTCGGGACAAAAGAGCGGGCATAACAAGATGTTCTATGTCTGGTGACCTGGACAGTAAAACGGTGCATTCGCTCTGTTCTTGGTAGATCTGTTGGGGGCAGCAGGTGGAGGAACTATGGAAGAAAGCTCATCTGAGCAGTGCCCGTGCAGATATCTATAAAAGAGAACAAGGTCACCAACGGCACGTCGGTGGGTGATGGTAGTGTCACCGATGAGACGTATAGCTCTCTTCTGAATGGAGTCGAATATCGAGTGTAAAAGCGGCACCGGCACCCCAGATGTGGGAGCAGTATTCGAGGTTTGGCCTTATTTGTAAAGTATATAAGGTTTAGAGATTATCTGCTGAAAAGTATTTGCGAGCCCGGATGAGGAAACCTAATTTCTTAGCAGCCACTTCTGCAATTGATGTGACATGTTGGTGCCCATTGAGATTTCGATCCACAGATATGCCAACAAGTGTAAAGGTCTCATTACTTTGAATAACTTGTTTGTTCATTGTGATGGGTCTAGGGCTGGTGCATCTCTTATGAGATAGAAAGCAAGACTGAGATTTGGTGGAGTTGAATTGTACAAGATTTCTACTTCCCCAGTATAATATTTTTTGAAGATCCACAGAGGCAGAACCCTCCATAAGTCTGCGTTCCTCATCTAATTGAGCTAAAGAGACAGGCTCAGAATATTGTATATTTGAGAGGAGGGTGCTGTCGTCCGCGTAACTGTGAACTGGGTTAGATGTGCTAGAGAGGAGGTAATTGATGTGGAGAAGAAACAAAGTAGCGGCTCAAGCTGACCCTTGAGGGACTTCTGCATTAATTGGATACAATTTAGGGGAATGGTTTTGGTGGTAGGCCATAGACCGGAGGTTTATTAAACAGCGCTGCGTGCCAAACCTGGTCGAATGCTTTGGATGTGTCTAGAGCGGCAATCTGGCATTCACCGTGTAGTTTCGTAGACTTGTTCCAAGAATGGGTGACAAAGGAAAGGAGGTCGGCAGTTAATCTGCGTTGACTGAATCCATACTGCCTGTCGTGGATTAGACTGTGTTTTTCAGGAAATTTTAGTAATTCGGTGTTTATATACTTTTCCATCACTTTAGAGACAACTGAAAGGAGAGAAATAGGCCTGTAGTTGCTAGGAAGCGCTTTGGATCATTTCTTGGGGACGGGTTGTACTCGAGCAGTTTTCCAGTTACTAGGGAATATGCCTCTATTGTAAGTTGTCTAAAACAGACAGGTGAGGACAGCAGCAAGTTCTGGTGCGCATCTTTTGAGAACCATTGCTGGGATCTCATCAAGGCCAGAGGCTTTCCAGGTATTAAGAGAAGAGAGCATCTTTGGTACCTTTTTTTGTTTTGTAATATAGTATTTTGAATTAAAATTAATCCAATTCCTGCTTTTTTTAGAAGATAACAAAAACTTAATTCGAAAATAGGACAAGGTGTATAATGACTGTTGTTTTATAAACTTACGAGATCTACTTTTAGTGTTATAGAGTTATATATTTTAGATTATTGTATCCAATTGAAGCAAAAGATATTTTACAATTATTATCAAAAATCCTGAGTAATCCAGTGATAGGAAAGTATGCCGCTGGATCCAAGGGTACTGGGTTCGATTTCGAGGGTTCCCCATTGTTTTTTCAGCCCCTACTGTAAAATTATCATTTAGTTGGAGCAGGTTCAATTTCTGCAGGTTCCGATTCACTGAGGAGTCGTGAAGTCGTTAATCCCGTGTACCGTGCGAGGTTGGGCACGCTGAATATCCCTACCCTCCTTATAGAAAAACGGGGTTCGGCCAAATTTAAAGGAAAGTGCTCTCTGTCGTCGGTAATTGGCCATAGTCGCAGAAATACGTCGCCGTTGAGGAAAAGACAAAAAAAGATAAACAATTATCAGCATTATTACTGCCATATTACACAATGCATATTGGTAACTTAGAATACATTCAGTGAATCAAATACACCTTTTTCAAATGCGCGAACACGTCAATTAGTGGTTTTTAAGCTGTGATCTTTCTTTAATAATATGAAGTAGTCCCAAATTTGAGATATGACGTCGATAATTTGTTTAACCGACAATCCTACTGTTTTGTTGGCTATTTCTAAAGTACATGTCAAGTTATGCTAAACCACCAAGTTTATATTCCTTCCCACAAAAATATACATTATATTATTTTAAAAACAAAAATAAAAAATAGACACTCTAAATCAATTTTCTTTAATAAAATGCTTAGGTTGTTGTCGATTGACTATTTGTTAGTAGTATAAACGGAATTGAAATTCGTTTTACACATTTCTGGTTATCTTGGGAAAATAAGTCTACATTCATTTCTTATTCGTGCTACTAATTCCTTTATATTTATAATAATAAATAAATAAAAATTTAAAATCTGCAGTTTTTTTTTAAATTAATGTGTAGGTTAAACCTATTTAACAAAAAAAACTAGGGTAGGATTTGAAAAAAATATCGATGAGGTCGTACCTTAAGTTTGGCACACACTGTATGATATTTATTTTATTCTTTGAAAAGACCGCAACATAAAATGTCTATCTACATGTCTGCGAATTATTGGAAAAAGATAGCTGTATCTGATTAACTGAATTTATTCCATGTTTTAAACTCGCGCTATATGTATATAGCTGTCAAAAAATTATACTGGCAGGTTTAGGCAAACAATGTACATATTTTTTAATATAAATAAAAAGTCGTAGGGGTAGAAATAGTAGCATTGCTAAGTAAATAACTTAAAAGCTTTATTTCCTGGAAAGCCGCTGCATTTTAAGATTCACATATTTGCATTTGCATCATGCTCGATGCAGCAGAGATAAGACATGTTTGCTGAATATAACTGGGATAAAGTTTGCGTGAAGTTATCCATAAATTCCGAGCCATAGATTTACACGTAGGGTCAGCAGAAAGCGGGATGGATCGTCGCGATCACAATATCAGTGAAGCGGATTCAACGTAGTAAATTTATGGCTAGCCATAGATGCCAGCCATATGCTATATGCTACTACACCTTACCGAAGAAAAAAGAATTTATCTTAAGTGTTTTGCAATAACATAATAACACTAAACCAATCGTTTATTATTAACATAGTCATAGAGGAAAACTAAATTTTAGTATGTATTATTTTTTATTTTGGTTACATGTACCCAAATGACAAATATTGGACAATAAAGCCAAGGCCCCAATATAAAAATAGACACAAAAATAAGTTACGAAAGACCTAGTGTATAGAAACCTTAGCAAATTATTTTTTGTCACACCCTGGAAAATAAAAGAAAATCATTTGAACATCGAGATACTTATTACTAAGTTTTTTCAAATATGATTTATTTTTTGATATTTACAGTTAATGTGCAAAATCATAAAACCGCAAAATTATTACCAAGGCCCTAATGTATAATAACTCGCCCTGATGTATAATAACTCATGCAATTTATTTTTTGCCACTTTTTGCAAAAGTGAAAAAAATACATATGAAGATCGAAATAGCTATTATCACGTTTATTTTTTCGCATTTGCAGTAGATGTGCCAAAATCACAAAAACGAAGATCGGGATAGCAATTAAAACGTTTCCGAAATATGAATTAATTTTTGATATTTGCAGTAGATGTGCCAAAATCATATAAACACAAAATGACTACCAAGGCCCTAGTGTATAATAAGATTGCAAATTATATTTTGTCACCCTTTACAAAAGTGAGAAAAATGCATATGAAGATCGGGGTAACTATTAAGAAGTTTCGGTAATATGAATTATTTTTTGATATTTGCAGTAGATGAGCCAAAATCATAAAAACCAAAAATGATTACCAAGGCCCTAGTGTATAATAAGATATGCAAATTGTTTTTTGTCACCTTTTGAAAAAGTGAGAAAAATGCATATGGAGTTCGGGATAGCAATTAAGACGTTTCCGAAATATGAATTATTTTTTGATATTTGCGGTAGATGTGCCAAAGTCATAAAAACAAAAAATTATTACCAAGGCCCTAGTGTATAATGAGATATGCAAATCATTTTTTGTCACCCTTTGCAAAAGTGAGAAAAATGCATATGAAAATCGGGATAACAATTTAGACGTTTTCCAAATATGTATTATTTTTTCGCATTGACAGTTAATGTGCCAAAATCATAAAAACAAAAAATTATTACTAAGGCCCTTATGTATGAAAAACCATGCAAATTATTTTTTTGTAACCTTTTGCAAAAGTGAAAAAACGCATAAGAAACTCGGGATAGCAATTAAAACGTTTCCGAAATATGTCATATTTTTTGATATTTGCAGTAAATGTGCCAAAATCATAAAAACACAAAATGATTACCAAGGCGCTAGTGTATAATAAGAGATGCAAACTATTTTTTGTCACCTTTTGCAAAAGTGAGAAAAATGCATATGAAAATCGGGATAGCAATTAAGACGTTTCCGAAATATGAATTATTTTTTGATATTTGCAGTAGATGTGCCAAAATTAGAAAAACAAAAAATGATTACCATGGCCCTAGTGTATAATAAGATATGCAAATTATTTTTTGTCGCCCTTGGCAAAAGTGAGAAAAATGCATATGAAAATCGGGATAGCAATTACGACGTTTTCCAAATAAGTATTATTTTTTCGCATTTGCAGTTAATGTGCCAAATTCATAGAAACAAAAAATATCACTAAGGGCCTGATGCATAAAAGCTAATGCAAATAATTTTCTGTCACCCTTTGGAAATATAAAAAAAATGCATTTGAACACCGGGATAGTTACTACCACGTTTTTCATTTCAACATTAATGATTCTGTGATACTTACTGTTAATGTGGTAAAATCACAAAACCAAAAATCATTACCAATGCCCTATTATGTAATACTACACCAAATTTATTTTTGTCACCCTTCGCAAAAGTAAGAAAAAAAAAAAGACTTTAAACATCGGGATAGCAGTTAAGAGGTTTTCCAAGAATGTATTTTTTTTTCAGTCAATGTGCCACATGAAAGGCAACGGGAAACTACCTTATTTTGACCTACCGTTGCGACTATTAAGCGACTTTGCCTTCAGTCAGTGAGTGAGTGACATATTATTTTTATTATGTTTTGGAAAAATGATGAATTTAAATAAATTTAATAAACATGTTGTGTATACAAAGAAACTACCCCAATCTCGTTATAAGAATATGTTTATTATAAAAATTTGCTATAAATTAGGTTTAAAGTGCAGCTTATTTTTAGTGGCATAACTCTTGGTTACGTAGCATAAGAAGACTGTTTCTAATGCTGTACTGCATACTTGAACAATGCAACATAAAAATTATGAGAATCTAATTAATGTTAGTCACTCTAGTATAGCAGTTAGTGGCTGGTCATATTCAAATATTAAACCTAGCATTTTTTCTCAAATATTATGTATTTGTATATAAAAGCGTCGCATAGATAAAGAAGAAAAAGAAGGCTTTGATATACCGCTTTTACGACGTTGATCCCAGAAAGTTTTACAGCTCTGTTTCTGTACCCTCCTTTTGTAAATTTCAAAGCTGTTACCTGACCTGTTAAACATATGTTTAGAAAAAATTGAAAAGTAACTGTAGCACAGCGTAATCAATCAATTATTATGCTGTGACTGTATATTAGATTTTAGCGCGTTAAAAAATCTGCAACTTGAAAAATAGGAATAGAATCATATTCAGTTCATTCTAAAACTGTGCGGGTGAGAGTTGTGAATGCTGTACTATACACTAGGGCTTTGGTAATAGTTTTGTGATTTTATGATTTTAAATGTAAATATAAAAAAAGATTCCTGTTTAAAAAATTGCAAAAATGCATATTGCGAAAACGTCTCAATTGCTATCCGGATCTGTTTATGCATTTTTTTTTACTTTTGCAAAGGGTGACAAAAAATCATTTGCATATCTTATTATACACTAGGGCCTTGGTAATTATTTTTGGTGTTTATGATTTTGACACATGCGAAAATATAATACATATTTGGAAAACGTCTTAATTGCTATCCCGATTTTCATATGAATGTTTTTCACTTTTTCAAAAGGTGACTAAAAATAATTTGAATATCTTATTATACACTAAGACCTTGGCAATCATTTTTTGTTTTTATGATTTTGGCACATCTACTGCAAATATCAAAAAATAATTCATATTTCGAAAACGTCTTAATTGCTATCCCGATCTTCATATGCATTTATTTCGCTTTTGAAAAAGGTGATAAAAAATAATTTGCATGGTTTTTATATATATAAGGGCTCAAGTAATAATTTTTTGTTTTTATGATTTTGGCACATTAACTGCAAATGCGATAAAATAATAAATATTTGGAAAACGTCTTAATTGCTATCCCGATCTTCATATGCATTTTTCTCACTTTTTAAAAGGGTGACAAAAAATAATTTGCGTATCTTATTATACACTAGGGCCCTGGTAATCATTTTTTTGTTTTTGTGACATTGGTACATCTACTGCAAATATCAAAAAATAATTCATATTTCGGAAAGGTCTTAATTGCTATCCCGATCTTCATATGCATTTTTCTCACTTTTGCAAAGGGTGACAAAATATAATTTGCAATCTTATTATACACTAGGGCCTTGGTAGTCATTTTGTGTTTATATGATTTTGGCACATCTACTGCAAATATCAAAAATTAATTCATATTTTGTCTCTTCCAAAACATTATTTTTACAAACCACCTGTAGATTTTTTGCTATATTACATAACTTATGCAATAATCATTTTTAATCCAGAAATTCGCAATAATAATCTTGACGATATTATTATTAAATAAAGTCTTAAGTAAACTCATCCTTTTTGCGGTCCTAGCGTACATAAAATTCACTAAAACATGTAAATTTTTAAATAGAATTAATATTTTGAGCATTTGGCAACACCGCACAGGCGCATTCATTTTTACTTTTAATGTTCTCATGAAATAGGTCCAGCCAATAACGCATGTACATATTAATACCAGCATGTTAATAGCTGGACGTCCAGCTAATGCACGGTTGGTCCAGCTATTATACACTTGGTATACGAAATGGTCCAGCTACTTCCGCATAGGCATAATACAAGCATATATGCATACATACACACAGGCATATATAAAGTAAAACATATGAATCATTAAATTACATGTTGCAAAATGATCATTTAAAATATATGATATTACTCTTTTATCCCTACTATAAAATATTATTTGCCTAAGGATAGAAACGGGGACACTCTTCACGCCCTAGGGTCCATTATGACGTCTTAAAGACACCACACACAGACCACGGGAAACATGGGTATTAACACATGGAAAGACAGTAGGATTTTTCTTAATCTACTTACTCTACATACTACTTAAAAAAACTTGTTAGGAGTAGAGAATAAATTTACAAGTAGTTAAACAGTTTTGCATTTTTAATAAATCTGATTATTGCAAACAATATTCTTTTATTTCTAGGAGACAAATATAAAAGGGAGGCCGCATTTAATGGCAAACAATTTTTTTCGGTGAGCATATTCTTAAAAAGCTCCTCTCTTTGTTGATTGTGGAATCTGCAAGAGAATATTAAATGTTCCAAGTCCCCGGTACTTGCCCCGTCGCAACCGCAGTCGGAGCTGATTTTCAATCCCAACTTAAACATATGTTTCGGAAAAGTGCCGTGCCCAGATATCAAACCGTTTAGGGGAGTTAATATATGTCGGGGTAGGACTGTCTGTTCATGTAACTGTGTCGAGAAAGGATATATATTGATTGGTAGCATTTAATTTAATTTTGTACCAGTAAGATTCGAACATTCTTTTTGATATAACTTTTGCTTGATTTACCAAGTCATCAGACATCATTATTTGAAAATCTACTCCATCTGTAGTTGCGTTCCGTGCTGCGGAGTCAACTAGTTCGTTTCCTGAAATTTTGCAATGTCCTTTTACCCACACTAAACGTTCAGTTTTATGCTGCGTTCAGATTTCGTAGTGTAACGAGATTATGTTAAGGACTAAGTTGTTTTTAAATATAGATTTAATTGGTAGCAAGATCGCCTTTAAGGCTGATAAGGAATCTCTCAATATGAGAAATTTATTGTAACTTAACTGCTTGATCTGTTGTAATGCTTCCTGGATGACAACCAATTCTGCCGTATATATGCTAGTAATAGGTGGTAATTTAATAAGATTAAACTATGATGTTGTGATGAAATACTGCGCATCCTACATAGTTATCTTGTTTGGGCCACCCGTCAGTATATATATATATATATATATATATATATATATATATATATATATATATATATATATATATATATATATATATATATATATATATATAATAATAATAATAATAATAATAATAATAGTCCTCATATTCCTCTGATAGCTCGTTGAAAACGTTACGATTGGTTTCAAAGGTGTCTCCTCCATATTTTGGTATGATAACTTTAGGAATGGAACTCAGTATTTCAATATTCTCTCTGAATACTGATTGGATGGGCTGTGTAGGGTACAACTGCCGGCTATGGATCTCTAATGAACCTTCACATAAAGGGGGTGAATTCTTCTTTTGCCAATACTTATGATTGAGGTGTGAGATAGCTAAGCTTTGTACTGTTGGAGGGGTTGAGTTGCAGCGTTAAGTTTTTTATCATGAACTTAGACGATAAGTAAAGTCTCCTAATATATAAGGGCTGTTCGCTGGTAATAGCCCAGAGTGCTGCCACTGGGGTCGATTTTATAGCTCGAGTTATGATTCTCAATGCTTTGTATTGAAAGCCTGTCGACTTTAGTCAGTAATATATTGCAGGCTGAGCCATAAAAAATTGATCCATAATCAATAATAGATCTTGTATAGGATCGATAAAACATCATACCAACCGACACATCAGATCCATAGTTTTTACGAGTCGTGTATTTTAATATGTTAAGGCTCCTCTCAACTTTGTTGGATATATGTCGCCATGTTAGTTTTTGATCTAGAGATATACCAATTGACGGATGATTTAATAGGAAATGTGAGTTCCCCTAACTGTATGTTCTGAGTATTTGGCATTCTATGCCTTGTAAATCTTACTACTGTTAACTTTTCAGTACATAGATTAAAACCATGTGAGTAATTAATTTATGAAAGGAACCAACGAACTTTGGAATTTGTTTATTGTGTTTTCGTATGATTTCTCTTGAACGTATATGTAAAAATCGTCTGCGTATTGCAGGAGACGTATTTGGTTATAAGGTACCCGATGTAAGCTATCAGTATAAATATTAAATAAAATGGGACTGAGTACCGAACCCTGGGGAAGACCTACATTCACAGTTCTTGGTCCCTGGATTGAGTTTCTATCTGTTATGAAAACTTTTCGGTTGCAGAATAATTTGACAATATTTATAGCGACGTTTCTGGGAATTGTAACGTCGGACATCTTTTCTACCAGCAGCTTGAGTTTGACAGATCATATGCCCCTTTTATATCTAAAAATAGAGTTGTTAAGTAACCGTTTTCAGTATGACAATTCTGTATGTCGGTGACTATATTACTCAAACACTCAGCAGTGCCTTTAAATCCACGGAAAGCAAATTGGTGTGAAGGTAACACTGAAGCCTAAATTTAATGATGCGTTCCAGAGTCTTCAGAATGCAGGACATCAAGGAAATTGGTCTGTATGAATTTGGATCATTAGAGTCTTTATTGGGTTTTAGCAAAAATATTACCGTGCTATCCTTGAGCGTCATGCATTCTTCTCCTCTGCAGATGATTCCATTAAAAATATCCAGCAGCAATTCCTTGCCTACTACCGGAAGATATTTTATCATCATATAATTAATACCGTCTGGGCCAGGAGTTGAATGAGAATTATCTCTAATGTTACACTCCAGTTCTTTGAGTGTGATTGGTTGATTTAGCGGGTGGACGGGATTATCATCATTTCTATCAGTAATTAATTCGGGCACATCAGGAGGCGCTATCTTGTCATATAGCTGGTCCATTATTTTAGGGTCAATTGCGGAAATTTTGGAAGGATTTTTGTTAATACTTTTGGCTCTATTCTACACTTCGGATACACTTGTCTGAGCATTATGCGTATTGGTAAACTTACACCACGCTTGTTTAGATTTGATCTTAAATAGCTTTTTACACATTTAGCCTTTTGCATTGGATATAATTATCCATGTTCATATTTTGGCGGTAATATTTAAATGATTCTTGACGTTGTTTATTTATATTAGTACATTCTTGATCCCACCAAGGAGGTGTGTTATTTACAGCCTTAGTATAAGGTTTGGTGAGTTTCGTACTCTTATTTGCGGCGTCGGTAATACAGTTTAATAGTAAAACTGCTTTGTCCTGGAGGTAGGATAACAGTGTTTCGACAAGTTTTCCATTATAATATTTTGATATAGCTCCCAGTTAGCTTTGGAAATCTTCCATCTTGTCAGTGGAGAAACAGCATACGACCCGGTGCAAGAAGAGGAAAGTGAAATAAGTATCGGCAGGTGGTCTGACCCATAGGGATCATCCCACACCACCCAATCAGACGAATCAGTAAAGTCGCTAGACATAACACATACATCCGGGGCAGATGCCGCCTCTCCAGGCCTGGTAAGCTTGGTGCGAGAGCCTTCGAATTACTAAATTTGAGAAACTATCTAAAGCATCTACCAAGATTTCTCCAGCTGGGTTGTTCACGCCAGATCCCCACATCACGTTCTGAGTATTCCAGTCTCCCGCTATCACAACTGATCCACTCACCTGATTAAAAATATTTATGTAATCCCTGGCCGTTACCCGCAAATCTGTCTCTACAGAGAGACGAAATTAATTTCTCTGTTGTTTACACGAATAGATGCTCCACATATTTCTAATCTAGTGTTAAAATTGTTATTAAAACTAATAATTATGTATGCAAACTTTTTAGATATTAGCAAGGCAACACCGCCTTTTCCGTCAGCGCGACATTTATGAATTGTTATAACCAGTAAATTTTGGTACGTTTTGTTTTTTGTACCATGTTTCACTCACAAGTGCAATATCACAGCGAGAATCTACCAATAATTTTTTGAAGAGGAGATTGTTACCTAGCATTCCATTCAAAAAATTTGACTTGCTTCATTTTGAAAACCTTTTAAATATATCTTTAACAAAATTCTCAATATATCTTGCTGTGACCAAATTGTATCGACCTGAAACGTGGCCAGGTAGCAAAACCGAAAACTCCTGAAACAAACTAGTTATTGATTTTATTAATTTCATTTGAATATTTTGCATGTTATGAGGATTAGTCTTCGACGTTATTGCAGATCTGCCAAAATTGAAACTTGGGGAAACTTGAATGAAATCTGGAGAAACCGGCGAACTAGGTTACCTTTTTTTGTAATTTCTATTGTCTGTATTAGAATTATTATAAGTACTATTTCTTTGTTGGGTATTAAACACCGCAGTTTTATTAATATTTCTTTTTCTTTGGGGGACAGGCAAGGCTGGAAAATCTGAGGAAATGTTCATTAATGGCGAATAATAACTTGTGTAACTTTTGTTATTTACCACGGAGTTTGCGAAAGATGGTTTGTTTACTATGCCCTCAGCCTTCTTAAAAGATATATTTAGCGTCGTCATTGTGCTCTTAATTTTGCTCTGTTTTACATACGTTGGACAAGTTTTAGATGTAGATCCATGATTAGTATTTTTGCAATAAATACAAGATTCGACAGTGTTGTCATAATTGTTACCCTCGTCAACCCCAGAACTTACATGTTCCTTGCCGCGACATAGCGAAGATGTATAGCCAAATTTTTAACAATTATAACACTGAACTACACATGGTATGTATATATTTACCTGGCATCTGACACGGTTGATAAAAATGTATTCTGGTAACTTAAGTCCCCTAAGAGTAACTATAATAACCTCTCGGGGTATGTAAATCGTTTCACCGTTATTATTTTTAATTGATCTACATAACCGTTTAACATGCAGTACTGGAATGTCTGAAATTATTATTGATTTTAATAGATCTTCACTAATAGATGTGTCAACATTTTTAATTACACCTTTTTTAACCAAGAGATGCTGTGGGATATATGCTACAAGGTTATTTTTAGCAAATAAATCTAGATTGATAATCGCGTTGGCCGCGTTGCCGCTTTTAATATTTATTCTGATTCTGTTTCGACCTACGGGAAATACATCGATAATGTGTGACTGCAATTCACTGGGTATATTGTCAAACAAACGACCCACCTTCATCGGATGAAGACGGCAGACGTTTAGACTCCCAGCATGTTCGACGTACAAGTGAAACGGTCCAGTGTCTGTACTTTTGTATCTTAGTCCTGTGTTTATGTATGCTTTTTGTTGATTGTCAGCCAACTGAACTGATTAAGGTTGATATTATTCTGTATATTTACATTTTCTTGTGGTATATAATTATTGGATATTGATTTATTTAAAGTGAAATTGTCTGTATTAAGATATTTACATTGTAAATTTTCCGACAATTCTTGATTATCGATTGTACTTATCGGTGGTAAACTTACTGATTTGTAACACCTCCTTCACCATATTCGCCACTTGCCATCGTGGCGCTCTAATTATCAGGGATTTTTTTAAATAGTATTTAATAGTATTTACCCATCGGGTAAATTATTCAACTTAAATAACTCAACTTACTTAACATCAATTATTTATTAAACTCAATTAAAATTATGGGCGTTTTAATAAAATTACAACACTATACGCGTCCGTATTGTAGCGCTCGACTCGAACTGAAAATAAAATTTCAAATCTAAAAAGGATAGGAAACCAAAGTAATGTAATTATAGATGTTAGTTGCACTTGTTGATATTAAATCCATACGTAAACATTTAATATAACTTTATTACTTCACTTGGTTAAACCTTATAATACATTTAACTATAATAAACTGTATGATATAATAACAATTACAACCGTACACGAGTACATAGCAGATACCGACCGAGCGTGGAGGACGTGTGTTCACACTGTAGCGGTTGGTAGAGAAGAGGAAGGAGAGAGAATGCCTAGTGTATCTTATAGTTGCCGTAGTTCTTGACAGCTGGCTGTCGCATAACGTAACTCTGTCGCATAACGTAACTTTTAACTGTCAAGAGATTAACGCAGAAACACAGAGTAGTGTTGGCGGTAACACTGCTGTCGGAAACACTGCGGTCGGAACCACCGCCACATACTCCCCTCTTAGTGGCAACGCTATTAGTTCAAGTATCTTCGTGGAAATGGAACTCTACGTCCATGACGTGTAGTTTGAACGGGAACGGGAACTTCACTATCACTTTCAGTTTCACTAGGTGTTGGATTTTCACTGTCACTTTCAGTTTCACTAGGTGTTGGACTTTCACTGTCACTTTCAGTTGCACTAGAATGTCTCTGAGGCTGAGCTTTCAAGGCCTGTTTCAGAACTCTATGCCATCTCTCGATTACACCATTTGCTGCTGGGTGATAAGCTGTGGTCTTGGTGTGTGAAAAGGTGGCAATCGAATTGTTTACCTCTGTCTGTGGTGATGTATTGCGGAACACCGAAACGAGAGATCCAGAATGATAAAATAGTGTTCGCTACTGTTTCTGCTGTAATATCTGACAATGGAATTGCTTCGGGCCATCGAGAAAATCTGTCTATTATTGTTAACAGATAGCGTTGACCTTGTGATAGTGGTAATGGTCCCACAATGTCAACATTTATATGCGAGAATCTTCTCGTGGCTGGGGTGTATTGTCCAATGGCACTGGAAGTGTGTCTCCATATCTTGACTTTCTGGCAGGGAATGCAAGTTTAAGACCAAAGAGATACATCGCGTTTCAATTTAGGCCAACAAAATCTATCCTGGACCAGATCGACTGAAGCTGAGATAAATTGTGGATAGAATCGAAAATCTTTCGGCGAAATTTCTTTGAAGAAGAATCGCAAATAAAGGCCAAACATTGCATCCAACCTTGCGATTTTAAAGCAAAACATGTGTCGGAAAAACTAATAAGGCACTCCCTCCACGCGGCAGGACACGAGAGCCACCTAACACGCCGCCTTTTTATTTTTGATAGAAGCTCCAATATGAAATTTCTAATCGACTCTGGAGCGGATATTTCAGTTATTCCACCCACTCACGACAAACGGAAATTTCAATCGAAACGTACCTTGTATGCTGCAAACGGGACCCCTATTCATACCTATGGCGAACAACTATTAGATTTGGATCTAGGTTTGCGCCGTAGGTTCGGCTGGCCCTTCACACTTGCCGATATCAAGCAACCAATTATAGGCGCTGATTTTCTAGCAGAGTTTGCTTTACTTGTGGATATGAAACATAGACGTTTAATCGATACAAAGACAAACCTCTCTAAGGCCGGTGCTAACCCACCACCAGGAATTAATTCTAAAATTCATCTCGTAGACCCGTCACACCAGTACTTCAAATTGCTACAACAATTTCCTGACCCTTTTTAAGAAAACTTCTTCTAGCAACCTTCCAGAGGTTGAGTTCTTCCATACTATAAGTACGGAAGGACCACCTGTCACTGCAAAAGCTAGAAGATTGCCCCCGGAAAAGCTAGCTCAAGCAAAGCTAGAATTCCAGCACATGATAAACTTGGGAATTTGTAGACCCTCCAAAAGTCCATGGTCAAGCCCCCTCCACATGGTGCAAAAAAAGGATGGCTCATGGAGACCATGTGGGGGATTACCGAACACTAAACGCTAAAACAATCCCAGACAAATATCCCATTCCAAATTTGTAGGATTTTAATGCCCAGTTAGAAGGCAAACGTATTTTTTCAAAATTGGATATCATTCGCGCTTTCCATCACATCCCAGTAGCACCTCAAGATATTCCCAAAACAGCAGTCATAACTTCATTTGGGTTATTCGAATTTGTTTAAACCCCATTTAGCCTTCGTAATTCAGCACAAACATTTCAAAGATATTTACATTCAATTTTAAGACATGTTGACTTTGCTTACTCCTATCTTGACGATATTCTCGTTGCATCAGCCTCTGAAAAAGAACATCAAGAGCAGCAAAACTTTTTCAGACACTTCAAGACAACGGCATCCGTATCAATTCATCTAAATGTGAATTCGGATTGGCCGAAATTTCATTTTTAGTTTTTCGTGTTAATAAATCTGGATTACTTCCACTTCCTGAACGCATCAAAGCTATTACCGACCTACCTCTTCCCGATACCATTGAAAAACTCAGAAGATTTCTAGGTTTCATAAATTTCTACCGTCGTTCTCTTCCACGTGCTGCGAAAATTCAGCAACCACTATTCGACCTCTGCCAGAATCCCAAAAACGCGACAAACGTAAAATCGAGTGGACTCCTCAGACTCGAGAAGCATTCGAACGTTTGAAAGAGGCACTAAAAAACGCTACACCAATTGTTTATCCGTCTTCTTCGCTACCACTGATTCTCCATGTCGATGCTTCTGATTATGCCGTAGGCGCTTCCCTCCAACAATTACGTGATCAAACACTAGAACCCCTAGGTTTCTACTCTAAAAAGCTTACTTCAGTCCCAAAATCTTACAGCACCTACGATCGCGAACTTCTAGCTGCTTATCAGGCAGTTAAATACTTTAGATATACCCTAGAAGGTCGCCATATCACCATTTATACAGACCACAGGTAGAAAATTGAGGAATTTGATTCCCAAGTAATCAAACATCTGCTTTGTTTTTTCCTTTTTGTGCAGCTGTATTTTTAATTCATACCTGCCCCTGGTATTGTTGCGAGCTTCATCATTCACTGGATATTTTGAATACATATAGTAAAGAAGGATATAGCTACGAACACATTTGTTGCAGTCCTTATTGCTCTTTTTTGCATGATAAACACATGTTCCGCTGCTGACGAGTTAACCCATATGAATGTTTCATAGCATAGGATACTGTTCCACTGTTCTTATGATGTCGATTGCTATGGATAAGCCACATGCTTCCATAGGTCAATCATATTTAACGTTTTAAAATGAATTGGTCTGACCAGGTAAGACATCTCCAGGCTGCTTCTAAGGACATAACAAAATTCGTATTTAGCAATTAGGTTTTCTTTTTTGTACAGTATATTTCATAAAAGAAACAAAAATATAAATGCACTTATTTTATAATAATTCACCAATAGCCACATACCAAAATAATTATGCCACAGAAAAGTGACTAATTTTATTGCTCTCTTAGGGATTTACCTGAAATGTTTGTCGATATACTCCATGTTTCATTATCTACACTCCAGACAACGAATTACTTAATTACCCAAAATTCAAATTCAGGCTACAATAGGATTGTTCAATCTTTAAAACTTCCAGGAAAATAAATAGCCATAGATCAAATAACAACTTATGATGACGCAATTATAAAAAATGTAAACAACAAACCGCCATTAATTCATGCCAGGGCTTTGTCAGAGTCAGTTCGCTGTTGGCGTCGGTGTTGCTATGTTGCTATTGGACGACGATGACATACGATCGAGCACACACGATCACCAAAACGGAGGGAATTCAAATAAATGTTGTTTATAAATTAAAACAAACTTTCAGAAACATTACAATTGTAACTTTACGTGACCTTACAAATGGAGAAAAACAACAAGCCGGCAAACGAGATATTATATTTGAAACTTACGTTAAAGTTTCATTTGTAAGTTTGCATTGGTTTTTTGCCTGCAAACATTTAGAAATGGTGCAAACTTAACTTGCTTAATGGTAGATTATTTAACGTTGCGGTAAGCATTTGTAAGTTACCATGCTTAGTGGGTTCATCCTAAGGTAGACCTCATCTTTCTTTGAGTAGGCCATGCGTAACTCCCTCCTTAGTACAGATCTCTTAAATTTCCTTGAAAGCGCTTCAAAACAACTTGGGACCATCTTGTTGATCATATTGCAGATGAACCTAGGACACAATTCCCTCCTGATGCAGGTCGTCAGGAACCAAATTATGAGAGACATTGCGACTGAAGACCTCGACAACCTTCTATAAGTTTTGGTGACGTCAGCCAGCCTCGCTGAGATGATTTTTTTCTTTCTAAACGTCATAACGTCTGGGTTTGACATGGTTAAAGTAAATTAAAGGCTTTTACTACCAGACAAACTGATTGATTCTCAAAACCCTACGCGTTTCAACACATTAGCGTGCCATTTTCAGGGGTTTAGACCTAGAACCTTCTGTCTAAGGCAGACAAGGGGCTTTATGTAGTTATTCTGGACAAAAATGACTACGTCTCGAAAGTCGTCAGTTTCTTGAATGACAATGAAATCTTACCAGTAAATTTCAATCCCTTGCCTTCTTTCGTTTCAAAGTTTAAGAAGGCCTTCGATCAAATTGCACCTGTTCTGTCAGAAAGTTACAAACATTTACATTCAATGAATTGTTCCTCGTCTTTATGGTTTACCAAAAATACACAAAGAAGGTTGTCCTATTAGACCGGTCGTTTCGTTCGTGGGTTGTTATGTCTTTGACGAAGTGATTAAACAAGACGAATAACAGAACTACTAATTCTTTATTGCTACAACTAACATAAATAACGATTCGTGAACTAGTGAATATAACGTAAATTAAATATGTAATTTTAAATGATTATGTACGTTTGTAAAACAATGAGCTGCACTTCCACAACACAACCTTCGTAGGTACTACATTCTATCCTCCTTCTTCTTCTCCAATGTTGCCGGCTGAAAAGTCTTATTTCAAACTGGTGACATATGTAACATTCTCCCCTCGGCTATAAATTCAAACGCTGGGGCTTCTTTTTTATTCTAGTCGATCTTCGTAATGGTTCTTCGGCCCTTGGTGTAGACGTCAATGGTATCTGAATTGGCGCAGTGACGATTTCTTCCTTGGAAGGTGATTCATTCTCATTTTCGAAGTTGCTTGGAAGCTTTTCTTCCTCTGTAATTGGCTCTTCTTTATTCGACTCCTTGCTGCTAATCTCAGGTACTGTAACATACGGTATCTGTAAATTATTTGGACCTTCGTATTCAGTCTTTCTAAATTGTTCAGCATGTCGCTTATGTCGCTTTCCATCCACTTCAACTTCATAATGTAAGCTACCAAGTACTTTTGTAATCCTACCGAATTTCCATTTTCTAATTGGATTGTCATAAAATCTTACTTGAACTGTATTTCCAATGTGTAACTTTATAAATCTCTGTTCATCTGGACGTCGTTCAGTCATTTCCTTTGAAAGGTCTCGTTTAGCTAGATCTATTCTTGTTCTAAATTGTCGTTTAAACATAAGTTCTGCAGGACTGGAGCCTGTAGTAGAATGAACTGTTTTCCTATACTGCATTAGAAATCTGCATAACTTTAGTTTCAAATCACCTGGTTCATTCACCATGGCACGTAAAGCTTGCTTGAATGCCTGACGTATCTCTCAGCTTGTCCATTACCTGCAGGATGATAAGGTGCTGTAGTTTTGTGCTGTATACCATTGGATTTAAGAAATTGCTGAAATTCCAATGATTTAAATTGACTTCCGTTATCACTTACTAAAGTAATGGGTAATCCAAAATGTGCAAATGTCTCTCGTAGTATTCCTATAGTGACTTTTGTGGTCGTAGTATCAGTAGGTACAACTTCTAAATATTTTGTATATGCATCTACAATTATAAGAAAATAGGTGTTACAAAATGGTCCGGCGTAATCTATATGCAATCTTTGCCATGGGTATTTTGGATATTCCCACGGGTGAATTGTCAATTCTTGACTTGGATTGTTTCTTATTTTACAACAATCTTTGCATTTATTAGCTGGAGATTCTATATCTTTGTCGATTCCTATCCACCAAACATAACTTCTGGGCTAAGTGTTTCATCTTGACGATCCCTGTATGGGCTGTATGTAATTCAGTAAGTACTCTCTTTTGTAGTGTTTTTGGAATCATTACTCTTACCCCATTAAATATGCATCCATCTTGAAGACTAAACTTGGCCACATCTTCTCCTGGTAAGTAATTGCCCGTTTGAAGCATTTCATATTTTCGTTTGCATTCAGGATCCTTGAGTGTTTCTCTTCTAATTTCTTCTTTCGTAACTGGTAATTGTTCTAATTGATTCATATAAAATATTGAGTCTTCGTCCAGTTTATTCTCTTGTTTGCATTTCAGAGCGAATCTTGACAAAAAATCAGCATTAGCATGTTCTTTGATATTCCTGTATCTGATTTCGTGTTTGAATCTTAGCATGAAATTTGCGTAATGTACTAATCTTGTTGCAGAGCATGAAGGTAAGTCTTTAGTAGGAGGTAATATTCTTGTTAACGGTTTGTTGTCGGTAATTATTTCAATTAATTCATTTACGTTCTTTGGAGTTTGACTTTCCACAATAGCCTCGACTTTATCAGGCATTGGTCGAATACCTGTACTGTCAATGATATGACCTAAGTAACTTATTGAGCGCTGCGAAAACTGGCATTTCGATTTGTTCAAATGTAACCTTTTAAAAACTTTTTCTAAATTATGTAGTAGGTCTGAATATGTAGTACCTTTGACAACAATATCATCAAAGAAACAAGCAACTTCTGGTAAATCTTGAAGTACTTGATCCATAAAACGTTGCCTTTTGACTTTGAATATACCTTTATGTGTACTGATGGCTTGTATCATGGAGCTGTTTTCATCTAGTTTCAGATGTAAGTAAGCTTGGTTAATATCTAAAGTGCAAAAATAGTTTCCTCCACTCATCTTAGCGAATATGTCTTGTACTTTTGGAATTGGATAACCCCTGAAGATGGCACGTTAGTGTGTTGAAACGCGTAGGGTTTTGAGAATAAATCAGTTTGTCTGGTAGTAAAAGCCTTTAATTTCCTTTAGCCATATCAAGCCCAGACGTTATGACGTTTAGAAATAATAACAGTGGTATAACTAGCCGATCTCATAAGCAACATTTTTCCGCCAATCGGAAGAAAGAAACTATCAAAACTTCTATCATTTATTTTAAGAACATGAAATGAAATCTGTCCAAGCAGTTCTGCACAATCTATCAAATTATTTAAAGGCTTTAAAGGAACCTCATAAAGCAACTTTTCTACGAGATTCGAAACTACCGACGCCGCACAACTGAAGCAATGATCAAATCCACGGCACAGATATTCCCCTACAACCTAAAATCTCAAAAAAATTTAGAAACCTCTTCTGGACTCACTCAATGCAACACGTTCGAGAATTATATGGAGAATCGATATTCGAGTCTGATACGTACAATTAAAAAATAAAAAGTTTTAAGCGTCATTTTATTACGGAACTTACTAGAGTTTCAAACTATGATCCGAAAGACTGAACTAACCACTTCCTTTATGTGTAACTTGCAAGATAATTTGTGACCAATGGTAATGCTTAGATCTTTTGTGCTGCTTCATCCTGGAATTAATGACGCATCGATATTCTACTGATATTCGGTCCTAGATATTTTCTTTATATAAGACCACTCTATACTTTGACAAATTCAGGTACAGTCTACTATTAACACACCACTCGTCAACTCTATCTATTACACATTGACACTGTACACAACCATGAACTCCTCTTGAGAAGAGTACATATTTAGATCGTCAGCAATAAGAAGGTGATTGTATAAATGAAATCAAAATCAAGATATAAGAGAAAATTCTGCCTGCTATTCAAGTAGGATATGAAAATGAGGCAGAGAGAAGCCAAAAAACCCGGATATTTAAGTTTACAAAGTAACACTATATGACCAATGCAATCAAATGCCTTGGCTAAATCTATAAACTACCTGACAACTCCGCTTATCAAGAAAATTAGCAATAAGCTGTGTGATGGAAAATAGATTGGAAAGAGTAGAACTTTTTTCTATGAAGCCATGTTGACATGGCGAAATAATATTTTTGACAGGCAATTATAAATTAAGTAGGTTAAATAAAAATTCACATGAGATCATATCTTAGCTCTTTTAGAGTAAAATCCAGTCTATATTCTGTTTGAAAAAACTATAAGGAAGGTACTTTTTGAAAACGAAAATTATTAAAAAGAATTAAAAGTATTTTAATTTATTTATATCCTTGGCAATTTATATTACACCAAAAATAAAGCGATTAGCTTTAGCCTTTTAAAAGTTATCATATTCACAAAATTATATAAAAACTTTACACCAAAAACGAGCGGCTTCGTTTCAAAAATGTTGAAGAAAAAGCAGAGAAACAAATAAAGAATTCCTTTACGGACGGCTTTTAACTCATTCATTTGTCAACTTAAGGATTGTATCTACCAAATTAAACCGTTTGTAAATATAGGTGTAGAGTTTTCTTACTGACTTGTTTTTTACTTACAAACAGTTTCCCCGTTTACGGCAGCGTCAGGCAGAAGAAAATTTAATTGCAGAGAATTAAAAAAACTGTAAAGCCAGAGAAGTATCTTCAGTTTATCAGCTGAAGTGACTGATAGTTCACTAAGCTCTCTATTTTAAAATGAATTTTGATACCCTAAGTGAAGATTGAAACCTGTGATGGGCAATAATAGGTACACTTTGAGAACCTTAATTACCACAACACATCTTTGTAAAGATCTGACGATCGTTTCACTAACAAATTTAGCGTCATCAGAGGATTAAAAAAATTGATTTTGCATCCTCTGATGACACTAACTTTGTTAGTGAAACAATGGTCAGGTGCTTAAAAAGGTGTGTTTTGGCAATTTGGGTTCTCCAATGTGCTTATGATACTAATAGATTGAATAGCAGCGTTCGCTGGGCGAGTAACCCTTAGAGTTTGGAATAAAAGGTCGCGCGTTCGAATCCTGTACCCTGAAGGTATACTCTCGAAGTTAAGCGACTTTTGATGAATTGTAAAATTATGGGTGGTGTCCTTTATATGTTTGTAGACTCCTCCTGCACTAGCGTAAGATATTAGGATGCGAAATTTGTCTCTTGTGATGAAGTATTATTTTTTATTGGTCTGTCGTACAAAACGCGAGTTAACTCTTCCCACGATATGTCACGTAGATGATGTCAAGTTACACATGCAGCAGTTCCCATCAGCAGATTTTACGAGTTATACCGACCGTTGCAGATAGTATCAGCAGTGCGAGTTCAGAAAAAGCTAGATCAGCATGTTCCCGTCCCAATAAACACACGTGCTTTTAATAAACGTCTATTTTACGTAAAGACCGTTGAAAAAACGTTATCGGTTATAAAAATTAACGTTTAATTCTAGGCTAAAAAGGCAACGTTACCATTTCTTCGTTGTAAAGACGTTAATTATGAAGAGTTTTTAGACATTATATTTCAACGTTATTTAAACACATTTCGCCTATCAAAAAACTAGGTTTTTGTGAAAAAATTAGGTAAAAATTTTCTCGTTGTAAAGACCTTATTGATGAAGGGTATAATATTTAAACGTTGTTTTAACACAGCTCGCCCACCAAAAACCTACATGAAGTTAGGATTCATACATAAAATACACGTATTTTATCAGACATTTTATAAGTGAGAGATATTTATGTGATATAAACGTTATATTTAAAACAACTGTTTTCCTATTTTGTAAAAAAAAAGCAACGAAACAATTTGTCATTGTAAAAGACCTTATTAATTAAGTGTTTTTAAACATAATATTTAAAGGTTGTTCCATCACAGTTCGCTTATGAAACACATGCACGAAGTAGGGATTCATACATAAAATATACGTAATTACCAGAGATTTTTTAAGCGAGAGATATTTTATGTGATATAAACGATATATTTAAAACCACTATTTTTCTAATTTTTGTTAAAAAAGCAAATTACTTAACAATGTATCGTTGTAAAAGACGTTATTAGTTAAGTGTTTTTAAACATAATATTTAGACGTAGTTTCAACAAGGTTCGCCTATAAAAATATACATGAAGTAGGGATTTATACATAAAATATACGTATCTTACTAGATATTTTTTTAGCGTGAGATATTATGTGATATATTATATTATGTACCTATAGTTATATAGGTTACATTTTTCCTGGCTTTTTAAATTTTTTTTGTCACAATCAATTCGACAATGTGTGTATGTTTTCAAAGGAGCTATTTTGTCTTTGTATTTTAGTGTTTGTGCGCATGCTGAACGAGAATGAACAAGAAATAGAAATAGAAACAGAACAGGTGAAGTGATGGCGTACAGTGTGTAACGCGGTGCTTGGAATTAAATTTTATTAAATATTATATTCAGTACGTGACACTTGTATGTTATGGTGAATGGTGGGCTAAAATGGTTCTATAATTTATAACTGTTTTATACATATTTACAAAGAATTATTATCATCCTGTAGCGATTTCCCTTAAAAGTTTTGGAAATAGGTACAGTTTGTGCAGCTCAAAGTGTCAAGTTTTATGTCTTGAAGTTAGGTTAAGGTAAGCTGTATCACAATATGTAATAATTGTCTTCAAACGTTGTCGAAGTTAATCACATTTCTTGTACTTTGATTGCTATAGAGCGTTATTAGGTAGAATAAATAATTGCGACTTATGAGTATAGCCGGCGTGTTTAAAATCGGCCATGTTGGTGACTTTCTCATATTTTCAAGTTTAATTTTATTGAGGCATTAGATGTATATCTAGCGTTTATGATACACCTTTTTTCCTCTATTTTGATTGTTCGTGAATCAAACTTTCGAATGAGAGTAATAATGGTTAGCTACGGGTTTAGCATTTATAAATTCTGATGTATTTGTTTATTTTTCCCAGTTTAATTTAATTTGCACGATACATGTACACCTATATATATATATATATATATATATATATATATATATATATATATATATATATATATATATATATATATATATATATATATATATATATATATATATATATATATCGTTAGAACCCACGAGACTAATGGCAGTAGTATATGGTAATCACAATTTTATGACCTATTTATTTCTATTTATTAGTTTATAATTTTAGATGCTGCAAAGCTAAATTTTCCCCAACGTGAAAAAGGCGACAGAGCAATCTTTTGTGTTGTTAAGGATTGGTTGAAATTAGCCACTTCGAAAAGGTCCAGAGCAAAAAACTAATGGAGCAATACTTTTTTTTTGGTTGAGAAGTTGACAAACAATTTAGGAAATATATTTTTTATTTCATGATTAAGACGCTATGGTTGAATAAGCTTGTTATATTTTTAGAATGTGGTATTAATTATTTTAGTTTTTTGATAATGAAATGTAAGTTTTTTTGAATATATTTTTGTTTTTTAAATAAAGTTATTTTTATTTGACATTTGACTTGTTTTCTAATCCATTTTTATAAAGCCCATTTAAAATTATAAACATAAATAATAATTTGTCAATATAAAATTTAGCAGAGTAGCAAGCTTAGAAGTTTTGATGAGCAATGAGCACTTAGAGTAAGTATCTACAACGCAATGGACTCCAGTTTGAAACTTCTACACCTAATGATCGTTTGTCCTATAAGTTGCCATCGTCAAAAAATAAACTGCGGTTTTTATACGTTTTTTAGAATGAGCAGGGTCTTTTACATGTTGAAGGTACCCTTTGTTCAAAACTCTAAAGTGCACCGTTTTCGAGAAAAATTGACTTTTATGCAGAAAAACAGATATTTTTACTGACATTGGATACCAAATTGTAAATACATGATTCTGTGAAAAAACGATATACAGGCTATTACAGAATAAGGTTTACAAACTGAAGAGGGTGATTAAGGATCTCAAAAAAATTATAAAAATTTTAATAAACGTATGCCCTAAAGCCTTCGGTTTCCGAGATACAGGGTATTCAAGTTATAATTTTTTTATCGTTTTTCGCTGATATCTCAAAAACGCTTCGGTATTTGAAAACCAAATTTTACAAATCGGTTACTACTCAAAAACTACTTCTTTCTGTTCTAATTATCAGTTTCCAAAACAAGTCAGCAACGTGGAATTTGAGCCCTGAAATTTCCACGCCACTTGAAAAGTTACGGTTTTTATACATTTTTTAGAATGAGCAAAGTCTTTTACATGAAAAAGGTACTCTTTGTTCGGAACTCTAAAGTGCACCGTTTTGGAGAAAACTTGACTTTTATGCAAAAAAACACAGATAGTTTTACTAATATTAAATACCAAATGGTAAATAAGGGATTCTATGAAAAACGAAACATTTTTACACTTTTTACATGGTTTTTCAACATAAAAGGTATTTTTTCTCGAAAACAGTGCACTTTAGAGTTTCGGACAAAGAGTACCTTTAAAAGTAAAAGACCCTGCTCATTCTAATAAATGCATAAAAACTGCAATTTTTCTAGTGGCGTAGAAATTCTAGGGCATAGAACCTTGACCGGCTCAAATTGTACGTTACGGACACGTTTTGGAAACTGCTAATTAGAACAAAAAGAAGCAGCTTTTGAGTAGTAACCGATGTGTGAAATTTGGTTTTCAAAGACGGAAGCGTTTTTGAGATATTAGCGAAAAACAATAAAAAATTTGAAACTTGAACACCCTGTATCTCCAAAACTTGAGGTTGTATGACATATGTTAATACGAACTTTTATCATTTTTTGAGGTCCTCTATTATCCATTTCAGTTTGTAAACCTTATTCTGCAACACCCTATATAATGATAAGAACTTACAGAATGATAGTTTCCTTCGGAAAAGTATATTTTCCGAGATATTGGAGAAAACTCATTCATCTAAAAACAAGTTTTTTACACTGAATAGTGTGTTTGCGCATGGAAGGTTTTCAGCTTATAAATACCCTACGCTAACGTTATTATGATTTAGAGGTTAGAACGTAGAACTTTTTTTTTGCATAAACGTATTCGTCGCGCTATTTTATAGAATTAGAAAATTTATTAAACCAACTAACTTCCAAGAAAGCTCTGCATGATAAATATTTGCATTATGAGTTTTCGGTATAAGGTATAACGCTAGCGTAAAACATTTATGCAAAAACATACTATTGTCATAGGTACTCAGGTACTCCGATTTATAATAACGACCGATATTTGTTCTTCCCAAAAAAATTCCTTTTGGAATGTATGCATCTTTTGTACTTTGATTACCTAGCAACAAATCATTTTGCTGCTTGAAAAACATATTTTTTGAAGAAATGACTAGAATAAAGTGATTTTATGAACTGTTTAATATTTTGAATTGTATTAATTAAAAACAAAGTTCTGCATGCGGTATCAGAGTGCAGTATAGCTAGGGCAGCGGTTTTTACTGCATTTATAACACTTAAATAAGGTACTAAGGTACGCAAGTAATGGCCAGTCCTCCAAAAAGGCAGATTCAGCTTAATATGAGACGTTTTCTAAAATGTTTCACTCTACCAACCACACCTTAGCTCAAATATTGTATAACGTATAATATAATTACGCAACACTTGTAATAATCAATTTATCTTTTGTGTATACTGTGATGTAATGGATTAACTAAAAAATTTAATATTTTTCTAGAGTAATTTTTACTATAGACTATCGATTGTCTATGGTAATTACAGGGGCCAAGTTTACACCAACTAATTATGGTGGTGTTGAAAACAATGAAGGCCGCGGGCATGCGCGTATTAACAGGTGACAGGAGACACACAACAGGTTTAGCGGGCTTAACTCGTTCGTCGTCCTTCTCCCGTGTGATCTTGATAGTGGCAGGTTGTAAATGAAACAGGCAAAACACAAAAATAGTTTCTTTTATATGCATGCTGGTTAAGGTAAGTGAAAATTAAATGATATTTCTTGCGCAATTACCCTTACTTAATTTTTATCAAAATTATTGGCATGTAAAGATATAATTACATTATTTTTATTCCTTAACTTTTTACGCCTCACATTGCTACCGTAATGGCCGAATTTGAAATTTTCATGAACACAACATTGTATGTATGAATACAAGTTCTGAAGCAGTATCTATGCAAATAAATAATATTTCTGTTAATGCTGTGTAGATTCTGAATTATAGAGGCCGACTTTTAGGAATATTTCTATGTACAGGTACGTACCTGGCAGACACGCAAAAAATATATCAGGTGGTAGGGATGCTGATCTTTTAAAAAAAGATCGATTTTCAGAATCGATCTAGATCGAAACGAGGAAGATCGATCCACGATTAAATCGATAGGAATAAGATCGATTCTGTGAAAATCGATTTTATTTCAATTATTGAATTAAAAACATATAACATATGTTTGCATATATATATATATATATATATATATATATATATATATATATATATATATATATATATATATATATATATATATATATATATATTATAAAAAGCCTGGACGCAGCAAGTGCGTTATGGTAGTGAATTTTCATAGAAATGATCGGCACAAAATATTTTATTATAAGTTTTTTTCTTGTATAATAGAAATCTAAATTTTGGTGTATAGTTTACTTTTTATATTGTAAACCTACCTACCAAATTTGGTTATCATAGATTTTTTATTTTTTAAGAAAAAATTTTTTTTGAATGAAAACTCAAAATTTTTTCGGAAAACCTCGTCCGATTTTTTCTATTAACTAACTTATCTAAGCCATTTACAAAGGGAAGGTACATGTCAAGTTTTATCAAAATCGGCTCATTATTTTTTGAGTTATCGGTGTGATATATATATATATATATATATATATATATATATATATATATATATATATATATATATAATATATATATATATATATATATATATATATATATATATATATATATATATATATATATATATATATATATATATATATATATATATATACATATAAAAATTGAAACTGACCTCGGATATGTGTTCTAGGGATCCTAGTTCGCGCTCATTTGCAAAAATTTTTTCAAAATTCAAAAGTCGGGATCTCCCCATTAGTGAATATTTTCTACGAAAATTCACTAACAAACAACCATAAGGAACTGAACAAAAATAAATACTATTACTATACATATTTTAAAATAAACCTAAAAGTGTAAATATTCTTAAAAACAAAATAAACTCTTTTGTTCTTGTTGTTACTATAATACCATAATAGACACCAAGTAAAAACATAAAATGATAAAATTTTCAAAACTGAACTAGTGCTAGCCGCGGTTTTTATAAACCATAAGAAAGTGAAAAGGAAAAATAGAAACATATCTTATAAATTATATTTATTGGTTCTTCACTGCATTCATAATCATTTATTTAAATGCCAGTCTTCCATAACCAATGAATTTAGAAAGAGTATACGGGCCAACCTTTCCTTGATAGACGATTACGCGAACAATTCATAATATTCCTTGTTCTGGAAAATAATCTTTCTGGCGGGACGGAAGTTGCTACTATTGAAAGAAACTTGTGCGATTTCTGACAAATGTGGATAAACTGCTTTATGGGTACGCCAATACTCAATTATGTTTGCTCCATTTTCTAGCACATTTTGATGTCTTCTCTTTAAATAGTTTCATAAATTAGTCGTATTTCCAGACGTTTTATATTCTTTTTCGCACAATTTGCACTTGCCACCTGCCACTGTTTTTACAAAGTAATTCCACACTGTACTCTTTTCACTTTTGGCATTTTGAATTTGAAGCCTCTTTCCACTCGTCACAGAATTTACGGAAACCACTTTAAGTATCACTAAAGTGAACTGATGTACTCCTATAATATAATACAAACACTTTACAACATATCATGTAACAAGAAATCTGGTGGAAGTCGAAACCACCGAAAACAAAACTGCCAATTAAATATAAACAAATCTTGCAAACCAATATGCCACCTGGGGCCGAATACCGTGCACAGTAGAATCCTAATTGCCATCTGATTTCTAATTTACATCGCCTTCAACTTTTGTTTAACAGATGTCACCACATACTCCTAAGTACAAAACAAACTCTACATGTTAGCTTATCAAACTGTTGTTGAAGTAGTTTGTCCTTTGCTACTAATCAAAGAATGTTAAAATCAAGATTTGAGAATTTAGGGGCAAATTTGTTGTTTAAATATATAAAAAGATCGAAAGAACGATCTCTCGAAAATTTTCGATTTAAAATCGAAATCGCAACTGTACAAAATTGATCTCTTTCATGTAAAGTATCGATTCTCAAAAATATCGATTCAGAATCGGCATCCCTATCAGGTGGTCGGTGGTCTTCTGTTCTACCTTCTGATCGTGCATTCCTAAAAAATCAACGTCAAGTAAGCTTTAACCGTTTGATACTGCAGCATTTTCTGTATCTTGTTTGATTTATTAGTTATAAAGTATAAATCTAAACAATGGCACTACCATTTGTTCAGTATCACATATTATGCTTAGCACTGCTGACCTGACCAACTTATTTACAATAAAAAGGACACAATTCTCATACAATCCTAAAACAAGTGTCAACAAAAAAAATTCATAACTTTAGAAAATAGGCTTTTCCATTTTCCAGAAAAACGGATTCGTTAATCTTAGACAACTTTCTATGGTATGTACCATTCTCAATACATATATATTTTATTGATTAATTATTAATCATTTAGGCGCAGGTATAGAATTACCTTATTTTCAGTTTGAATCGTTATTTTGTCATTTTGAGGAATAATATTAATTTATTTTTTAGTTTACCTTTCAATTTTACAGTGATTATCTTGGATTCTTATTTCGTTAAAAACGACAAAATATCTATCTTTTGCTGGGTCACTATTTGACAAGTCTGTTTTTACTTCACTATCAACAAATGTACCCACATTCTTTCCAGATCTGGAAAAATGTTATTCACAAAGGAACTTAAGGTTTTCATAGTCCAGTGTTATTTTCAAAAAAGGTAGAAAAACGGATGGTGTTTGGGAGTATTCGATGCAGGAATGAGTCAAGCTTTTCGTGTGACTGTAATGGCATTTACACAGTCTACTTGATGTTGTTTTAAAATGAGCACCTGATATATTATTAAATACTTCTGGTACTCATTTTTTATTATATTTTTTTAGAAACATGTACTAGTAAAATATATCGAAGATGCCATTTTGTATGTGTGCCCTACCTCTAAGATACATAGAGGTAAAAAAACAACAGCTAAAAATGTAGATGGATATTTCTATGGTTGTGACATCTTGTGTAGCAACACTGACAAATTACTTCTAGAGGAAGTTCGGAAGAATTTGGTTAAGAGAATACCTTGTGTGAATCTTTCTTCAACTTCAATAAGTAAGTAAAAAAAATGTTTAATAAATAGACTTCTAATTTTTCATAATACTAATGTAGTTAAACTGTTGGTCTGTCTAAATAATGAGGCATTAGCCCTAAAGTTAACAGAATAATTGTTTTTGCATTTTTCGTTATTCATTAGAAATTGAAAAATATAAGAGTCAGAATGATTACATGTTGTTGAATGATTAGATTGTTCTAATGAATTTACTATTCATAGACATGTTCCTACAATACAAAGTGTCAATATAAAAAAAGCAAAAATTTTTTTTATATATTTTACACCTTTATACCATAAAGATAAATAATTTTGACACATAGAATAGAGACTGAAGTAATTTTTTCATTTTCAATGTGATATGTGAATCAGTGACATCATTTGTGGTCCAAGTCAATTTATATTTATATGTATATTATATATTGTTTGATCTCCAAATGGCTTTGGGCACATTGACTGTTAGCTACAGGCTTTTATTCATCAATATAAGAACCTCAGTGGTTCAGGGGTAAGAACGTGTGCCTCTGAACCGAAGGGTATTGGGTTCGATCCCAGGGTACTCCTTTGACTTTTTCAGTACAAACTGTAACATTAACATCAACCGAGGTTCTGGCATTGTATTTGAGCAAGTTGAATGTCTGCACGTTCTGCCCTTCGGAGGGGGTGTAAAGTCGTCGGTCCCGTGTCCATGCGATGTTAAGCACGTAAAGATCCCTACCCTCCTTACAGAAAGGCAGGGGTTCGACAAAATTTCCAGGATAGTGAGGTGAAACTGCTCCCTGGGGTTGGTGATTGGCCATAGTCGCGGAAATCGACCGAGGTTAAAGAAAAAAACACACACACATTCATTAATATACATTCTTGTATTCAAATTTTATTCACATTTATACCCCAGAGAATGTCAGGAAGAAACCCGGGATTTTCCTACATTACAGTCTAAAAAAAATGACTTCTCAGAAAAATAAAGTGATTTGAGTGTCATAACTAAAAAAAAGATGTTGTTTATTACCTTTACAAAGTGTGATGTTCAATATATTTTATATATCTCATGTTCTAGATGAAAAGTTGGAGAAATCTTTAGTGGTCCGGGCCCAGAGGTCAACACAAATCACTATTACCAATGAAGAAAAATGTTTAAGTCAAGAAAGAGAGACAAGTGGAGCTAATGAAAGTGAGCCAAGTATCTATCATACATGTAGATATATATATATATATATATATATATATATATATATATATATATATATATATATATATATATATATATATATATATATATATATATATATATATATATATTAGAAACAAAAAAAGGTAACAAAAATGTTTTGAAGACTTATTTTGGAAACATTTCAGAAAAGATTTCTGAAATGTTAAGTATCAGTAAAATACAAAAATAGCTTTTAAGTATATATATATATATATATATATATATATATATATATATATATATATATATATATATATATATATATATATAATATATATATATATATATATATATATATATATGGATAAATAAAATTTAGGTCTAATATGTATTATATTATATTATATTATATTTTTAGCCACGGTTGTGTTTGCTTTTTTCTTTTCAGATTTGGTAAGAGCTAAATCGTTTTCTGATGTTGTTGAAGCAAAGGTACATAAAAATCCACCTTTTTCAGGTCTCTCGCGTTGCCGGGGATATCTGGAAGCTATTTCAGATTCAAAAGCTAACATCTCTAAACTTTTAGAATTTTAAAAACGCTTGTCACAAACAAAATGAGAAACTTAGAGAGGGTAAAACAATTATGAAATCAGTGAACATACCCCCACAAACCCATAACTTCTTCACAATATTTGAAAACTTGAGCGATACGTATTTTATGAACTGAAAAACATATTTTCTAGATAAAGGTTACAAGTACGCTCCAGCATTTAAATATACAAAGAAAAGCTTAGTGATGTTAGCTTTTGAATTTGAAATAGCTTCCAGATATCCCGGCAACGCGAGAAACCTGAAAAAGGTGGATTTTTATGTACCCTTGCTTCAACATCAGAAAACGATTTAGCTCTTACCAAATCTGATAAAGAAAAAAGCAAACACAACCGTGGCTAAAAATATAATATAATATAAAATAATACATATTAGTCCTAAATTTAATTTACCCAAATATATATATTAGAAACAAAAATGTTTTGAAGACTTATTTTGGAAACATTTCAGAAAAGATTTCTGAAATGTAAAGTATCACTACAAATACAAAAATAGCTTTTTAATCTTAGAACACGACCTGTGATTTCCTATTTAACGAGAAAGAAAAATCATATTTGCGACAAAAGCTGGAATTTGTAAATCAAAATTGTAACGCAGTCTACATCTGGCAAGCTTATCGAAGCTTTAACACCAGATACAAAGAACACATTTCTCGCACTTAGAAATAAGCACACTGACAAACCTACATTTGCAAAACATATCACCGATAATACAAGCTCGCAGTAAACAACCACATGGAGTAACTAGGTTTTTGTAATGACAAGCGCAAAGGTTACTTTTTTTAAGATTTATGTAAAAAAAAGCACATACCTACACGAAAACAAAAAACAAATGACTTTAATTAAATGGGCAAACTGATTTATGATTGATTCCTCTTTCTTGGAAACTTTTCCTTCTAACTAAATTTATCAAACAAAAAACATGTACCTATATTAAAAATGGTTGCAATAATGTAATAAGGTAATTTGTATAAAAATTTTTCTTATAGACTATCTGCTTCTTTTGCTGATTATATTATTATTATTATTATTAGTATTATTATTATTATTATTAGTATTATTATTATTATTATTATTATTATTATTATTATTATTATTATTATTATTATTATTATTATTATTATTATTATTGCTATGGTTATTATTCTTATAAGTTGATTTTATTTTGACGCTAAATATAGAAATACATCACACAGAAATTTTAGAAACGTTATTTCTCATTTTAGTTTTTTAGTTTTTTGATGAAAATACTGTAGTGTGGCAACGGATTTTTATTTACAGTTGTAATGAATGCTTATAAATAAGTTCAATTTTCTTCTGTTTGACGAGGCCATACAACGATAACACCGATTACAGAGAGAAAACAATCAATTTTGAAGCCAGAGAAGTAGTCTCTACATTTGCATTAAGTAACAAATTCCCTAAACATACCAGCAGACCACCATCTAGTGTAGTGTCAAACACAGATGCGGCTTATTTACCTAGTGTTCACATGACTGCAATATATATAAAATAAAATGGAACCCGATATTTTTCAACAGTTTTAATCAACATACACAAAAAATTCAGTCATTTATCAAGATAGAGAGTAGAGTATAGTTTTTGTAATTTTCAAGTTATTCAAGATATCTGAAGTCTTACCTCTAGTACAGTGTATTGTTTCTACTTAGTCTTCTAAGAAGCAATTCTGATCATACTTTTCCAAAACATTTTTTTTAATTGTGAAAATACTGATTTAATTTCTAAGCACTTATTTGAAGTTTTGTATGGATCAGCAGACATGAAGTTTGATGTTAATAAGATATGGATGTAGATTTAAACTTTATTCGTTATTAGCAAATTATTATATTAGGTATAACTAAAACACATTCCTCAGGATACCATAAATCATTTAATTTCAAACATGCCTCGAAGAGTTACCGAATGCGTAATGCGTAAGACGCCTCGGCGGACCCCCCCCCTAATAAATAACTGTTATTTTTGAATATTTTATTGTGAAATAGTAATCGTTTTTAGGTTTGACTGAATACACACTATGTATGATATAAATAAATTCAATTTCCTTCTGTCTGACGATGCCGCAAAATGGTAGCACCGATTCCAGAGAAAAAAATCAAGCAATTTTGAAGTCAGTTAAGAGGTCTCTACATCTGCATTGAGTAACAAATTTCCAAGGAAAATCATTGCATACTTTTTTCTGTCTATATATCTGTCAGGAGAAGTCAGCTAAAATATATCAAGCTATTAAAAAACTCATTCATTTAAAATAAACAAAAAAATATAACAATAAAATTTCTAATAAAAATAAGATAAAGAAAAGTAGGACTTTGAACTCCAGAATAACAACACCCTGTAATAGAGCTAGCTGAGGCATAGAGATCATAAAAAATGAATAAATAAGCTAAAAGAGTACCAATTTTTCATATATACTAATATTCATACAAATTTAATTGATATAGGTCATAGTTAAGGTGAAACATTTAATATACCAAACGTCGTGCACTATATTCTCCGATAAGAGGTTACAATAACCAGATTTACGTACCTTTATTGTCAACACACTTAACAAATAGCATACAAAAAACAAAGAAAAATATAATTTCATACCTTTGTTTACATAATTGTACAAACTACATAACATAATACACTAATTTACATAAAACATACACAGGTCTTTAAAAGTATAGACTATAACATACAAAAATATATATAATAAAAAATATATAAAATATATAACACAGGGGAGCTTCTGCTTCTGCTTGGGGACCGGCAGCGGCGTAAGGTTAGGATTCGTTGAGATCTGTTGTAATCTGTAAAGTTAAGCTGTTATCGTAAAATGTGAAATGATTAGATGAAGAATTGAAATATAAGGAAAAATACAATGTCTCGTCTGAAAAGATATATTGAATACAAAAATGTGTCCTTTTAAGAGATCATGTATATAAAAACACATTGCACTGAAAGCAGTTCTCAAACCAAAAACATTCTGCATTAAATTTTTCATTATGTACCGGATCAAGATGTTTAAATATAAGGAAAAATACAGGGTGTCTCATTTGAAAAATACATTTAATACAAACATTTCTACTGTTAAGACATCCGGTATATAAAAACACATTTGCACGGAAAGCAGTTTTTTAAACCAAGAACATTTTTTATTCTGTACAAAGGGCCAAGGTGTTGGCTGTTTTAATAGGGTTGGGACACCCTGTACAAGGTGCAATACAACATCATTGATAGTAATACCTTAGAGTTAATTGAAATAATGAAAACCATATTATATCATTACAAGCATGTCCAGCACTTTCTTAAAGCCAAAGAATGTGAAAAATTAAAATGTGAAAACTAAAAATAATTTCTATGACTACTACTGCTACCGATTACAGTGATCTAAAGTGAACATAAATAAGTTAATAGCAAATAAGTAATTATAGGTATTATTTATAACTTAAACCGATAAGGAATTGTGCCATATGAATCAGAAAAACGCCTTCTCTTTGTAAATTGTAAAAATTTAAGGTTAACTCTGCTTATTATTTTCTTTAAAGTATAAAAATTTACTGATTGTGGATTTATTAGTTTAAGCTTACGCCTCTGACTTTGTATGAAACACTAAACAATTCTAAAATCTGGCTTACATTGAAAGCAACTAATATTTTTACTTTTAATACACATAACGCTAACACAAACAAGCAAAATCAGAAACTTATAAAGGGTACAACATTCATGAAATCAGTGAACAACTACCCCGCAAACACATAACTTCTACACAATATTTGAAAACTTAAGCGATACATAGTGGCACTCTGGATGACATTTCTAGAATAGATTAGAAGTGACAGGTGTAGAGTAGTGTACATTAGTGTAGAACGTCTAGAATCTCTATAGACAGATATAAATTGACGAGCGGTGCGCAGAGTAAGTTAGTTCAGTATTGAGTAGTGTGGTGTAAAACAAGCGATCGTAGAGTATTAAGCGAGTCAACAGTAAGTGTTGGTGCATAAGGAGCGATCATAGAAGGCGATAGTGGAATATAGTTCTATGGACATTTAATAATAGAGAAGAGATATATTTTAGTTGACACTGGTGTTGGAAAATAGTTGGTAATAATAAATTAGTAGTTTGGAAAGCAGTGTTTTGTTAGTAAACAAATCCAGAACCCCGTAGAACGTAACAATATTTTATAACTGAAAAAATATTTTCTAGGTAAAGGTTACAAATACAGCATTTGAATTTACAAAGAAAAGTGTAGAGTTATTAGCCTTTGAACCTGAAATAGTTTACTGATATACCTGGCGGCGCGAAAAACTTGAAAAAGGTGGAGTTTTAAGTATACTTGCTTCAACAACATCAGAAAATGATTTAAAAAGCAGAATTGCAAAGAGGGCCCATTTTGAAATTAGTTAACTTGTTGTAGTGTACACATGAGTAAATATATTATATTTTTATATTTTACCACTGGTTTTTGTTATTAATAATACCTTGTCCATACCTGACTCCCCGCAAAATAATTCAATTAGGGGAAGCGTAGGATAATTATAGGGATAAAATCGTCGAACTAAGCACATATGTAGACATAGATAACAGTATATTGGTAACGAGGTTAATTCACAAACTTAATATTTAAAAATTATTATCTAACAAAAAAACAATGAAAGAACTTACGTAGATACTGACATGTTGACTATTAATGTTGACAGTATGTTGTCCTGTATCAATGAACAATATTAACAGTGTTTTGTTGTGTATCAATGAACAATATTTATAGTAATTCTATCTAGTTTCTGACCTTCCTAACTGCCGATTCCATCAGTTTTTGATACCTTGTACGTTTGATAATTTGCGTTTGTTTATTTGTTGACATAACAAATGCAATCGCATCAATGCCAATGTTATCCATACAACATTGACCTATAATCATTATAATATCTACATTCATTAGTTTATATTGATTTCTTAATACTAATTTCACTTGTGATTGATCTTACTAGTTATGTTTTTTATACGTTTCTACTGCCCTTCTGTAATTGCCATGGTTCACTGAACATTCTGCTGAGTCAACAAAGGGCGCTTTCCGCATCCGTGGCGTCTTGTAACCTGCTTAACTCGTCCATTTCTATTGGTTTGACTTCGAGGTAGGTCTTCTCGATATCAGGTTTTCTGTTCTTCGACTGGGCTGCTCTTTTCTCAACTTTCTTCTGAACCTTACGTAGGATGTAGATGGCTGCTACAATTGCTATAGCTACTGTTGCTGCGGTAGCCAGACTTGTTATTATGGAATGATGTGTGACCGTGCGCCATTGAAATCCTTGGAGATGTTTCTCCTCTTGTTCTTCCTCCTGAGCGATGTCTGTTAGATCATCAGATGGGCGGACTACTGCTTCTTGGGGAATGATTACTGGACTAATCGGGGATTCGGAAAACGTCAAATTGGTTGGAACTGATTTCACGAACCCGCCTAGGATTGGTACTCCCTCGATTTGTTGGGGAGCACCATTGTTTTGGTCTTGATGATGCAGTCTTGGGAGATGGACAGGATGCCATACTGTTTCATAGTAACTTCTTCTCTTTGGCCGTTACAGATGATTGCGACTCTCGCTTCGGGTTGATGAACATCCATGAGTTTTTAGTGTACATCTGTTTCCAGATTGTCGACTTGACTTTCTGGTGATGGATTAGGCATGCTACTTTGTTTTCCCTTTGGTATATCTCATCTATTATGCAGTTGTGGTTGCTCTCCATGCTTTTTATCATGGCCGGAGAACATACATATAAATTCTCGGAGATAAGTAGGCTGTTGGTGAGTTCCTTGGTTGCTATCTGGAAATATCGTTTCGTGTTGTAATCTATTCCTAGGATTTGGTTGGGCACCTCCATAGCCCAATAGGTTTCGTTCGCAACCTTATATGGGATCGGCATGAATTTTGTTACTTCTGTCATCGTAAATTAAGTGTACAGGTGGATATATTTCTCACTGTGACCAATTTCTGACTTGAATATAGGGTATGGAATTATTTCCACATGCTGTGGTAGTATTCTCGTTGCTGTACTTATGATTCGGTCAATGTGTGCTGGTGAAATAAAATCGTAAATGTTGGCTTGGTTCACATGTATGTTTAGCAAGCTTCTATAATGCTGAGTCAGTTCATCGAGATACCGCTCCGCTATTTAGTAAACACTTAGTATGTGAATATTTAGGGAATTCTTGTCTACTGCTTTGTACCAAGGATTCATCAATTACCAGCGGCAAGGGTTACGGCCACTCAAACATTTACACACACAGGAGTGGATTACGCAGGTCCGATGCAAGTACGAACTACAAAAGGCAGAGGTCAAAAGGCATACAAAGGCTATCTGGCAATATTTGTATGTCTGTCAACAAAGGCAATTCACATAGAAGTCGTAAGCGACATGTGCTCTGAGTCATTTAAGGCAGCCTTAAAAAGATTCATATCCAGAAGAGGTATGTGTTCCCTTATGTATAGTGATAACGGGACAACATTCGTCGGAGCTAACTCAACACTGCAAAGAGAAGCTATAAAAATCAGCAAAGAACCTCAAATCCAGGAGAGTACCACACACATGGGGTTGCAGTGGCACTTTATACCACCTTCAGCACCTCATTTCGGGGGGCTCTGGGAGGCAGGAGTGAAATCAGTGAAATATCACCTCAAGAGAAGGATTGGAGAGACAAGATTAACTTATAAAGAGTTAACCACAGTAACTCACCAGATAGAAGCATGTTTAAATTCAAGACCACTTTGTCCATTATCCGATGATATCAACGAAATTCAAGTATTGACTCCTGGCCATTTCCTCATAGGGAGAGAACTGGTAGCACCACCAACACTCATCTCAGAGAACATTGATGGTAATCTACAAGAAAAGTGGAAGACAATACACAAAATGAGAAAAGATTTTTGGGACACTTGGCAAATTATTTTTTGTTTGTTAGCGAGTTTAATGAAAAAGACAAGGACGACCTTAAGGAAATTGAAGTGAAATTAATGGAGATAGATGATGAAGTGCACCGCATGCGAGAAACAAATGCTTAAGTCGCAGAACATCTTGAAGATATATCCCAAAACCAAGTAGCCCAGGAAAACTTTACGTTTTTGGTTTAGTTTCAAGAAATGTGAAAAGACGCTACCTATCCATATCATGCTGTTAGAACTCAAAAGAAAAGTTTTAGAGGGGCTGTTAAGAACTTAAAAAGCAAATATCCCGATTCCACAGTGATTGTAAGCATGCTGTATGATCCAAATTCTGTAAATCTATTTAACAGAATAAAGACTGAAGTGAAATACCTTAAGACGAATAGAAACGATAAGTACAATTTGGAGAACCCAATTAATCACAATACAGTTTTTGACCCGACTATCGTTTCGCTAACAAAGTTAGCGTCATCAAGGGGACGATTATTTATTAGCGAAAGGATTGTCGAGTCAAAAACTGTATTGTGATAAATTGGGTTCTCCAAATTATACTTATCAGTGCTTATCACATGTTCCAATCTTCACTCACCGAATAGAAACGACCTAGATATTATTGATTTACGACATAATTTTCAATTGTATTAATCTATGTATATGCCGTATGGAAAAATAAAAAAACATTAATCTTAACAAACACTTTTATTTTATTCTAAGTGCATTAATACATTAAATATAAGCCTATTTAACATCATCTGAATTTATCCAAGAATTATGAGATTGATCAAAGCCTGCATGTCTTCAAGAAGGTATGTTACTCGATTTGTGAAATGCACACTAACAATCTTGAATAATTCTGTTGACCAGCGAGGTGTATATCCCTTTTCAAATAGAGATTTTGCTTTACTTATACGTCATTACCCACTTTGAATTTATTCTGATCAAACAGTTTAATATTTCAGTAGACTTTTTAAGGATAGCTGTCTTTAGGCTTTACACCAGTTGTTCGATGAATGGTTGAGATGTAGGCAGCTGTAACATCAGGTAGTGTATTAAGCCATTTGTAGGAACCGAGTAAATTAAAGTTTTTATATATCTTTTCTTTTACGGCACGTGTGACTCTTTCCACTATTGCAAGCCTTCTTCACACTATAAGTGTTGTAGTGATTAATGTTGTATTTTTTCATTAAGGCATTATACTTGGAGGTTAGAATTGCTTACCAAGATCAGCCTTGATGTTGGTAGGAGCTGTACTATTAGCTAAAATATCAGTCATAGCTTTAGTCACCTCTTTAGCATTTTCAGATTTAAGTTGGCGAGTTCACACATACTTGTGTATACTAATGTATCTACCAGTGAACAAACGAGAGGTTTTAAATATAAGCATCGACATCGTGGATCAGGATTCAGTTCCTGTAAACTCTCAAGGTGAAGAGGTGTCTGTTCGCTTGAAGCTTAAGAATCTTGCTTAGAATGCTAGTTTTTTGGGACATAAAAGCAAGTGAATCTACCAAAACCCATTTAGTACAGCCAACCAGTTCAAAGCGTACACTTCGATCCGATAATGATGAGTTCCTTAAAAGTCTTGGTTATCATGTCAAAACTATAAATATTCAAAGACCCCGAGTTTGACCATTCCATCGACCGAAAAGAACTTCTGTCTTACTATTCATCAACTAAGTCATTTGGTAACAGCGATGAAGTTGAAATAAACAGCAAGATGTATGTGTATGTCTAGCAGAGTCAGATCTAATAATCGAAGGTACTCTGGAACCTCTAGCAGTACAAAATGCTGTTGGCGAGTGTCGTATGGCAAATAATGGAGGAGCAGCTCTGTTTGAATCGAAGACCTATAAATTAAATAACATTGAGGTGGAACGAGTACGAGACCCATACACCACAAGAACCATCAAAAGTCTGCTTTCGTGTAGTAAGAATGAAGCCGAATCTTTTAGCAATGCTGGGTCGAATGTATTGTCAGATCACATCACCTTAAACGATAAGTTTCACATGCTTCTACTTCTTTGGTTCCTCTCCAGTTTCTTCAATCACTTTAAAGGAGTTCTCTGTGTTAAACTTACTTTCCGATTTACAAGAGCTTGTCAGTGGCTATTACAGTACTGGTACAGCAAGATCAAAAATTACTGTAACTAACATGTTTTTTGCAGCAAAAGCAAAATATGTATTTCCAAACGATAAAATGACGTTGAATCTGATGGATAAAATTGCAAAAGACACATCTATATTTCTCACTTATCGCAAGTGGGACATATAAGAGCTACGACCCTCAGAGATATTAATAAAGAGGTGTGGTCTGTTAAAACTGCAACAAACTTAGAAAGACCTAGATATGTGATTATAGCTTTTCAAACAGAGCTAAATGACAACGTAAGCAAGAATGGTGACTTCGATAACATCGGTATGGTAGATCTACAGGTGTTCCTAAATTCAGAATGCTATCCTTATCAATCTATCCATATGGATTTCGAGAAATATAAATATGTTGAAGCCTACCAGATGTTTACAGATTTTCAAGATGTTGGTATAAAAACATGCTAGAGCCTCTCTTAAATTATGATGAGTTTAAAGATCTAGCTCTATTTTTAATCCACTGTCAACACCAGAATGAGTCAATCAAGTCTTTAAAGGTGGACATCAAAGTGGAGTTTATAAGTAAAGACAATTTTCCTAATAGAACCAGAGCGTACTGTTTAGTTATTCATGATTGCGTATTTGAATATAAACCTCTTACTGGGTATCGTAAGAGCTATTATGTAATAATTTAATATGTAAGTCTTGTTAACCAAATCAATAAACTAATTGTTTTATTTTTAATTACATGTTCTTTGACATGTAAGTAAGCGCTATTATGTAATAATTTAATATGTATGTTTTGTGAATTAACCCTAATAAATTAACTGTATTAAAATAAGTTGTTTTATTTTTAACCTTAAACGATATCTTTCCCAGTTCAAATAATATGCTGTAAACGCAGACTCGCATGTAACCGTAAACATTTAGTTATAGTAGTTATCGACAGGAGTAAAACGACACCAAACAGCATGCCTCTACACCAATTAGTAAAAAAAGTTGGTTTGCGTATGCGCTAGCTGTCATATTTGGAATATATCCATCGAAACGTGTAACATGACACCAAACACCATACCTCTAAACTAATTAATAAAAAGTTACCTTGCGTATGCGCTAACCACCATATTAAATACTCAGGTCAGATGCTGTTTTAAAATTTCTCTTCTTCCTATTTTCATATTAACATTCCTTATCTTTGACGCCATCTTGGATTACGTCAGCTCAGGTTAGAACTATAGTGACCCTCTATCCAACCACCACCTTGTTTAGGCTCTGTAACGTCACACGCATGCGTATTGGCCTGGTAGTGGAGCACTTCCGGTGGTGGTTCCAGAACCCCCATTCTATATCTGCTGAGGCGCATACAAAATCGTGACGAAGGGACTTAAGCTGGTCACTCCGTATGAACTGCACCCTGACATTAAAAGGGAAGTAGTATCTAGGCTGTTCCTAGTGCTCCTAGACTCTTGGGTAGAAAATCTAGCAGAGACAACCGTCAAGGGATTCATCATAGAGAAATTGAAAGCAGCGGCAAAAAAAATGAAACGAGGCAATGCAGCCGGCCTGGACAAGCTACCTGCTAAAGCCATAAAAGAGGTAATTGATCACCAGCCACAATGGATACTGGCAGTTCTTAATGACCTACTAACAGTTCCCAACGGACTGAAAGGTAGCCAGGGTAGTGCTGTTACCAAAGGGAACTGAAATTCAGACCAATATGCTTAGTGAACGCCATTAGTAAACTCTATGAGGATCAGAGCAGAAACTGCAGCAAAAGGGAACTAGCACGAGAACCAGTACGGCTTCAGGAGTGGAAGATCTACTATCCAGTCTGTGTAGAGCAACTATGAAACTCTGGAGAGACCTAGTGCGTGTTACTTCTTCTTGATGTCAAAAATGCATTTAACACCGCCTGACCATTGAAGAACTGAGGCGCAGAAACATATCAGCATATTTGGTGAACACGGTATCGGACTACTTGAAAGATCGTTGAGTAGTTTGTTACAGAGGTGAGGTGATTCCCGCACGCATGGGCGTCCCGCAGGGCTCTGTCCTGGGACCCACCTTGTGGAATTTCCTCTAAGATGAAGTGCTGGGGGTAGCACCCGTTTGGAACGGCTAGGACCATAACTTTTGCTGCTGACCTCGCATTAGTGGTGGCCGCCGAGGATGAAAATGCGCTGATAGCGCAAGCAAATGAATGTCTCAGGAGAATCGGTGGCTTAACCAGAAATAGGAGTTGGAACCAAGTGAACCAGAGGACAGATTCTAAAAGGCTGGAGAGACCGCAGCAATATCTGCTTCAACATAAGAGACTCGCAAATAAAACCAAAAACCACCATAAAGACCTTTGGTGGTTCAGCGGTAAGAACGTGTGCCTCTGAACCGAAGGGTACTGGGTTAGATTCCAGGGTACTCCTTTCACTTTTTCAGTACAAATTGTAATATTAACATCAACCGAGGTTCTGGCATTGTATTTGAGCAAGTTGAATGTCTGTACGTTCCGTTCTTTGGAGGGGGCGTAAATCGGTCGGTCCCGTGTCCATACAATGTTGGGCACGTTAAAGATCCCTACCCCCCTTACAGAAAGGCAGGGGTTCGGCAGAATTTCCAGGATAAAGAGGTGAAACTGCTTGCTGGCGTCGGTGATTGACTATAGTCGCGGAAATAGGCCGACGTTAAAGACACAAAAAAACACACACAACCACTATAAAGCTACAAAGAGAAGAAAGGGTACAAATCCACCAATCTAACCAAGCCAGCAAAGTCGATATAAGGGAATGCACAATGGAAAAGTAGCAGGAGGAGTGAAACAGTAACACCGAAATGAGACAGTGGACAAAGTTTTTAATAGGTGACCTGACGGCCATGGGTGAAGTGCGAGCATGGAAAAGTGGACTTCTGGCTGACACAGATACTTTACGGGCCATGGATCTTTTGGCTCTTATAATAAGATAATGGGACTCGATACATCTGACATTTGCGTGTATTGTATAAGTAGTGCGGATTCGGTCGAGCCTGTGATTTTTGAGTGTCAAGATGGCGTGACTTAAGAGAAGAAATATAGGAAAAAATAAGAGCTAAACTCACTACAGGAAATATAATACCAAAAAAGATTGAATCCGGGGTAAGCTGGGATATATTCCATAATATGATGGTCGATATTCTTAAACAAAAGAAGCTGGAAGAAAACGAGAGATACCAGAGGAATATCCGCATACAAGAAAATAAATAACGACGAAACGACCTGAATCAGCCTGTGAATATCAGAAAATGATGAAACAGGCTAGCCTGAAGGCAGGGCCAGACGGGTTTTAGTCGGAGACCCACCCGATACTATGAGATGCATTAGAAGCCATGACCCAGCATCCTTCTACAACCGGTTTCCCCACAAAAAAACTGTACCTAAATCAGCTCCCAACGTTACTGTAAATAGAGGAAATTGCTTTTGAGAAAGAAAACTTTGTAAATAAATTTTTATTTTTTATAAGTCAATTCCACAACTTTTTAATACCTAACTACTTAAATTGCGAGAAGGAAGCCAGAATTTGTTGGACATATTCAGAGATGATATTTTTCTACTAACCACTTTATTTGGAGGACGTATCCTTGGAGAAGGAAAGTGGTAGACCCAAAAAAAAAGATTCCAGAAAACCCAGCTCAATCAATGAAGTCGGCAAGTAAAATAAAGTGATAAAAGCTGCTGGAGACTGAAAGTCATGATAACGACGATAGTGCGACATTGCCTGTAAAGCTCTCAGATGGCAGTACACCTGTAAAACCAACATTCACCTTCAACAATGTCGCCTTCTGCCGGGACTTTGATTTGTTGGGTGAAATTCAAGTAAACACTGGTGGGTATCGAGTCTAGAGGAACCCTGGGGAGAGTTGAGATCTCTAGATATGAATTACATCTGGAGATTGAGGCCGATTGAGGCCGCCTCTGTGAGCTTCGAAATAGGCAAATGACCTCGCTTGGATGCTGCTCGCGAGCGGGACTTCATGATACCGCCTCGAGTCAAACATTGACGGACGTCGAGTCTAGGCGAACTCGAAGAGAGCTTATCTTTCTTTATGCTTCGAGAAAGGCCATCGACTTCACTCAGATGGCAGCACACCTGTCAAGCCAACTTTCACCCTCAAAAAAAAAGATCGACTCCCGCAAAGAGCTGGATTTGTTGGGTAATTTTTAAGCAATTTGACGTGAACCACAATGGCCCCAAGGTGGCGATGAAGGGACTGGAACACATTGGATCTAATCTATTATAATAGTCGAACATTTAACTTTGCAACAAATTTAAAAGAGCCGCTAAAATCAGCGAGCCATAGTTGCGGCAAAAAGGTGACATTGGCTTTGACACTAAGGACGAACTACTTAAATAAATGCTTTACTTGAAATACTGTTAGTGCAATCTTCAGTTGGGTAATATCTATGTGTAGTAACTGAACATGAATTGGTGTCCTCAAAGGTAATCCTAAATATAGTTTTAATGATTAGTCCACAAGTGTTTTGTATGTAGGACAAATTTTTATTTTTGTTTAGCCGCTTAGCTGTTCATTAGCTTTTAATTTTAGCAAATTAGTTTCCTGTTGATTACTTGTTTAAAAACATAAACTAAATTACACCTACCTGTAATACTTTTTTATAATTATTTTACGATTTTGAAGTAACAGACAGTGCCTTATCACTTCTTATCACTTCTGGCGAAACTGTAAATTTAGTAGACACCCTCTTTCGGGTGACAGACGCAGATGTCGGGTGGACTTGTGGTAATTAGATAATGATATTCAACTCCCTGTCTTTATAGAACTTCGCCAATCCATTATTGCCTATGCCTTCATTTTCCTAATTTTCTAGTCGCTGATGGTTACATTATTTTTGATGATCAAAAATTATTATTGGTATTTTATGGAAGAATAACCTGTCAGTGATTAATTAGTTCAATATTTCGCAGAATTGGTAGTCCTTGTCTTTTTATAGACTAAAACCACACAAATATTTTGAGAAGTTTTCACTAGTATGTTAGTGTAATAATAATTTGGAATTTCCAAAATAAAATGTGTGCAAAAATATTGTCTAAATAAAGTTACGTTGGTACAAAACATGTGCCAGCAGATATGAGGTTTCTTAAATAATAGCTTCGACATGCCTAGCAAACGTTTCGGATTAGAAATATATTGTATAATATTTGATAAGTATTTCCAAACATAACATTACTATGATTTAAATTTTATTCAAATGTAAACACTAAATAATATTTTCGAGAACGTTTCAGATTGTAGATGTAAAACCATTGTAATATATATATATATATATATATATATATATATATATATATATATATATATATATATATATATATATATATATATATATATATATATTATAAATTATATTATAAATTGAAGCTACTAAACTGAAAAAATAAAGTTGAACGTTGAATATTTAACAGCAGCTTGATCTAAACCTAATGACAAATTTTTAAGTTGCTCCAGCTTTTCTTTATATTAATATTAATCCTGCGTTTTGGTATCTGCCTAAATTGTAGGGCACATAAATATTCCCTTTTTTATTGCCTATTATCTATTGTAGTATCAAAAAAGAATGCAGATTTTACGAGGCTCGAATAAAATACAAATCAGTAGATAAAGTTAAAAAACCTAATGCAACAAGTGCGTTATAGTAGTGAATTTTCATTAAAATGTGTGTAATAGGAAAGATGTCTTTTAATAAAATCTGACATTAAATTCGGTCACCAGTAGAACCCATATAGTAGAAGAAATGTAGCATATTCCGTCAAAATAACCTGTTTGAGAAAATACAAGCGTTTCGCCAAAATAAACTTAAAATGTTCCTGAATTAACTGGTCCCATTTTCCTAGCCAACGAACCTCGTTAAGCTTCTACCCACATGCCAAGATAATTATTCACAAAAAGCTTTCCGACAAACTGTCCAAAAAAAAGTATTGCATGAAAATTTGCAAACAATTTTCCACTTACATTTATTATTTAATTACCAAAATTTCACAAACATCTTACAAAAAATAATTTCTACGTATAAAAAAAAATCCGCGAAAACTGGCTAAATGTTTTTTCACACAAAAATTTGCTAAAAGAATACATAAAATTCAAATTATATACCTAATCTGTAATCAAAATAATAAAAAAAGGAAACGTAAAAAACTTTTTAACTGTTCACTGAAATCTGAATCAATGGAAATAAAGAAAAATATAAGTGGAAAGATACTCATATTTTCATCACTTTAAAGTTTCATTTGACATTCGTGCAAACACTATATTTATATATTATAAAAATATAAACATAAATAATCCTATCAAATTAATTATTTCTCACCATTTTTGTACCAAAGTTGATTTTAATAATTAAATATTTTTTTCGAAAGTTCGCTAAATTATCACGTAATCTGATGGTTTACTAGAATTGAACAAAAAAACTGATAATAAAATTTAAACTGATCCCCACATAAATTATGGTATGCAATTATAAATGTAAATATTTCAGAAACTATACTTCTGGGGAGTGTTAAACCAAACTTGAATCACTTCTGAAACACAAAATATCTTCTCCCCAAAGCTAGACTCTTAAACCATAAACTCTATACCTGAAACTGCTACCAAAGCCTCGGAGAAAGGGCCTATTTGAAATGAGTTTGTTGCAAATATTTTGGTAAAATATAGGACAATGGCCGTTGAAGCTGAAACTTAAGGCTTTGTAAAAGTTACTTCTTGCGACATTTTCTCTATATAACCTGTATTTTGGTCAGGTTTTTTGTCTACAAGTTGCCAATTTTGATGTTTTAAATCGCGCTTTTTGGCGTTTTGACCAAAAAACTATAAAATTTTCTAAGTAAGTTTTCTGGTATTTCTGGGCGTTTTTGCACCTCAAAAAATTTCAATTTAGATTAAACAGATTAAATAATCTGTGTCTGTAGTATACAATAGATTTTGCTATCAATATAAAATATTTTGATTTTGTGCGTTCCTCTGGTCATCAGTGGCACGCAAAGGCTCCTATCCAAAATCCCATAATTATTTTTTCTTTTAACTGAGAAATCTAAGTTTGGTATATACCATTCGCATATCATCTGATATGCTTTTTATAATATAAAGCTTTTTACCAAATTTGGCTGTCCAAACTGTGTTCTTTTTGGAGATAAACAAAATTTTCGATAGAAAATCAGAAGTTATCCCGTAAAAAAAAGCTATCCCGTAAAATCTGGTCAGATTTTCCTGGCTAACAAACTTATCCAAGCCACAAAAAGAAAGTACTTACCGAATTTCATTAAAATCCACTAATTATTTTTTCACTTGTGTTAGGTGTTACTGATAATAAAAATGTTATTACTCACTTTGATTCCCACAAAAAAATTTGGTGCTACTAAATCTATTCAGTAGCACCAAATTTTTTTTCTAGAATTGGATTAGCATTAAAAAGATGTATCTTACTACCGAACATCGAATTTCAAAATTTCGAAGGGGTAGCTACCGTTTGAAGAGGTATAGGGGTGAAATTTTAATATCAAAGAGTTAGCTTTTCACAATACAAATTGACTACTTTTAAAATTTTCCTCAATAATGGTCACTTTCAATTTTATTGAATCTATGCAATATTTAATAGACAGTCTATATTGTCATTAAGCGACATATGCAATATTCGAAGACTCATTTGTGTTGAATAATGTTCCAAGTTTTCCAAAATGAGATTCCACATAATTTCGAAAATGTCTCTCCTGAAATTCATTGTTGTTATAAAAAAACGCTAAGTGTTAAATAGAATAAACAAGTATGGTAATAATAAATAATTTTATCTTTGAGTAAGTTTAAGTAGTATCTCTAATCAAAACAATGTCATGTTTGAGAGAAAAAAGTCAGATCTTTTAAGGTAAATGGTATATAAAAATTAACCAATTAAATTCATCATCTTTATGTGTATGCAGAGAAAGGGATAACATTGAAAGTTATCCATCAGCCGCAAACTAAATTCAAGATAAATACGTTGAAGCAGGTCCTATGATGTGACTAGAATTAGTTAAGTTATGTTATGTACCACAAAACTTATGAAAATTGGCTTTTAGCGCACTTCCTGCGTCCCGAGTTTTTTTAAAGATTTTAATGGTGGTGGTACGCTGAATTCACACCGATAAGAATACGGTGAGTCAAAAAGCAAAGTTACATACATTATCTGAAAAACCGTTAACTGGAAAACATTGACAGTAACATTATTAAATCAGGCATCTTCAATAAGACTACTGTACCAAATTTTTCATTAAGTTCTTTCTGAAATCTGTCAGTGCGTACGTGGGTAAATCAAACCAACACACACAAAAATTCACCGATTTGGATGAAGTTTGGCAGGAACCGTTCCTCTATATATACCTTAAATAAGTTTGCTAACTAGCCCGATCATACTAGTTTTTTGGGAAAACTTTACATTTTCTTCGAAAAATTTGTGTATCTTCAAAGCTGTTTCAAGAAAATTTGGTAAACACATTGCCTGGATAGAGGCTATAATACCCACATAATTTCCGTAACCCGCTTATAGTGTTTACACTCTTCATTATATATATATATATATATATATATATATATATATATATATATATATATATATATATATATATATATATGATATATATATATATATATATATATATATATATATATATATATATATATATATATATATATATATATATCAAAAAATTGTGGGAAAGCCGTCAGTTGTAGAATAAAACTCTTTATTATAGGCCGAGCTTTCCGGAAAATTTATTCCTTTCTTAAGGCTACAACATGGAAAGAAAAAAAGTTTACAATTTATTTGGAAAAAATATAAAAGTTTAAAATACTTACATATAACATGAGTTCTACTAAACATAATTCTCAAAGATATATTAATTTTCATTCAGATCATTTATTTAAAACTAAAATTAATATTTTATTAGGTTTAAAAAATAGAATATTACAGATATGCCATCCTTCCTTCCACGAAAAAAAATTAAGAAAACTTTTAATATTTTTGTTAACAACTCTTATCCTCCCAAACTACTTAATAAACTTTTATACAATTATTCAAACAATCACCATTACAATACAAGACAATCCCTACAAACAGTATCAAATTTATCTGACAGATATAACACCCATATAATTTCATCTAACTTTTTTTACATATCAATCCCATACGTATTTCCAATAGGTTAAAGTTTATATTTAAAGATGAAACCAATTTTAAAATAACGTTTCGATATTCCAAAACAATTAATAACATTTTCAGTAAACTCAAAAGTAAGGATGAAGTTTCCAAAGTGTCTGGAGTGGTATATTGTATTCCATGTAATAATTGTAGCTTAAGATACATTGGCCAAACAAGCAGAGTCCTTAAAGATAGGTTAACACAGCACAAAAGTGACATACGTTTACAAAAAAGAACTTGCGCTCTGTCAGAACATAATCTCGACACTGGCCATAATATAAATTTTAGTAATGTTTCTATTTTACACTGTGAAACCTTAAGTAATAAAAGAATGTGTTTAGAAGAATTTAAAATTACTTTTAACGACAATTAGTATACTTAATAATAATAATAATTTTAGAAATCACTACCCTACTAGGAAATATAAATATATTTCCTAGACAAAAACAAAAAACAAATTTATTTAGACAATAGTTAGCTTTGTATGTCAGTTTGGCACTTTTCGACTTCACGCAAATTCATAAAAAGGTTTTCTTTTCATGTTCGTTATTACATAATTAGTTTAGTAGAACTCATGTTATATGTAAGTATTTTAAACTTTTATAGTTTTCCCAAGTAAATTGTAAACTTTTTTCTTTCCATGTTGTAGCCTTGAGAAAGGAATAAATTTTTCCGAAAGCTCGGCCTATAATAAAGAGTTTTATTCTACAACTAACGGCTTTCCCACAATTTTTTGATAAAGAACACTATTACCGTCATAAAAATGTAATACTATATATATATATATATATATATATATATATATATATATATATATATATATATATATATATATATATATATATATATATATATATATATATATATATATATATATATATATATATATATATATATATATATATATATATATATATATATATATATATATATATATATATATATATATATATATATATATATATATATATATATATATATATATATATATATATAATATTTATATACAGGGTGTTCAAATAAGGACACGGATCGGCTGTATCTCGAAAACCATCACAGCTGCAGCTTTCGGAAAAAAATTAGCATGAGTAAAGTGGCCATGAGAAAATGTTGGAAATTATTTTCAGCTTTCTAAATCTGCCGCTAGGTGGCGAAAATGCCATGGCTTACCTAAAATCTTTAATTTCTCGAGAATCTTGACGCATAACATAAGCTGGTTTTAGGTAATTTGTAATCAACGTACACTTGTCTACAACCTCTGTTAAAAAAAAATGTTTATGGACCAGTGGCGGAGGTAGGGGGCGAAATTTTTTTTTACAAACAAATGCCTATAACTTGATAACCAGTAGACATAATTTTAAGAATCTTGGCTTGTTATAAAAGTATTATAATATAACTATCAAAAAGTGAATGAAGTTAGAAAGAACTCAGTGAAAACCCAAAACGAATATGTTTTTCCGTTTCAGAGAAAACTCGAATTTGAATATTTTGGTGCTTATTATGCCATTTCTCAAAATTGGATATGAATATAGCAAAATATCTATATAATGTTTGTTTTCAGGCATTTTTATACAAAGTAACATAGTTACCAATAGCAATTAATCACTTTAATATGAAATAAATGTATTACCTTATCATAAAACTAAGATACAAGAGCCAAGAATCTATTTTAAGGTTTTATTCGTAAATTAAGTGATTATATTATGAAACCTAAACTATATGAATGTAAAAACCTGATTTTTAACTAACATTTTATTAATTACAAATGTTCAAAGTGGTGTCCTTTTTTATGTATGCATTTAACTAATCTCTGACGAGTAGAGGCTACCGCTGTTTGAACTTCAGCCGTAGATATGCTATTAGCAGCAACTTATATCCTTTCCATCATATTTTCTTTAGTTGTTGGTCGAGTTTGATATACCAAATCTTTCACTCTCCCCCATATATAAAAATCTAAGCAAGTCAAATCAGGTAATCTGTGTGGCCATGGAAATAAGCTTCCTCTTCCTATCCACCGATTTGGAAATTGAACATTGAGATGTTCGCGTACACTTTGCGCGAAGTGTACTGGACACCCGTCGTGTTTTTGATCAAAACATCAACAACATAGCAACAGATATATATTTGCAGTTGTCATGATTTCGTACTAATTCAATTTTAATCTGTCTGAAAATGCTGTCAAGCAGCGAAACTATAGTCACAGAAGCATTGAAGAACATCCTAGAACTTCCAGAATTCGAAGGGCCACTTGCTCCAGTTAGCTCACGCGCTGGCTACGTCCTTCACCTACAAAAACCAACAGTGAAGCCAGAGAAGTAGTCTCCAAGTCTGTATGTAGTATGGACAAGTTTCACCAAGTAAGGGCAACAACAATCAATGAATTAATATCTCTCTTATCACTTATCAAATTCCAACAGGTTTTTGTTGTTTGGCAAAAATTAAAATATCTTTTGAACTCAAGTGATTAATATTCGTACGAACTTATGTTGATTCAGGTTACTGAACAATAAGTTGTGGCAGTAAAAGGTGCTTGCAAATTACCTTCAGCTATAATCTGGATATTAGCCTACAGCTTGTAAAAGTGGTTTTAAAGAACAGTGTCTGTTCTGTATTAAATATTCCACACCAATTTAGTTGAGATAGAAGTCAGTACAAATCACTTTATATTTTTGTCAGAAAAGAAACCTCACATATTGGGTCAGCTTCTATTGCTTAATTATTAAATTTTCCCACATTTATCTGCCTAATAATAATTCAAATAAGTAGTACCTGCTGAGAGAGATATGTGTTTATTGTAGGGTTTCTTGTCTGGTTCTGATATCTTGTGGAGTTTTGTGCTTGTTGTGTGTAGTCGTCGAAGTTGTAGATGTCAAGTTTCTTTTAAACCTAGAACTGTAAGTGGACGGGGCATGACTGGTTTGCTGAGCTAGCCGTAACTGGGTCCACACTACCATATTAAGTTTATTAAGCGGCTGCAGACCAGGACCACCTCAGATAAATCCACGAAGTGGTTCTTTTGTTATCTGTTGTTTTAACAGGTCAGGTCAGGTCAGGTCGGGTCGGGTCGGGTCGGGTCGGGTCGGGTCGGGTCGGGTCGGGTCGGGTCGGGTCGGGTCGGGTCGGGTCGGGTCGGGTCGGGTCGGGTCGGGTCGGGTCGGGTCGGGTCGGGTCGGGTCGGGTCGGGTCGGGTCGGGTCGGGTCGGGTCGGGTCGGGTCGGGTCGGGTCGGGTCGGGTCGGGTCGGGTCGGGTCGGGTCGGGTCGGGTCGGGTCGGGTCGGGTCGGGTCGGGTCGGGTCGGGTAGGGTCGGGTCGGGTCGGGTCGGGTCGGGTCGGGTCGGGTCGGGTCGGGTCGGGTCGGGTCGGGTCGGGTCGGGTCGGGTCGGGTCGGGTCGGGTCGGGTCGGGTCGGGTCGGGTCGGGTCGGGTCGGGTCGGGTCGGGTCGGGTCGGGTCGGGTCGGGTCGGGTCGGGTCGGGTCAGGTCAGGTCAGGTCAGGTCAGGTCAGGTCAGGTCAGGTCAGGTCAGGTCAGGTCAGGTTTGTAACTGCCTTCTAAGCTCTGTAAAGATTCAAGAAATAATGAAACATAATTTAAAAAAAAACTATAAGGGCTACATACTTATATTTTATTGCAATCGAATCTTTACATGTTCCTGCAGGTAATGAATAGTCAAAGTCATCTCTTTTGGAACATCTTCGTATATATAATCTTATCTAAATCATTGGAATATTTAGGTTAATTTTAATTATAACTAATAACACAAAACAGTTTTTGAAATTTGCAAACATTCATCACCACTTGTGGTTTGTCTAGATTATAAAGCTTTTTAAATTGTTCCCGTACACCTATTATTTCTTGAGATAATTACAATATAAGGAGGCCTTGTTTTCCTATACTAAAGTGATAGCTAAATGCCACCCTTAAACGATCAATTGTGAAATTAAGCTATTCTAGAAGTTTTAATAACTACACTTGGAGACCTAACGATTGTTTCGCTAACAATATTAGCTTCATCAGATGATGAATTTTCAGAATATTCATCATCTGATGAAGCTAACGATGTTATCGTTAGGTCTTTAAAAATATGTGTTGTGGTGATTTGGGTTTCTCCGAGTGTACTTACGTGTGCTCATTACAAATTCCAGTCCACATCTAGAAGTTTTAACAAATCGTTAGGGCCATTTAGTGGAAAAAATTCAGTGTTTTACTTAATATACTATGTCATGTAAACATTTTGTAATATTTAAAAGTATTTTTATTTTTTAGGTATCACAAATATAAAGAAACATTTATTACGTACATGTCTTTAATAGGTTATTAAAAAACACTCTATCTATTGCTTTTTATTTTTTTATGTCAGTATATTGTATGATTTACTGTAAATGACACTGTCGTTAAATGAATAAATAAATGATTCACAACACCTGATTAGAACTTTATTGGTTGTTTTGGCTCTATACGTTATAATACTTCATTCGCATGACTTGATGAGTCCCTTCTGGAGATTCAGGTTAAATAGCTAATTTTGTCCACTAAATGTTACTTTGCTACCGCGATCCTTTTTCTAACTTCTTTGCTACATTGACCACCTTCTATAATAAAACTGATTTGCAATTTGTCATCAAAAAGTACATTTATCAAACTTAGAAATAAAATGGTAAGTGTTCGTTTCAATTTTTAGGTATCATCCTATAAAATAATTCTGTCAAAGTTTGCCCGAGAAGTGTTCTCGACAAGTGTTTACATGAAAGCTGACCTCTGTTTCCAAATTACATCAAGTAGCACAGTAATTAAAAAGATAGCTTTTGATCATTTCTATTTTGTGCTGTATAGTAAAATCATAATCCTAACATCACCCAAACTTAAAAATTTATTAACAAAAATGATTTGACATAAATGCAGAATACTAGCTTAGACAGTCGTTTTATTATGAATGACCAAGATTGACAAAGTTAATTTTTTATCTCTCAGTATAAAATACTGTTTTACAATTATTATACAAAAACTAAAAAGAAGTACTTACTTATCATACCTATGCATAATTATATTCGAGTAACGATTTAAAAAATCTAAAATTTTGCTTCAATATTAACAAAAAGTTAAAGGAGATAGACTCTAATGTGGTATATTCACATAGACTTATTCAGATATTTTTTTCAAAATGTCTTGTACTTCATTGTTATTAATAGTTGCAGAACATAATATAATATATCATGGTTTTATCCATAATGGCAAAGTTTTACGTTTAGGAGTTACTGTGAGTTGTTGCATTATCTGTAAGTTGCCACTAGTCTTTGAAGTCGTCTCTGATGATGTCTGATAAATATATTTTTAACCACTGTTTAAAAATACAGCAGCAGCTATAACATAAGTTGATGATATTAGAAGGATTAATTTTGCATCGAACTAAAGCTACACAACACTTAAATCTAAAAAATGTAATTTAAAGGCTCCAACAATGTTAACAGATAATTAGTTGAAAATAAAACTTTACCAAAGAAAACTGCTATGGGACACCCCAAAAAACCCGAAAACCATTTTGTTGTTTGATCAAATAGTTAATCCGAAATGAGAAAAACAAAATAGAAACTAAACACATAAGTTTTCATATAACCCCGAATATTAAAAGTGCTAGAAAATTAAATGAATTAACCTGATTTACAAAAATGTTTATTCTGCCCGAAAATATTTTTAAAAATTGAAATTTAGGTAGATGTCTACTTTTGCGAGAATTTAAATCAAGAAACTATGTTTAAAGCTGATAAATTTTGAAATGAAGAGGTAAAAGCATTACAACAAATGAGAAGCTACTTATAGATACACTAATGTTTATATAAACACCAAGTGCCATAAACAAATTAATTTTACTTACCATTTAACAATGTTATTTCATACTTTGAAGCAAAATCTTTTGACCGTTTTGTTTGGAACGCGACCCCTAAAAAATGGTGTTGACTGCAAGCACAAGGTTATGCTTATTTGTATAACACACTTTGAAAGTTGATTTAGTAAAATTTATTATAAAATATATACTCTACTTTTCCTCAAAATAAGCTTTAAATAATTTTTTCTTTGTCAATAAAGTAGGTACCTACATATATTTGAGGGAAAATTTATCTCACGCACGTTTTTTCTAGACCTTACAAAATTTTAATTATCAGGTTATAATAAATAAAATAGAACAGTCAACGATTACGACATTTTTCTCACAAACCATCAATGTAAGGTGAAACTAAATACTCTAAGTCAACCTTAGTGACGTTTTTTCACAAAGAAAATTTGAGTGGCAAATATACTCAGTGGTTTGCCATTGCCTTCCGAGGGCATTCATTAGCACACACTGTTTCTAGGTGGTCACCCATGCAAGTACTGACCATACCCGACGTTGCTTAACTTCGGTGATTGCATCGATATGTTCAACGAGGTGTGGTCGTTAAATGTATAATAATGTACATACGAGTACCTATAACGTATTCGGCGGTTAAATATGAAAATTCAATTGTGTGGGTATTCTTCGCGTATTAAACATACTTAGCATTTATAGCTACTTTTCAATAATCCAGCACTGAAAAAATATTTCCATGTTACTGGACTTTCTTACACATATTATCACATTATGTGCTTAAAACAGCACACTTTTTATGATAAACGTCCTTTATGTCCATGACAAGAAATTCTATACTACTATATAAGTAATACTATATGCAAGTCCTTTAAATGTCTTCTAATGGTCTCCTTAACTGCTTCTCTTTGAGGAGAACTCCATCTTGGTCGTGCTGCTGTGAAACAATAATCATAGAAATTACCTTTGTACAATGGGTGAAGATTGGAACCTGTGATGAGCACTGATAAGTACAATTTGTAGAACACAATTCATCACAATACAGTTTTTTGACCCGACGATCGTTTCGCTAACAATGTTAGCGTCATTAAGGGAATGAATAAACTTAGTTTATTCAAATTTTAAAAATTAAAAAATTACTTTAAGGAAGACGCAGAAATTGAAGACATTATTCCTTTACCTAGAGGAAAACAGTAGCATATTGTTTATGCTAAACTTACAGTAAGAAGTGCAAGAGTGATAGAGTGTATACTGCGGAAGCTACTTTTAACGGGTGTTTCATAATCATTGTTTATTGTTAACTTTAAATACTTGATATTTAAATTTCCGTACAGGTTAACGAAAATGCAGCAAACAAAAGGCTTTTCCTATGCCTAAAGAATAACCATGTTATATGTTATATTTTCTAAATTTTATCGAATTATAGATCTCTTGATGTAATTGTTTTCAATTCTTGATCATTTTAAATGTTTTACCTTAGAATATAAATTTTTGCAAATTAAATTTTATGCACCCCATAAAACCCCATTTAACAGGGGAAGAGTCATTCGACACGATAATATGTATTTTATAATACAAAATGCAACGATGACACTTCCCAACTTCCCACACATTACATTATAGTCTCGGCTCCCATAATGCCTTTTTGTAGGGTATCTTGGTTCCGAGATTATAAATATATGTACTTACATTATTTAACTGTTATAGTAGCCTCATAATAAATGTTTAGTTAACGCACATCGTCTAGTGGGAAGTATCCAATCCCCTTGCTCCGTAATTTCTTAAGAAACCCTTTAAGAAAATTCGGACATAAAATGTTTTCTAACCACAAGGTCATTTGATTAATGAGTACACCAACAAAACATATTGTAGGCTCTGTCTAAAGAAAGCGCTGGTAATTTAAGACTTACAACTATTTAGTCTGCCTAAGAAATGAAACTTGTTTTAAAAATTTTCTGCCAAAGTTTATTCTCCAAAAATATTCCGACCGAAATTTATAAATCGACATGGTGTCTAAATTAATAAGTCAGGCAAACTGATCCTGGACTATTTTCAGTAATTATAGTAGATGTTGGGGCGTAACGTACTTAAAGGGTTATTATTATTATTTTTTAATTTTTCAACAACACACCACGAGGGCTTACAGCCTAAATACTATCGTGCCGTGGATGTCGAGAAGGAGGAAAGAGGCAACTTGTTAATTCTGGACTTGAAGGTTTGGAGGTTCTGAGGAGAAGGAAAAACATGTGCCGTCAAGGAATTCCACAACTTGGAAGGCCTCGGGACAAAAGAGCGGGCATAACAAGATGTTCTATGTATGGTGACCTGGACAGTAAAACGGTGCATTCGCTCTGTTCTTGGTAGATCTGTTGGGGGCAGCAGGTGGAGGAACTATGGAAGACAGCTCATCTGAGCAGTGCCCGTACAGATATCTATAAAAGAGAACAAGGTCACCAACGGCACGTCGGTGGGCAAGGGATGGCAGCATTTGGGTGATGGTAGTGTCACCGATGAGACGTATAGCTCTCTTCTGAATGGAGTCGAATATCGAGTGTAAAAGCGGCAGCGGCACCCCAGATGTGGGAGCAGTATTCGAGGTTTGGCCTTATTTGTAAAGTATATAAGGTTTAGAGATTATCTGGTGAAAAGTATTTGCGAGCCCGGACGAGGAAACCTAATTTCTTAGCAGCCACTTCTGCAATTGATGTGACATGTTGGTGCCCATTGAGATTTCGATCCACAGATATGCCAACAAGTGTAAAGGTCTCATTACTTTGAATAACTTGTTTGTTCATTGTGATGGGTCTAGGGCTGGTGCATCTCTTATGAGATAAAAAGCAAGACTGAGATTTGGTGGAGTTGAATTGTACAAGATTTCTACTTCCCCCAGTATAATATTTTTTGAAGATCCACAGAGGCAGAACCCTCCATAAGTCTGCGTTACTCATCTAATTGAGCTAAAGAGACAGGCTTAGAATATTGTATATTTGAGAGGAGGGTGGTGTCGTCCGCGTAACTGTGAACTGGGTTAGATGTGCTAGAGAGGAGGTCATTGATATGGAGAAGAAACAAAGTAGGGGCTCAAGCTGAACCTTGAGGGACTTCTGCATTAATTGGATACAATTTAGGGGAATGGTTTTGGTGGTAGGCTATAGACCGGAGGTTTATTAAGCAGCGCTGCGTGCCAAACCTGGTCGAATGCTTTGGATGTGTCTAGAGCGGCAATCTGGCATTCACCGTGTAGTTTCGTAGACTTGTTCCAAGAATGGGTGACAAAGGAAAGGAGGTCGGCAGTTGATCTGCGCTGACGGAATCCATACTGCCTGTCGTGGATTAGACTGTGTTTTTCAGGAAATTTTAGTAATTCGGTGTTTATATACTTTTCCATCACTTTAGAGACAACTGAAAGGAGAGAAATAGGCCTGTAGTTGCTAGGAAGCGCTTTGGATCATTTCTTGGGGACGGCTTGTACTCGAGCAGTTTTCCAGTTACTAGGGAATATGCCTCTATTGTAAGTTGTCTAAAACAGACAGGTCAGGACAGGAGCAAGTTCTGGTGCGCAACTTTTGAGAACCATTGCTGGTATCTCATCAAGGCCAGAGGCTTTCCAGGTATTAAGAGAAGAGAGCATCTTTCGTACCTTTTTTTGTTTTGTAATATAGTATTTTGAATTAAAATTAATCCACTTTCTGCTTTTTTTAGAAGATAACACAAAAACTTAATTCGAAAATAGGACAAGGTGTATAATGACTGTTGTTTTATAAACTTACGAGATCTACTTTTAGTGTTATAGAGTTATATATTTTAGATTATTGTATCCAATTGTTGCAAAAGATATTTTACAATTATTATCAAAAATCCTGAGTGATCCAGTGGTAGGAAAGTATGCCGCTGGATCCAAGGGTACTGGGTTCGATTTCCAGGGTTCCCCATTGATTTTTTCAGCCCCTACAGTAAAATTATCATTTAGTTGGAGCAGGTTGAATTTCTGCAGGTTCCGATTCACTGAGGAGTCGTGAAGTCGTTAATCCCGTGTACCGTGCGAGGTTGGGCACGCTGAATATCCCTACCCTCCTTATAGAAAAACGGGGTTCGGCCAAATTTAAAGGAAAGTGCTCCCTGTCGTCGCTGATTGGCCGTAGTCGCAGAAATACGTCGCCGTCGAGGAAAAGACAAAAAAAGATAAACTATTATCAGCATTATTACTGCCATATTACACAATGTATATTGGTAACTTAGAATACATTCAGTTAATCAAATACACCTTTTTCAAATGCGCGAACACGTCAATTAGTGATTTTTAAGCTGTGATCTTTCTTTAATAATATGAAGTAGTCCCAATTGAGATATGACGTCGATAATTTTTTTAACCGACAATCCTACTGTTTTGTTGGCTATTTCTAAAGTACATGTCAAGTTATGCTAAACCACCAAGTTTATATTCCTTCCCACAAAAATATACATTATATTATTTTAAAAACAGAAATAAAAAATAGATACTATAAATCAATTTTCTTTAATAAATGCTTAGGTTGTTGTCGATTGACTATTTGTTAGTAGTATAAACGGAATTGAAATTCGTTTTACACATTTATGGTTATCTTGGGAAAATAAGTCAACATTCATTTCTTATTCGTGCTACTAATTCCTTTAGATTTATAATAATAAATAAATAAAAATTTAAAATCTGCAGTTTTTTTAAAAATTAATGTGTAGGTTAAACCTATTTAACAAAAAAAAACTAGGGTAGGATTTGAAAAAAATAGCGATGAGATCGTACCTTAAATTTGGCACACACTGTATGATATTTATTTTATTCATTGAAAAGACCGCAACATAAAATGTCTATCTACATGTCTGCGAATTATTGGAAAAAGATAGCTGTATCTGATTAACTGAATTTATTCCATGTTTACATAAACTCGCGCTATATGTATATAGCTGTCAAAAAATTATACTGGCAGGTTTAGGCATACAATGTACATATTTTTTAATATAAATAAAAAGTCGTAGGGGTAGAAATAGTAGCATTGGTAAGTAAATAACTTAAAAGCTTTATTTCCTGGAAAGCCGCTGCATTTTAAGATTCACATAGTTGCATTTGCATCATGCTCGATGCAGCAGAGATAAGACATGTTTGCTGAATATAACTGGGATAAAGTTTTGTGAAGTTATCCATAAATTCCCAGCCACAGATTTACACGTAGGGTCAGCAGAAAGCGGGATGGATCGTTGCAATCACAATATCAGTGAAGCGGATTCAACGTAGTAAATTTATGGCTAGCCATAGATGCCAGCCATATGCTATATGCTACTACACCTTACCGAAGAAAAAAGAATGTATCTTAAGTGTTCTGCAATAACATAATAACACTAAACCAATCGTTTATTATTAACATAGTCATAGAGGAAAACTAAATTTTAGTATGTATTATTTGTTATTTTGGTTACCCAAATGACAAATATTGGACAATAAAGCCAAGGCCCCAATATAAAAATAGACACAAAAATAAGTTACGAAAGACCTAGTGTATAGAAACCTAAGCAAATTATTTTGGTCACACTCTGGAAAATAAAAGAAAATCATTTGAACATCGAGATACTTATTACTAAGTTTTTTCAAATATGACTTATTTTTTGATATTTACAGTTAATGTGCAAAATCATAAAACCGTAAAATTATTACCATGTATAATAACTCGCCCTAATGTATAATAACTCATGCAATTTATTTTTTGCCACTTTTTGCAAAAGTGAAAAAAATACATATGAAGATAGAAATAGCTATTATCACGTTTATTTTTTCGCATTTGCAGTAGATGTGCCAAAATCACAAAAACGAAGATCGGGATAGCAATTAAGACGTTGCCGAAATATGAATTAATTTTTGATATTTGCAGTAGATGTGCCAAAATCATATAAACACAAAATGACTACCAAGGCCCTAGTGTATAATAAGATTGCAAATTATATTTTGTCGCCCTTTGCAAAAGTGAGAAAAATGCATATGAAGATCGGGGTAACTATTAAGAAGTTTCGGTAATATGAATTATTTTTTGATATTTGCAGCCAAATGAGCCAAAATCATAAAAACCAAAAATGATTACAAAGGCCCTAGTGTATAATAAGATATGCAAATTGTTTTTTGTCACCTTTTGAAAAAGTGAGAAAAATGCATATGGAGTTCGGGATAGCAATTAAGACGTTTCCGAAATATGAATTATTTTTTGATATTTGCATTAGATGTGCCAAAGTCATAAAAACAAAAAATTATTACCAAGGCCCTAGTGTATAATGAGATATGCAAATTATTTTTTGTCACCCTTTGCAAAAGTGAGAAAAATGCATATGAAAATCGGGATAGCAATTAAGACGTTTTCCAAATATGTATTATTTTTTCGCATTGACAGTTAATGTGCCAAAATCATAAAAACAAAAAATTATTACTAGGCCCTTATGTATGAAAAACCATGCAAATTATTTTTTTGTAACCTTTTGCAAAAGTGAAAAAACGCATAAGAAATTCGAGATAGCAATTAAAACGTTTCCGAAATATGTCATATTTTTTGATATTTGCAGTAAATGTGCCAAAGTCATAAAAACACAAAATGATTACCAAGGCGCTAGTGTATAATAAGAGATGCAAACTATTTTTTGTCACCTTTTGCAAAAGTGAGAAAAATCCATATGAAAATCGGGATAGCAATTAAGACGTTTCCGAAATATGAATTATTTTTTGATATTTGCAGTAGAAGTGCCAAAATTATAAAAACAAAAAATGATTACCATGGCCCTAGTGTATAATAAGATATGCAAATTATTTTTTGTCTCCCTTGGCAAAAGTGAGAAAAATGCATATGAAAATCGGGATAGCAATTACGACGTTTTCCAAGCAAGTATTATTTTTTCGCATTTGCAGTTAATGTGCCAAATTCATAGAAACAAAAAATATCACTAAGGGCCTGATGCATAAAAGCTAATGCAAATAATTTTCTGTCACCCTTTGGAAATATAAAAAAAAATGCATTTGAACACCGGGATAGTTACTACCACGTTTTTCATTTCAACATTAATGATTTTGTGATACTTACTGTTAATGTGGTAAAATCACAAAACCAAAAATCAATACCAATGCCCTATTATGTAATACTACACCAAATTTATTTTTGTCACCCTTCGCAAAAGTAAGAAAAAAAAAGACTTTAAACATCGGGATAGCAGTTAAGAGGTTTTCCACGAATGTATTTTTTTTTCAGTCAATGTGCCACATGAAAGGCAACGGGAAACTACCTTATTTCAACCTATCGTTGCGACTATTAAGCGACTTTGCCTTCAGTCAGTGAGTGAGTGACATATTATTTTTATTATGTTTTGGAAAAATGATGAATTTAAATAAATTTAATAAACATGTTGTGCATACAAAGAAACTACCCCAATCTCGTTATAAGAATATGTTTATTATAAAAATTTGCCATAAATTAGGTTTAAAGTGCAGCTTATTTTTAGTGGCATTAATCTTGGTTACATAGCATAAGAAGACTGTTTCTAATGCTGTACTGCATACTGGAACAATGCAACATAAAAATTATGAGAATCTAATTAATGTTAGTCACTCTAGTATAGCAGTTAGTGGCTGGTCATATTCAGATATTAAACCTAGCATTTTTTCTCAAATATTATGTATTTGTATATAAAAGCGTCGCATAGATAAAGATCGTTTGGGCTTTGATATACCGCTTTTACGACGTTGATCCCAGAAAGTTTTTCAGCTCTGTTTCTGTACCCTCCTTTTGTAAATTTCAAAGCTTTTACCTGACCTGTTAAACATATGTTTAGAAAAACTTGAAAAGTAACTGTAGCACAGCGTAATCAATCAATTATTATGCTGTGACTGTATATTAGATTTTAGCGCGTTAAAAAATCTGCAACTTGAAAAATAGGAATAGAATCATATTCAATTCATTCTAAAACTGCCCGAGTTGAGAGTTGTGAATGCTGTAGTACTATACACTAGGGCTTTGGTAATAGTTTTGTGATTTTATGATTTTAAATGTAAATATAAAAAAAGATTCCTGTTTAAAAAATTGCAAATGTCAAAAAATAATGCATATTGCGAAAACGTCTCAATTGCTATCCGGGTCTGTTTATGCATTTTTCTTTACTTTTGCAAAGGGTGACAAAAAATCATTTGCATATCTATACACTAGGGCCTTGGTAATCATTTTTGGTGTTTATGATTTTGACACATGCGAAAAAATAATACATATTTGGAAAACGCCTTAATTGCTATCCCGATTTTCATCTGAATTTTTTTCACTTTTTCAAAAGGTGACAAAAAATAATTTGAATATCTTATTATACACTAAGACCTTGGCAATCATTTTTTGTTTTTATGATTTTGGCACATCTACTGCAAATATCAAAAAATGATTCATATTTCGGAAACGTCTTAATTGCTATCCCGATCTTCATATGCATTTGTTTCGCTTTTGAAAAAGGTGATAAAAAATAATTTGCATGGTTTTTCATATATAAGGGCTCAAGTAATAATTTTTTGTTTTTATGATTTTGGCACATTAACTGCAAATGCGATAAAATAATAAATATTTGGAAAACGTCTTAATTGCTATCCCGATCTTCATATGCATTTTTCTCACTTTTGTAAAGGGTGACAAAAAATAATTTGCGTATCTTATTATACACTAGGGTCCTGGTAATCATTTTTTTGTTTTTATGACTTTGGCACATCTACTGCAAATATCAAAAAATAATTCATATTTCGGAAAGGTCTTAATTGCTATCCCGATCTTCATATGCATTTTTCTCACTTTTGCAAAGGGTGACAAAATATAATTTGCAATCTTTACACTAGGGCCTTGGTAGTCATTTTGTGTTTATATGATTTTGGCACATCTACTGCAAATATCAAAAATTATTTCATATTTTGTCTCTTCCAAAACATTATTTTTACAAACCACCTGTAGATTTTTTGCTATATTACATAACTTGTGCAATAATCATTTTTAATCCAGAAATTCGCAAGAAATATCCTGACGATATTATTATTAAATAAAGTCTTAAGTAATCTCATGCTTTTTGCGGTCCTAAAACATGTAAATTTTTAAATAGAATTAATATTTTGAGCATTTAGCAACACCGCACAGGCGCATTAATTTTTACTTTTAATGTTCTCATGAAATAGGTCCAGCCAATAACGCATGTACATATTAATACCAGCATGTTAATAGCTGGACGTCCAGCTATTTCACGGTTGGTCCAGCTATTATACACTTGGTATACGAAATGGTCCAGCTACTTCCGCATAGGCATAATACAAGCATATATGCATACATACACACAGGCATATATAAAGTAAAACATATGAATCATTAAATTACATGTTGCAAAATGATCATTTAAAATATATGATATTACTCTTTTATCGCTACTATAAAATATTATTTGCCTAAGGATAGAAACGGAGACACTCTTCACGCCCTAGGGTCCATTATGACGTCTTAAAGACACCACACACAGACCACGGGAAACATGGGTATTAACACATGGAAAGACAGTAGGATTTTTCTTAATCTACTTACACTACATACTACTTAAAAAAACTTGTTAGGAGTAGATAATAAATTTACAAGTAGTTAAACAGTTTTGCATTTTTAATAAATCTGATTATTTCAAACAATATTCTTTTATTTCTAGGAGACAAATATAAAAGGGAGGCCGCATTTAATGGCAAACAATTTTTTTCGGTGAGCATATTCCTAAAAAGCTCCTCTATTTGTTGATTGTGGAATCTGCAAGAGAATATTAAATGTTCCAAGTCCCCGGTACTTGCCCCGTCGCAATCGCAGTCCGAGCTGATTTTCAATCCCAACTTAAACATATGTTTCGGAAAAGTGCCGTGCCCAGATATCAAACCGTTTAGGGGAGTTAATATATGTCGGGGTAGGACTGTCTGTTCATGTAATGGTAACTGTGTCGAGAAAGGATATATAGTGATTGGTAGCTTTTAATTTAATTTTGTACCAGTAAGATTCGAACATTCTTTTTGATATAACTTTTGCTTGATTTACCAAGTCATCAGACATCATTATTTGAAAATCTACTCCATCTGTAGTAGCGTTCCGTGCTGCGGAGTCAACTAGTTCGTTTCCTGAAATTTTTCAATGTCCTTTTACCCACACTAAACGTGCAGTTTTATGCTGCGTCCAGATTTTGTAGTGTAACGAGATTATGTTAAGGACTATGTTGTTTTTTAAATATAGATTCAATTGGTAGCAAGATCGCCTTTAAGGCTGATAAGGAATCTGTCAATATGAGAAATTTATTGTAACTTAACTGCTTTATCTGTTGTAATGCTTCCTGGATGACAACCAATTCTGCCGTATATATGCTAGTAATAGGTGGTAATTTAATAAGATTAAACTATGCTGTTGTTGATGAAATACTGCGCATCCTACATAGTTATCTTGTTTGGGCCACCCGTCAGTATATATATATATATATATATATATATATATATATATATATATATATATATATATATATATATATATGTATATATATATATATATATATATATATATATATATATATATATATATATATATATATACATATATATATATATATATATAAAGGAAACAGCAAAGACACTCAAAAAGCCATTCTTGAAAAAAATGAAAATGCGCAAGTGATTGTCATGACACACGAAACCATTATCCACATTACGGATATAGATGACTCTATCGACCAGACTGAACTAAAGAGGGAGATGGTGAGAACTGAGCGTATTAACCCGGATAGTGGTCTCTATGAGGCCCACCCAAAATCAAAAATCAACAGTTACGTCCGAAATGCCCTAAGCACTAAAGAAGTAAAGGAGAGGCAAAGAGCGGATTGAAAAGAGACAAATTGTAAAGACAGCCTACTTACTGATGATTTACGAACAGTGATTCCAGTAGGTATGGTGAAGAAATGAGGTGAGGTTTGGTGGGTAGGCAGAGGCTTTTTTTAAATTTCAACAACACACCACGGGGGCTTACAGCCTAAGTACTATCGTACCGTGGGTGTTGACAAGGAGGAAAGAGGCAACTTGTTAATTCTGGACTTGAAGGTTTGGAGGTTCGGAGAAGGAAAACATGTGCCGGCAAGGAATTCTACAACTTGGAAGTCCTCGGGAGAAAAGAGCGGGCATAACAAGATGTTCTATGTCTGGTGACCTGGACAGTAAAAGTGTGCATTCGCTCTGTTCCCCTGCTAGATCTGTTGGGGGCAGCAGGTGGAGGAACTATGGAAGAAAGCTCCTCTGAGCAGTGTCCGCCCAGATATCTATAAGAGAGAGAGAGAGAGGTCACCAACGGCACGTCGGTGGGCAAGGGATGGTAGCCATTTGTGAAGTATATAAGGTATAAATATTAGCTGGTGAAAAGTATTTGCGAGCCCGGAAGAGGAAACCTAATTTCTTAGCAGCCGCTTCTGCAATTGATGTGACATGTTGGTGCCAATTAAGATTTCGATCCACAAAATTGCCAACAAGAGAAAAGGACTCATTACTTTGAATAACTTGGTTGTTAATTGTGATGGGTCTAGGGCTGGTGTATCTCTCATGAGAAAGACAGCAAGACTGAGATTTGTTGGGGTAGAATTGTACAATATTTCTACTTCCCCAGTCTAATATTCGTCCGCGTAACTATGAACTGGGTTGGATGTGCTAGAGAGGAGATCATTGATGTGGAGAAGAATCAAAGTAGGGGCTAAAGCTGAACCTTGAGGAAATCCGCATTAATTGGATACAGTTTAGAGGAATGGCCATCCACAACAACAGAAATGCTCCTGTTGGAGAGAAAATTTTCTGTCCAGGTATAAACTTTTGGTGGTAGGCCATAGGCCGGAAATTTATTAAGCAGTGTGCGTGCCAGACCTGGTCGAATGCTTTGGATATGTCTAGAGCGACAATCTGGGATTCACCGTGTAGTTCCATAGACCTGGTCCAAGAATGGGTGACAAAGGAAAGGAGGTAGGCAGTTGATCTGCGCTGAGGGAATCCATACTGCCTGTCGTGGATTAGACTGTGTTTTTCAAGAAATTTTAGTAATTCGGTGTTTATATACTTTTCCATCACTTTAGAGACGACTGAAAGGAGAGAAATAAGCATGTAGTTGCTAGGAAGCGCTTTGGATCCTTTCTTGGAGATGGGTTGTACTCGAGCAGTTTTACAGTTACTAGGGAATATGCCTTTATTGTAAGATATCTGAAACAGACGAGTCAGGACAAGAGCAAGTTCTGTTGCGCATTTTTTGAGAACAATTGCTTGGATCTCGTCAAGGCCAGAGGCTTTCCTGGTATTAAGAGAAGAGAGCATCTTTCGTACCTTTTTAGTTTTGAAAATGATATCCGTCATTTTATGCGCGACATTGGGGACTGTTGGTGGTTGAACATGGAGGTGGGTTGACAATAGAATTGCCGGCGAACAACGAAGCAAAAAGATCAGCCTTGCCCAGGGCGGTAGAAACATTGTATCCCCTGAGCCAAGAGGTGGGAACGTGCTTTTGCAGAAATTATTCCCAATAGATTTAGCAAGAGTCCAGAAGGGTTTGCCGCCGTTGGAGCTTAAGAGGACTTTGTTTTTGATGTGGTTATTAAACGAGTTTTTTGCCTCAGAAAAAATGCGGACATAGCGGTTTCTTGCGTCGTTAAATGCTTGACGGTTTTATTGGCTGGGATTGTGTAGAAGCGTTTTGTGAGCTTTGACCTTTTCAAGTCTGACCTTGTCACAGGATTTAGAGAACCAGGGCTTTTGAGTGACTAAAGAGGTTTTCTGTGTACGTGGAATAAATAATTCCATTCCAGCTTGGATAATTTCGGTGACGTTTTGTGAGATATAAAAGGGGTCAGGATGAGAGAAGCAGACAGACGTCCATGGAAATGAGGAAAAGTAATCCCGCATTTCGTCCCAGTTTGTGGAGTTGTAGTGCCAAACAATACGTGGGTGTGATGGCTGTGTGACCTCGGGTTCCATTGCGCAGGAAACAGTGACCATGCCGTGGTCTGAGCGACCAAGGGGGGCGGTGACTGATATCTTATAGCATTCAGGTTTTGTAGTAAGAAGGAGCTGTGTGTTGGGATACGAAGAAAGTAAGTAGGTTGCTAAACCATATTGGCTAAATAATTGCTGACTGCAAAAGCTTCCGCTGCTCTCCCTTGTGGGTCGGTTTTTGAAGATCCAAGCCATTCCTTATTATGGACATTGAAGTCACCAAGAATAGTGACCTCGGAAGAAGGATATTCAGAAATCAGACAGCGGTTTTTTCAGAAAGGTAGTCAAAGAGCTGGACAAAGTTGTTGTCAGAAGGTGACCGGTAAATGCAACAGATACATTTAGTTGCAGTCCTGAGAGAGAGTTTTATCCATAGTATGTCTTTTCTTCCAGCTTTTAAATTGGGGAGTCTGGTGCAGGGTAGATTGCTGCGGACGTATGCGCACACGCCTCCATGCAATCTAAAGGAAGTAAGGAGCTCATACCCCGGATAATTAAGGTGATTAGTGGCTGTTTTGACACTGATTTGAGTTTCGGTGAGGAAGAGGAGTTGGGGCCTGTTAGCCTGGAGGAAATCGTTGACGGAGTTCAGGTTAGAATTTAGGCCACATATATTCGAAAAGGGTATGTTAAATCTTGATGTTGGCGCCCCCTGTACACCCCTCTCCCGGAGATCCGAATGGAGGGGTATTTTACCTCCGTAATCTTTTGTACAAGGAGAAGCCATAATCATTTTTGCTTATAAGGGAAACCGACTCGTACACCAGAACCGGAAACGTCCGTTGGGACTTCATCGGCCCCTTGATGTATGGGGTGGTACCTCATCGGGCGTGAAAAAATCCTTTACTATTACAAAAAGGAAATTCCACTACCACCTGCTATGGATTGGATTGGATCAATGTCTACCTCTTTAAAAATAAGATTAATAAAGGGACTATCAATTGCCCAATAGTTATGCTTTTCGACATAGTAGGAGGATACAAAACATTATCATTTTCCATCCATGCCTATTGTCGCCTTGCACCTATAGTACCCTGAGTACCACACTCTTTGTCGCGATGGAATCCGAGAGCAGAGTTAAGAACATGAGTTTTCTCATCCGGCAAAAAAAAAGTAGTAAGTAGTTTAATAATTTTTTTAAAGCAACCTAAGTACAAGTGTTGGTAATTGGCGCAGTTGGTGACGGATCTCAGAGCAACAAGGCATCAAAGAATGTTGGTTCTGTGGGTTTTTAAGAAGAACAAATGGTCATCTGGTTCCTACTATTACTGTAAGTTGATCTACTATATTTTCTCTGCTCCTTTGTCATATGTATGTGAATATATATCGGATATTTATGGACTAATAAGCAGAACTAATCAATTTAATTTGAGAAATAATTTAGAAAATATTATTTTTGAACAGGAAGTACAGAATACTTTAACTCGTAATAATAATAGTATTATTCTTGTAGAAAAAATTGATACTTAATTAGTACTACACAAAATAGCATAAACATGGCCCAAGCTAACAATATCGCAAACAACTTTAGTGAATGCTATTTAAAGATGATACCTGAATTCAATAGGGAACCAGCTAATGTTGGTAACTTTCTTAAAGCATGCGACCTCATGATAAATAAATTTTATAACGCCGAAGATGAGATTATATTTAAGTCATTTTTTTAGTGAATTTTATAGAATCAAAATTAACCAGTCAAGCTAGACTCATAATTAGTGCAAAAATTATCAATAGTTGGCAAGATTTAGATCCTGTCTTACGACAGGCTATAGTGCAAAACTTTACAGGCCAACGAGACGGAACTAGTCTTTTGAGTGAACTTTTAACACTTAAGCAGAAACATTATGAGGATGATTTAACCTTTAGTAATAGGTGTAGATACATTGAACAACTTCTGGTTCCTAATTTAATTTGTAATGAAAACAATCAACAAATACTAGAAGTCAAGAGAACAATTTGCGCTAAACAAACATTAAAAGCAATCCTCTTAGAAAAAAGGGACTTAGAAACCCTCTAGGAATGGTAGTATGATCCACTGCATCTATTGATGCTCTTAACTTTATAGTTCTGGAAGAAAATTATGAATATAGAGATAGGACATTTCTTAAATCAGGCAATTATACATCGCCAAATAAAAAAAAACCCAATCCACAAACCAAATCTTTTAACAATTGTTCTACTCCACAAAACTTTCCAGTCATGCAATTTAAGAAACTATTTAGAAATAATCCCCAATATCAAAGCCAAAATAATAAAACTTCACAATTTAGGAATACTCCCTTCTATCAAAGCCAAAATAATCAGAATTCACAATTTTCTAGACCGCCCCCTTTTAAACCAGAAAACCCACGAGAATATTTCCAAAACATATCCTGAACCCATGGATACTTCGAGTGGCAACACAAGGTTTACAAGAAATTCTAATAATTTTTCAAGACAGTCAAAAGAAACCACTTCCCTGCTAATCAACAAAGTTCCACAGTTCCGGGAAAAAGATTTAATTCTGAGGAACTATTTACCCATGAGATAGATACACCTTCCGAGATTTACGATCGTGAAAATAAAAAAAATCTTTAAAAGTCTTTTGAAACCATATATTGTTCCAGAAAAATATAAAAATAAAATCTTTCAAAAATTGTTTCACATTAAATCAGCACATGGATTCTCCGTGCACAAATATAGTGCAAATATTTTACTAAATTAAATTACTAATCGTCCAAACGAATTTTGTTTATTCTATTTTAATGGTAACTACACGGGTCTGAAAGTAGCCGATTTTCAAAAAGTTTCTTTGAGAACTTGTATTATGCTATCTGCCTTTTCTCTGTGCACACGGAAGGCTAACTTACACGTTGAAAGTGTCAGATTAACATCACGGAGTCTAGAGAGTACTTGGAGCCAAAAAGATTTTTCTTTCTTGATCATGTACTCTTGCTCTTCATCTAGTGTTCCATCTAGCCGCCATTGTTGATACGTAAGACAAAAATCCAGGTTAATTTTCGATGTGTCTTGTCTTTCTATGGCGTCTACAATATGTTTTAGTCGTCATAGCCTTCCATCCAAACATATTTTTTTTTAGATGCCCGATTAGCGAATAACCAACATGATTCACAACACGCCTTCTGAAGTATTAAGAAATAGGATATACATGTACATTCAAATTTTACGCCAGACTAGGAAACAATATAGTAATGGTTTTTTCTAGGAAAGATCTAATTGTCACTGTCTTTTAAGAAAGGACCCTTAGGTTTACAATGCCCGTTTGCGATAGCGAACCGTTTCACTTGATCATTTTGTTCTGTAAAATTACCCTTATCAGTAATAATAGATGGTGAAGATGCAATATTGTTCACACTAAAATATGATTCCCTTTGATTTTTGCTTGTAGCTTGTTGTGGTTGTTCTGGATCTGGACATACACTGGTGTCGGGTGCAGCATCTGCTATACTGTTACTTTTTGTTACGTCCAAATCTTCACTATTACTGCTACCGATTACAGTGATCTAAAGTGAACATAAATAAGTTAATAGCAAATAAGTAATTATAGGTATTATTTATAACTTAAACCGATAAGGAATTGTGCCATATGAATCAGAAAAACGCCTTCTCTTTGTAAATTGTAAAAATTTAAGGTTAACTCTGCCTATTATTTTCTTTAAAGTATAAAAATTTACTGATTGTGGATTTATTAGTTTAAGCTTACGCCTCTGACTTTGTATGCAACACTAAACAATTCTAAAATCTGGCTTACATTGAAAGCAACTAATATTTTTACTTTTAATACAGATAACGCTAACACAAACAAGCAAAATCAGAAACTTAGAAAGGGTACAACATTCATTAAATCAGTGAACAACTACCCCGCAAACACATAACTTCTACACAATATTTGAAAACTTAAGCGATACATAGTGGCACTCTGGATGACATTTTTAGAATAGACTAGAAGTGACAGGTGTAGAGTAGTGTATAATAGTGTAGAACGTCTAGAATCTCTATAGACAGATATAAATTGACGAGCGGTGCGCAGAGTAAGTTAGTTCAGTATTGAGTAGTGTGGTGTAAAACAAGCGATCATAGAGTATTAAGCGAGTTAACAGTAAGTGTTGGTGCATAAGGAGCGATCATAGAAGGCGATAGTGGAATATAGTTCTATGGACATTTAATAATAGAGAAGAGATATATTTTAGTTGACACTGGTGTTGGAAAATAGTTGGTAATAATAAATTAGTAGTTTGGAAAGCAGTGTTTTGTTAGTAAACAAATCCAGAACCCCGTAGAACGTAACAATATTTTATAACTGAAAAAATATTTTCTAGATAAAGGTTACAAATACGGTCAGCATTTGAATTTACAAAGAAAAGTGTAGAGTTATTAGCCTTTGAACCTGAAATAGTTTCCTGATATACCTGGCGGCGCGAAAAACTTGAAAAAGGTGGAGTTTTAAGTATACTTGCTTCAACAACATCAGAAAATTATTTAAAAAGCAGAATTGCAAAGAGGGCCCATTTTGAAATTAGTTAACTTGTTGTAGTGTACACATGAGTAAATATATTATATTTTTATATTTTACCACTGGTTTTTGTTATTAATAATACCTTGTCCATACCTGACTCCCCGCAAAATAATTCAATCTATGTTAAGGGAAGCGTAGGATAATTATAGGGATAAAATCGTCGAACTAAGCACATATGTAGACACAGATAACAGTATATTGGTAACGAGGTTAATTCACAAACTTAATATTTAAAAATTATTATCTAACAAAAAAACAATGAAAGAACTTACGTAGATACTGACATGTTGACTATTAATGTTAACAGTGTTTTGTCGTGTATCAATGAACAATATTAACAGTGTTGTGTTGTGTATCAATGAACAATATTTATAGTAATTCTATCTAGTTTCTGACATTCCTAACTGCCGATTTCATCAGTTTTTGATACCTTGTACGTTTGCTAATTTGCGTTTGTTTATTTGTTGACATAACAAATGCAATCGCATCAATGCCAATGTTATCCATACAACATTGACCTATAATCATTATAATATCTACATTCATTAGTTTAGATTGATTTCTTAATACTAATTTCAGTTGTGATTTTACTGATCTTACTAGTTATGTTTTTTATACGTTTCTACTGCCCTTCTGTAATTGCCATGGTTCACTGAACATTCTGCTGAGTCAACAAAGGGCGCTTTCCGCATCCGTGGCGTCTTGTAACCTGCTTAACTCGTCCATTTCTATTGGTTTGACTTCGAGGTAGGTCTTTTCGACATCAGGTTTTCTGTTCTTCGACTGGGCTGCTCTTTTCTCAACTTTCTTCTGAACCTTACGTAGGATGTAGATGGCTGCTACAATTGCTATAGCTACTGTTGCTGCGGTAGCCAGACTTGTTATTATGGAATGATGTGTGACCGTGCGCCATTGAAATCCTTGGAGATGTTCCTCCTCTTGTTCTTCCTCCTGAGCGATGTCTGTTAGATCATCAGATGGGCAGACTACTGCTTCTTGGGGAATGATTACTGGACTCATCGGGGATTCGGAAAACGTCAAATTGGTTGGAACTGATTTCACGAACCCGCCTAGGATTGGTACTCCCTCGATTTGTTGGGGAGTTAGCACCATCGTTTTGGTCTTGATGATGCAGTCTTGGGAGATGGACAGGATGCCATACTGTTTCATAGTAACTTCTTCTCTTTGGCCGTTACAGATGATTGCGACTCTCGCTTCTCGTAGGTTGATGAACATCCATGAGTTTTTAGTGTACATGTGTTTCCAGATTGTCGACTTGACTTTCTGGTGATGGATTGGGCATGCTACTTTGTTTTCCCTTTGTTATATCTCATCTATTATGCAGTTGTGGTTGCTCTCCATTCTTTTTATCATGGCCGGAGAACATACATATAAATTCTCGGAGATAAGTAGGCTGTTGGTGAGTTCCTTGGTTGCTATCTGGAGATATCGTTTCGTGTTGTAATCTATTCCTAGGATTTGGTTGGGCATCTCCATAGCCCAATAGGTTTCGTTCGCAACCTTATATGGGATCGGAGTAACCCTTATCAGCATGAATTTTGTTACTTCTGTCATCGTAAATTAACTGTACAGGTGGATATATTTCTCACTGTGACCAATTTCTGACTTGAGTATAGGGTATGGAATTATTTCCACATGCTGTGGTAGTTTTCTCGTTGCTGTGCTTATGATTCGGTCAATGTGTGCTGGTGAAATAAAATCGTAAATGTTGGCTTGGTTCACATGTATGTTTAGCAAGCTTCTATAATGCTGAGTCAGTTCATCGAGATACCGCTCCGCTATTTAGTAAACACTTAGTATGTGAATATTTAGGGAATTCTTGTCTACTGCTTTGTACCAAGGATTCATCAATTACCAGCGGCAAGGGTTACGGCCACTCAGACATTTACACACACTGGAGTGGATTACGCAGGTCCGATGCAAGTACGAACTACAAAAGGCAGAGGTCAAAAGGCATACAAAGGCTATCTGGCAATATTTGTATGTCTATCAACAAAAGCAATTCACATAGAAGTCGTAAGCGACATGTGCTCTGAGTCATTTAAGGCAGCCTTAAAAAGATTCATATCCAGAAGAGGTATGTGTTCCCACATGTATAGTGATAACGGGACAACATTCGTCGGAGCTAACTCAACACTGCAAAGAGAAGCTATAAAAATCAGCAAAGAACCTCAAATCCAGGAGAGTACCACACACATGGGGTTGCAGTGGCACTTTATACCACCTTCAGCACCTCATTTCGGGGGGCTCTGGGAGGCAGGAGTGAAATCAGTGAAATATCACCTCAAGAGAAGGATTGAAGAGACAAGATTAACTTATAAAGAGTTAACCACAGTAACTCACCAGATAGAAGCATGTTTAAATTCAAGACCACTTTGTTCATTATCCGATGATATCAACGAATTTCAAGTATTGACTCCTGGCCATTTCCTCATAGGGCGAGAACTGGTAGCACCACCAACACTCATCTCAGGGAACATTGATGGTAATCTACAAGAAAAGTGGAAGACAATACACAAAATGAGAAAAGATTTTTGGGACACTTGGCATAAAGAATATCTGCATCAGTTACAACAAAGACACAAGTGGAAATTCAAGAAAAATGTCGTGCACACATGGTTCTAATAAAAGACGGCAACAACAGCACAGAAAAATGGCCACTGGGTAGAATAGTAAAAACGTACCCAGACAAACAAGGAGTACCAAGGGTAGCCGAAATAAGAAAAGCAGGGGGAATAGCAATGGAAAGGCCACAACACAAGCTGATCCTATTGCCCAATGAGGAGGAAGAAACGAGAAAAAAGCATCATGAAGAACAATCGAAGCAACAGAAAAGTAAAAGGAAGTCTCCGATGCAAATTGGAAGACAGCCATAATAGCGATATTATTCTTGATGGCGATAGGAAGAACGACAGCCACAAAGTTGTATAACATTGAGTACCCACAGCCAGGGTTCTACATTGAGCATATAGCACATGCGAAAATAGAAAGAGGAACATTTAGGATTGAAGTGAGATTCGAAAAGGCAAAGTTCGCCAACGACATAGAGGCAGCCAAGTCAGTCGTTGTGGAGTTGGAAGAGTTTTGCAAACAAAGCAAAATAATTTCTTCAGATTCGATTGATTGTGCCTTGTTAATGACACAAATCAAGGTCAAGCAAGTCGAACTATCATGGATAAAAGCAGGGTTAGATACGGCCCTTCGAAAGAGAGTTAGAAAAGGAATCCTAGGGCAACTCCTAACTTCCGTATTCAGGAGTCAATGACGATGTATACAAGGATATAAATCAATCAGACAAGAACCAACAGGAGCTAATTGCAGCATCCCATCATCAAACAAGACTAATGCTGCAATCATTATCCAGATTCAACGACACCGAGAAGATAATCTACCATATGTTGAGGCAGTTCGAATCCAAGCTGAACCAAGGTCTGGAAGCCATTAACAACATGAATCCTTGGTACAAAGCAGTAGACAAGAATTCCCTAAATATTCACATACTAAGTGTTTACCAAATAGCGGAGCGGTATCTCGATGAACTGACTCAGCATTATAGAAGCTTGCTAAACATACATGTGAACCAAGCCAACATTTACGATTTTATTTCACCAGCACACATTGACCGAATCATAAGTACAGCAACTAGAAAACTACCAGAGCATGTGGAAATAATTCCATACCCTATACTCAAGTCAGAAATTGGCCACAGTGAGAAATATATCCACCTGTACAGTTAATTTACGATGACAGAAGTAACAAAATTCATGCTGATAAAGGTAACTCCGATCCCATATAAGGTTGCGAACGAAACCTATTGGGCTATGGAGGTGCCGAACCAAACCCATAACATTTTTTATTCTGTACAGGGGGCCAAGATGTTGGCTGTTTTAATAGAGTTGGGACACCCTGTATAAGGTGAAATACAACCTTAATGATTGTAATACCTCAAAGTTATTTGAAATAATGAAAACCATATTATATCATTACAAGCATGTCCAGCATTTACTTAAAGTCAAAGAATGTGAAAAATAAAAATGTGAAAACTATAAAAAAATGCTGTAACTATTACTGCTACCCAATACAGTGATCTAAAGTGAACATGAAAAAGTTAATAGCAAATAAATAATTATACATATGATTTATAACTTAAACCCGTAAGGAATTGTGCCATATGAATCAGGAAAACGCCTTCTCTTTGTAAATTGTAAACATGTAAGGTTAACTCTGGTTATTATTTCCTTTAAAGTATAAAAATTGACTGATTGTGGATTTATTAGTTTAAGCTTATGCTTCTGACTTTGCATGCAACACTTAACAACTATCTCTCTCTCTCTCTCTCTCTCTCTCTGTGTGTGTGTGTGTGTGTGTGTGTGTGTGTGTGTGTGAGAGAGAGAGAGAGAGAGAGAGAGAGAGTTTAGGGATGGCCTCGGAAGAAAAGTCCATTAGCCACAAACTGTTGTACGAGACAGACAGAGATATTAGCATTTGAATCTAAAATAGTTTCCTGATATACCCGGCAGCGCGGAAAGCTTGAAAAAGGTGGAGTTTTAAGTATACTTGCTTCAACAACATCAGAAAAAGATTTAAAAAGCAGAATTGCAAAGAGAGCCGATTTTGATATTAGTTAACTTGTTGTAGCGTACACATGAGTAAATATATTATATTTTTATATTTTGCCGCTGGTTTTTATTATTAATAATACCTTGTCCATATTTATGTTTAAACACCGCTATAATTATGTCTAGGGTTGACTTAAATGTCCAGAGGAAGACTTGACTCTCCATGCTAGACTAGAAAATGTACATGTATTTAAATGGAGTGTCTAGGATCCTATGTATAATATAAATAAATTCAATTTTCTTCTGTCTGACGATGCCTCAAAACGGTAACACGGATTCCAGAGAAAAAACAAGCAATTTTGAAGCCAGAAAAGAAGTCACTACATCTGCATTAAGTAACAAATTGCCAAGGGAAATCATTGCATACTGTAATTCAGGATATGCGGAAAGCGCCCTGAGGTATATCATCTCGGTAAAATTGAATTATGAAATTTGCGGGGTTAAAATATTGCTGTTTCTCACTAAAAAACCCAGACTGTACAACAAAAGTATTTCGCTTGCTGATAAGCCATTTAAATTAGACGACATAGTTATCTATAAAACATAATTAATGTAGAAAAATCTTACCATACAAAGTTAAAAATTGCTGGGCACTTACTGCACAATTGTCGAAAAATTCCAAAATAATGAAAACACCAAAACTTCCTTCAAATAAATAAAATGATACAATTTTAATTAAATTAAGTTATATTTCTTGCTTACTCGACAAGAAATAGAGACTAAGACCGTTGAGAGCTCTATTTCTTGCTTATATGCCTATTCAGATACATTCATATCTCGTTACCGATACTGTTACCTGACGATTAACATAATGGTAATAGAAGAGCAAATAAAAAGTTTTCAAACAAATTTTAAAGAGATTGTCAAACTATATTATATCATTACAAGCATGTCCAGCATTTTCTAAAGAATGTGAAAACTAACATTGATTTTCAATCATGCTAACATAAAACAATTAAACTTTTACCATATGACAAGAATACTATAACATTCCTTCAAAATATTAAAACTATGTTATGTCGTCATTGGTATGTTCAATAGCACCTCAAATTAAATAATGTGAAAAGTAACACTAATTTGATAATGATTTTACGCAAAAGAAATTATAATGTGAATTACAAGTAATTTACTATAAACCAGTTAATGAGCCACATACGTCATAAATAATTAAAATTGCGATAATTAAAAACTAGTTAATGACCTTCGCAACGTCATTAAAGAGTAATTAATGGAAATGGAAATTTACAAATACATAAATGGCTCCAATAATAATGTTCTCAATGTTTCCAACACAAGTGCCATGAACTTCCCTTTCATATACAGAAACCTGATTGAATAGAGTTTCAACAATAGTGCTCTTGCTCCAATAATAATGTGCTCATTGCTTTTTAGGAACGGGGTCTTGAACTTTGCTTTCACATGCAGAAACCTGACTAAATAGACTTTCAATAATAGTGCTCCGACTGAGATGTGATCGAGTCCAGCCATGGAGTAAAACAGGTGTTCCTTTGGTTTTCTCGCTTTACCGTTAACATTTTCTCCACCCGCCGTAGTTCATATGTCACTTTTGGCTGTTATGTCACTTGTCACTTGTCCCTTTCCATCGACAGCCCACGGTCAGATGTCTGAAGATCCAGACTCCATCTTGCCGTCTGATAAAATGAAACATTTTGAAAAAACAAGCTTCCTTTACTAATCCTCTGGCTGCTTCAAGTCTTGTAATGTTGCTGCTTTCTTATTCTATACCGTTTTTGTTTGGAAACCTGAAGACAATAGATGAAAAACCAAACCTTGGGAACATTTCATATAGCACTTTTCTGTAACTAAAGACAGGAATTAGTAAGTATTAATCCCATAGTGGCTTCCATATCTTTCCTTTCGTTCTGCGTTTTACATGTTCAGATGTTCTCGGGGTGTTCTTCTCGGCTGTGCAGCCTGCTGTGCTTTTTATGTTTGTGCTTGTCTGTAGCTTTTTATATAGTTGATTGTTTTGACTTTTTAGCATCATAGTGGTGTTCATGTTGTGGGACCCCAGCCCCGTTTAAAATGTGAATTTTTATAGGGATGTTTTATAACTCCTGAGTCTACTGTCAGTTTAAACATTGCATGGCCGTTAGGGCTGTCTTGAAATTTGACACTTAGTTTTTGCTAGACCTTGTACTTTTCTGTAGTTGCAGTGTAGTCAGTCGCATGTTAGACCTACCAGAAACGTAGTTTCTGACAACCAATTTTTACATGCTAGGTCTAAACCCCTGAAGATGGCGCAATAATGGGCCGAAACGCGTAGGGTAGTCTAGTAGTAAAAGCCTTTTAATTATTCTCTTTAATAATGCACTTATACCAGTGAAGATTATATTGGTCCACGCTGCGATGTTGTTTTTAGAATCCCATTCAACATAGAATTGGTTTCTTCGAAGAATAGAATATTATTTAAAAAATTTGTTGCGGATACATTTCATAATTTAACAAAATTCCATCACCCTGTAGAAATCATCTTTACTATGTTTTTGAACCAAAAGGATTTTGTAGGGAGAAATTTATGTGTTATGTTCATTTTGCGAAGTTATTACTTAGAAATATCTCCGGGGCCAAATCGTTACAAAGGGGGCTATTTTACCTAGTTCCTGTACCTAGTATTTGAGTCTTTTGCACAACTCAGCCATGCAGTCGCACAGCAAGTGTTCTGTTGTTTCTGCAACTTTCACTCTCCGCCTTACCCATCTTCATAAGGTAATACCTTACTGGGGAGTGTCCTGTGAAAAGTTCTGTCGTTCCTACTCAATTCAAGAAACAGTTTAGACTTCCCTGTTGAGATGGTGATGAACCGTTCTGCCTGCCTTAAGCCTGGCGTTTGCCATCAGTATGACAGCACTTCGTTCCTGTCCCAAGTATCAAGTTCATTTCTTACATGCCTTTTATTTTGTTTTTCGTAACCAGTTGTCTCAAGAATGTTTTGCAGTCCCAGGCCAGTTTAGACTTTTTTAAAAGATTCCAGGGTCTTTGGAGCTTCCCAGCTGTCTGAAAGGATGTAGATCTCTCTATTTCTGAGATTTCTTTGTATGCACTCCTGTGCACAGAGATTTATAGCATTTCTGCTTGGAAAATTGTGCAGCAGAGATACTGGCTGTTCAGGAATAACATGGACGTATCCATAAGTGACATGGAATTGCAGGGATTGTTTGTGCCACAACAGCTAATATCAGCAAACATATATCGGTGAATTCTCGATCGATAGTGTTAACAAGTTAAGCCCGGAATGCTAGTGACTCGTCCCACTTTACATAAGTTAGATACTAGAAAACCACAAGTAAAACCTCGGACAGCCAAAGTCATGATTGGCGATGGTGGCTCATCATATGATGACGACCCTGCAACGACTTGGAAAATTGTAACGTGGAATGTACGTGGTGTGATAGGTACAGGAAATAATGTTTTTCAAGTAATGAATGCATGAAAGGTTAATATATTGTGCATGAGTGAGACAAAACGTAAGGGGCGCGATGAGGGATTTGTGGATAATGTAACAGGCGGTTTTTGTCAGACCTTATAGGGTCAAAAGAATTTAATTAGAAAAACCCCTTGTTACTAATTAATTTATTTATTACAGAAAAAACTACCAGGATAAATATTTCTCAAACAATCTCTATAATGAATAATGAGCACCACTTCTCTCCTACCCTATTTTCTTACCTTAAATAACCCACTAATAATTTACAATTTACAAAAATACAATTATTCTTATCGACCACTTAAATTACCGCCAAGAAAATGTTAATAAAAAAAGGTTAGATCTCACCCAGTCTCCTCTTACGTTCAGTTGTCTCTCTTTCCTATACTTGGCACTTATTCTACACAAAACACAAAGATGTACTCGAAAAAGGACCACTGCTATTCCGATCACTGTCCCAAACTTAATAATCTTTTCATTTTAATAATTTGTATTCGTTGTCGCCAATCTAAGTATTTTTTGTCTATATCGCATTTTCACTGTAATATGCTAATATGCTGCGTTGTCGTTTTTAATTTCGAGCTGCATATCGAAACTAATGTTTATAGTTGGCAAACTATATTTTAAATATAAAACATTTATTAGCAAATTTTCGGAAGGAAAAATTTCGCTTTCTCTAAACTGATTACCTTCATTAAATTTAATTACTGTAAATGATGCTCATTTACAATAAGTACGTATGCATATCGTCGGGTGTTAAAGAAAATGCTAGTGGCAGTCAAGAAGTCAGTGTAATGCTGAGTAAACGGATTATGGCAGTGTTAGAAATTATAATTGTGTTTCTCCAAGAATAATGTGTAATATATGTATGGATGGAGAGAGTATACGGCGAGTATTTTTGGTTGCATTATATGCACCCAGACACGGTGACATGTGCTAGACATGTGTGAACCTGTTGAAACAATATTTGTGACGGAGATATGAGTGGGTTGGTTATATATAAGTAATGCAAATTTGCAAGAGTTTAATATGAGTGTAGATGGTTTTATTGATGCGTGTCTAAAAAAGCGTGTGTTAGTATTAAACATAAAAAATCCACCAGTATACATGGCAAAGGGTGTTGTAAAAAGGATAATAGACTACAATGTGAATTACCAAAAAGTGTGCACATTGGTAAAATATGCTGGAGTTATGCAAGGTACTGAATGCGGGTCAGGCCACTTTCTTGTTGAATCTGAGATAAAGCTGAGACAAGGATGGATAGGAAGACTGCGGAAAAAATAAAAACAAGTCAGAATCACAGTTGGGGTACTGTAAACGCATGATAAAAGAAAATTGTGTGTCTGTCTATTGAACAAAGGAATAGTTGAGTTGTACGTGTTGTGGAACAAATATATAAATGATTGCAATGCGAAAAGATCATGGATGATCCTAAAGGATATGGTGAGGAGAAAATTATATGTTTTAAAAGGGGCGCATGGCGGAACAAAAAAGTAAAGAAAGAAGTGAATGACGAAAAGGAAGCATATAAATAAAGAAGGATCACTGCTAGAGATGTGAGTACATGGAATTGGGAAGTGAGTGCAAGCGAATAGAAAGTAAGATGTTCTCAGAAAATACACAACGATTTTGATGAGAAAAAGTTGTTTTGGAAGTGGATAAAACGCTGCGACCAACTGGGAAAAATAGTATGATTTGGGTAAAAAAAGTGAGTGTAGACATAGTATGAGACGAGAAAGGGATCAAAGAATACTGAAAAAAGATGTTGAGAAACTGTATGAAGAAAATAAGAATTATTATAACACTCTGCCGATTACAAGTCAAACGGCACTGGTAAGCTGGCTAAAGTATGCAGGCTTGAATTTGTGAGATGTTTAACGTTTGCATAAAAATATTTCAAGTGCCAATAGAATGGAGGGAAAGCTTGCGGAAAGCTTTGGAATGATAATTGTGGGTTTGTGACAGGAAGAAGTCGTACTGGTCACTTATTCTAACTACACCAGGTAGTTGAGAAATGCTTGAATGTTGGAAAGAAAATATATTGCATATTTGTAGACTTGGAGAAAGCGTATGATGATATAGACAGACAGAAGTTGTGAGGTATTCTAAAGTATTAGGTGTAGATGATTAGCTATATGGAGGTTTTAAGTCCTGACATGATGACAATCTATTATGTTGTGAGAACTAACGGAATGCTCAGTTATTATTTTATAATTGAACAAGGTGTTAAACAAAGATGTGTGATGTCTCCATGGTTATTTTACGTATTCATAGATGCTTAAATATATAAGAGGTGTTTGCTCAGATACAGAAGGAGTAAAATAAATGGATTTAAGGAAACACTGTTACTGTATGCTGATAATGCACGACTTCGAAGTGAATATGAAGAAAAAGTGCAGCGTGTGTTAGAGATACTGATGAGAGTTGTAGATTAAAAAAAAGATAAAAGTCATGACGTTTTGTAAAGAGGATGGAACAAGTAATTGCAATCTCTTGATAAATAGTGTTCCAGTAGAGGAAGTAGACGAATTTGGATATTTAGAAAGACTGTTTTTATACGATGGAAGGATAGACGATGAGATACGAAGTAGGGTAATGCAGGCAGGACAGTGCTGGAAGCTATGGCCATTGTAGCTAGAAGTGAATGTATATCAAAAGAGCTAAAAGTGGCCGTATGTGACAGAATACTGGTGCCAGCTTAGCTACATATGTGTAAAAGTCGGGTGTGTCAGTCAAAGCATGTAAGAAAATTGAGGTCTGTTGGAATAGACTACTTGAGACGAGTAATGGGTAAAATAAGAAGCGATAAAGTTAGACATGCATAATTTGTTAACGAATATGACATGAAAAAGTATATTTAAACAAAAGATGAGATCTACCGCTTAAATAGTTTGGGCATATAGAACGAATGGATAATGATATAATGTCAAGTAGAATTTATAGAGGGTAAGAGAGGCCGTGAAAGACCCAGGAAAGCTTGGTAGGTTATTGTAAATGCTATATTGAAGAAGAAAGAAGTGAAAATACGGGAGAGTATATGCAAAAATATATGAATCTGGAAGAAGCAGAAACAGCATTTCAGGACAGAAGTGCATGAAGAAATAGTAGGATATAGTGTTGGCTTTGTGGTCTGCCTATCCCATTAGGGAAATGGCGTGACAAGTAGTAGTAGCAGTAGTAGTAGTTGTAATAGTGCTGTACCTATACCTTTCATCTTTCTCATATGGCCAGACTTCTATTCTCCACCTCTCGGGCGACTCGTGTTCTTTCTTACACCGACCCTCTTAGGCTGCCGAGGGCTAGATGCCATTCCACTTATCGCTATAAAAAATAAAAAAATATTACTGGATAACGACTAACGGCAATGACAAGGACAAGGACGGCCAGGCTGGGGTCGACATCCGTGGTGAAGAAGGCCAGGTTAGGGAAGGATACCCCAAAAAACCAATGTTTATGTAATGATGACAGTATCAAGCATGGGATCGAAAACAAAGGATTATGTACCCCAGGTCAGTACCAAGGATCAGAATCTCACCGTCGACTTCGATTGGGTGAAAGCCCCCATGGTCGGTACAAGCCCTACGGATACCAGGGAGGGCCAGTCACATACTGAAAGGAGAGAATAGAGTAAAAAGATATTATACGTGGAAAGACGCCGCCAATCCGTTCCAGAGAAGAAACTAGATGCAAAGGTTTCCACGAATGGGGAGGAAAATTCTCACGCAGCAGAGCATTGCAAAGATCCGGCAGTTTTAGCGGCATAGTATCTCCAATGAGCAATAAATGAGAAAATGTAAGGAAGGAAAAGAAAAATGCTGATGGTGGCACAAAGAGATATAGGGAAGAAGACCCGGGAACTAAGGAACAAGAACCACAAGGTGTCGTAACCAGACTAAATACGATAGCCGCAAACCTAGTACAATGCATAAACGCGAATACAAATACTAAAATGGAAATAAAAACGGGCATAATATAGGTGAAATGGTTGGCTGAGCGTCTGAAACCCAGTTGGAGAACTAGACCAGGTACAAAAAAGAGCGAAGCGAGATACAAAGAAACAAATCATTAGAAAAAGACACTGCGTAGCTACGGAGACACAAATAGATATAGCAGCATCGGAGATAGGAAAAAAAGACAAAATCCTGAAAAGGGAGCAAAAAAGCATAGGCACTCAGGACTAAAGTCGACATGAGGGCAGGAGAGAGGGGGGGAGAGAGATATAGAGAGAGAGGCTATCCTGCAAGTGGGTTGGGATGGCATGTCAAAAATTTTAGGTAAATCTTGCACGGAAGACTGCTATCCAAAAACGAAAACTGTTGCGGGAGGTACACACCCCCTGAACATGCAAGGATATACTATTCTAGTGCTAAATTCTAAACAAACATCCGAAGACAAGGACCTATCTGAAATTAAAAACAGTGTACTAGGACTAACAGCGTCGTTGGATGGAGGGCTTGATGAAGGACGCATATAGTTTTTAATAAAAGCAGGCTACAATTTAGTTACCAATATAACCTATATAATGAAAGCAATGTACCATATGTCCTATACCTAGGTGGGGGATTCTGAGACCTCCGCCAGGCAAATACGCATGCATGTGACGTGAGGGTTGGATAGAGAGACAAAAGAGAGGTGGCCTGAGATGACGTAATCCAAGATGGCGGCCAAGATGGGCGACCGGATGTGAAAAATCTGGTGAGTTTATAGTCAAAATGATAAAACAAAGATGGTGGATGGAGAGCGTGAAAAGATATTTAGAATGAGATAACGTAATCAAAGATGACAGCCAAGATGGCCGGCCGGAAGTGAAAAATCTGAATTCAGAGATTTAGGCTTGCTTATCAAAATAAGAGAGCCGCTATTTTGACTTTTACAAAAATATGACTGGCAGCGTAGGCGCAAACCAACTTTTTTTAATTGTATAATTTGACCCCCATGTGTGGGGTATCACCCCACTAGTCTCGGTGAGTAGAATTCAAATATGACATACGCGCATGCGCAGACCGCAAAATTTGATTTTTCAAGTAAGAGGGTATGTGTGTATGGGGTATTATTGTACTCGTGTCGATGAGAGGAGATAAAATATTTATTCATTTTATATATTTATTTATTGATATATTTATTTCTTTTAAAAACGTGGGCGAACTCGGAAGCTTGTCAAACAAGATGATGGCAGCAAGATGATAGCAGCAAGAGCTTGAATGCATGCAGCAGGAACATCTGTATTCCTGTCGAGACTCGCATGTGGCTTCGCTAGACTGGCAATATAATTTCTCATTCCCTCGATTCTGCTCTTATTTCCTGTCAGAACTCGCAGCAGACTCATGATCAATTTTCACTTCCGCCTAGTGCTCACGCTGACCTCGTTTCTACTCTCATTTCCTGTCAGCACTCGCACATAAATATGTTTTGTTAGCAAGTTCACTTTTAGTAACACACAGAAGTCTGTAGCAGTATGCAGTAAAACAGTGAGTTGTGGTATAGAAGTAAAAATAGATTATATCACAAAAAAATGAATCAGTATTAAGACAGTTAGTGTTGAACATACAAGAACAAGTTTATATGGATGAACGCGAGTCTGAAGGTGAAGATTATAAAAGTGGTCAATGTAGTTAAATTGTGTGACGTATATTTAGCTGGCTACAGCTCAACACAGTTCTTTGCATAATGATTCGTTCGATACCAACCAGGAGCTGATTTAAGTAAACCGTTCTTCAGGTATTTGTCAAGAAGAAGCAAAAAAAAAACTATACAAATATTTTAACGATGGAGATGACGACAAAAACAAGGTTGCTGCAGAGGAGGTTACAGCTACAGATGAAGTAAAACTAGAAGCTGTGAAAATGATTTGACTAGGGTGTAATAAAACATCCACAAATTTGTATACTGCTACACGATTTCAAGTCTCACGGTGAACGTAGTAGATCCTTTAATTTTCTGACACGAAAGCTTCACGGTACAGATGTTACCAAAATGTTTATACAATTTGCAGCGAATATTTTGATAGTATTCTAACTAATGCTGATTGGGGTAAATATGAGAAAGAAGGTTGTGCCGGTGTAGAAAAGTTTGTGAAAGTCTGGCATGCACATGTTGAATTCTTTGGAGTGTATTACGAATCAGACGAGGAAAATAACATATTATAAGATATTTAGTGACCGCAATAGATTTTTAAAGTTTAACAGTAAACCAAGCAGGAAAATACAACCACTGACAGTGGTGGAGGGGGAACAACAAAACCTACTTAAGATTCACAGTATGCTTACTTTAAGAGTCTGCTCACAGTAGTGATATTTAGTAGTTATAGTAGTGTATTTGTTCTGTTCAATATGGATGTTAACGATGGACCTGAGATCTTCAGACCTATTACTAACGATGTGTTTGTGAAGATTGTTATTGGGGTTGAATTGACGCGGCTCTACGTCTGAATATTAATGAGATTACACAAGAAAGTAGAATGCTGCAGGAAACAAGGCATACTATTAATCTATCTCTAAGTATCGCAATTGGTATATCAAAAGCTGCTGCATCAGAGTCAATTATAAAAGTCTCATCTGGTTCATGGGAATGGGAATATTTTATTATAACACTGGAAAAAGCAGTTGAAAAGTACTGCACCAAAGGTAGTACGATTGAACCAGAAAAGATTGGAATGTGTACGATCAAACATATTAAAATACTAAACAGTAAAGGTGACTCTGGTAATTTTTGTTTAACTGAAGATACAGTTCAACAACTACTAGATCTGGTTGAAATCACCAGCGAAAGATTAAAGCTTCCAGTTAATTTTAACTTTGATATTCGACTTTGATTTGGTTTGATTTCCTGTACTGCGTTGTTGATGTTTTCAAATGTAAGAAAGAGCTACCATTAAATGGTGAAGCTTATAAATATCATGTTAAAAGACTCCGAACCATCATTCCGAGTTTGTAAGTTAGAGTGCTTACACTTTGCAAAAAAGCAAGTACTTGGTCGTTTCAAAGAAATGGACGCGATATACAATAGTCCCTCTTAAAGCAACTTCCCTCAAATGTATAAGAAGTGCGAATCTGTTTCGATGACGACGACTGCATGAAACGGTCTTGTCTTCCAACAAAAGATCTACATGACGATGAGTTAGTTGATGTATTATTATATACCAATAAAGCATTAATAAAGCATTAATAATTAATAATAATGTACAACATATCCAAAATCAAGTCTGATGGGGGTGGGGTGGGTATGTGTTTAAAAATAAAATAAAATTCGGCCACTGGATACTAGAGAACATTCTGATGCTAGTTGATGCAACTATACGAAGTACAGAGGATATAGGCAGCAAGGAGTTATGTACTTGAAATAAAAGACTAATATTCCACTAATGGAAATGAACCAGTGCAAACATGACCGCATTAAGTGATTTGTCTTACCAGCAAATTTAAGAGAACTTCTGGTATGGTTTATTTAGAGACATTAAATTAATTATCGATAAGAATACTGGAATTTCAATGCAGCAAAATTGTGTAAAAGTGGTGAGAAAAGATATAGACATTGATAAAAAATGAGAAAACTGAAGTGTTGATTGCTTATTATAACAACTTAGAGTCATATCTCAAGTAACACTAACAACCGCTACATACTTGGTGGACTTTGGCGGAACACAGGTTGAAAACAACTCCATATATAGTACATATGAGTGCAAAGATTTGATATTAAATTTGGCCTGTTGGATCCCAATCGTTTCTATGAAAAGTGCAACCAAATCATTTTTGATTTTTTTTTTGTTAGCGAGTTTAATGAAAAAGACAAAGACGACCTTAAGGAAATTGAAGTGAAATTAATGGAGATAGATGATGAAGTGCACCGCATGCGAGAAACAAATGCTAAAGTCGCAGAACATTTTGAAGATATATCCCAAAACCAAGTAGCCCAGGAAAACTTTACGTTTAGTTTCAAGAAATGTGAAAAGACGCTACCTATCCATATCATGCTGTTAGAACTCAAAAGAAAAGTTTTAGAGGGGCTGTTAAGAACTTAAAAAGCAAATATCCCGATTCCACAGTGATTGTAAGCATGCTGTATGATCCAAATTCTGTAAATCTATTTAACAGAATAAAGACTGAAGTGAAATACCTTAAGACGAATAGAAACGATAAGTACAATTTGGAGAACTCAATTAATCACAATACAGTTTTTGACCCAACTATCGTTTCGCTAACAAAGTTAGCGTCAATCAAGGGGACGATTATTTATTAGCGAAAGGATTGTCGAGTCAAAAACTGTATTGTGATGAATTGGGTTCTCCAAATTATACTTATCAGTGCTTATCACATGTTCCAATCTTCACTCACCGAATAGAAACGACCTAGATATTATTGATTTACGACATAATTTTCAATTGTATTAATCTATGTATATGACGTATGGAAAAATAAAAAAACATTAATCTTAACAAACACTTTTATTTTATTCTAAGTGCATTAATACATTAAATATAAGCTTATTTAACATCATCTGAATTTATCCAAGAATTATGAGATTGATCAAAGCCTGCATGTCTTCAAGAAGGTATGTTACTCGATTTGTGAAATGCACACTAACAATCTTGAATAATTCTGTTGACCAGCGAGGTGTATATCCCTTTTAAAATAGAGATTTTGCTTTACTTATACGTACATTACCCACTTTGAATTTATTCTGATCAAACAGTTTAATATTTCAGTAGACTTTTTAAGGATAGCTGTCTTTAGGCTTTACACCAGTTGTTCCATGAATGGTTGAGATGTAGGCAGCTGTAACATCAGGTAGTGTATTAAGCCATTTGTAGGAACCGAGTAAATTGAAGTTTTTATATATCTTTTCTTTTACGGCACGTGTGACTCTTTCTACTATTGCAGCCTTCTTCACACTATAAGTGTTGTAGTGATTAATGTTGTATTTTTTCATCAAGGCATTAAACTTGGAGGTTAGAATTGCTTACCAAGATCAGCCTTGATGTTGGTAGGAGCTGTACTATTAGCTAAAATATCAGTCATAGCTTTAGTCACCTCTTTAGCATTTTCAGATTTAAGTGGGCGAGTCCACACATACTTGTGTATACTAATGTATCTACCAGTGAACAAACGAGAGGTTTTAAATATAAACATCGACATCGTGGATCAAGATTCAGTTCCTGTAAACTCTCAAGGTGAAGAGGTTTGAAGGCTTGAAGCTTAAGAATCTTGCTTAGAATGCTAGTTTTTTGGGACATAAAAGCAAGTGAATCTACCAAAACCCATTTAGTACAGCCAACCAGTTCAAAGCGTACACTTCGATCCGATAATAATGAGTTCCTTAAAAGTCTTGGTTATCATGTCAAAACTATAAATATTCAAAGACCCCGAGTTTGACCATTCCATCGACCGAAAAGAACTTCTGTCTTACTATTCATCAACTAAGTCATTTGGTAACAGCGATGAAGTTGAAATAAACATCAATCAGCAAGACGTATGTGTATGTCTAGCAGAGTCAGATCTAATAATCGAAGGTGCTCTGGAACCTCTAGCAGTACAAAATGCTGTTGGCGAGTGTCGTATGGCAAATAATGGAGGAGCAGCTCTGTTTGAATCGAAGACCTATAAATTAAATAACATTGAGGTGGAACGAGTACGAGACCCATACACCACAAGAACCATCAAAAGTCTGCTTTCGTGTAGTAAGAATGAAGCCTAATCTTTTAGCAATGCTGGGTTGAATGTATTGTCAGATCACATCACCTTAAACGATAAGTTTCACATGCTTCTACTTCTTTGGTTCCTCTCCAGTTTCTTCAATCACTTTAAACGAGTTCTCTGTGTTAAACATACTTTCCGATTTACAAGAGTTTGTCAGTGGCTATTACAGTGGTACAGCAAGATCAAAAATTACTGTAACTAACATGTTTTTTGCAGCAAAAGCAAAATATGTATTTCCAAACGATAAAATGACGTTGAATCTGATGGATAAAATTGCAAAAGACACATCTATATTTCTCACTTATTGCAAGTGGGACATATAAGAGCTACCACCGCTCAGAGATATCAATAAAGAGGTGTGGTCTGTTAAAACTGCAACAAACTTAGAAAGACCTAGATATGTGATTATAGCTTTTCAAACAGAACTAAATGACAACGTAAGCAAGAATAGTGACTTCGATAACATCGGTATGGTAGATCTACAAGTGTTCCTAAATTCAGAATGCTATCCTTATCAATCTATCCATATGGATTTCGAGAAATATAAATATGTTGAAGCCTACCAGATGTTTACAGATTTTCAAAAAAGATGGTATAAAAACATGCTAGAGCCTCTCATAAATTATGATGAGTTTAAAGATCTAGCTCTATTTTTAATCCACTGTCAACACCAGAATGAGTCAATCAAGTCTTTAAAGGCGGACATCAAAGTGGAGTTTATAAGTAAAGACAATTTTCCTAATAGAACCAGAGCTTACTGTTTAGTTATTCATGATTGCGTATTTGAATATAAACTTACTACTTACTATATAAACTTACTACTTACTACTTACTAAAATTACTGGTATCGTAAGAGCTATTATGTAATAATTTAATATGTAAGTCTTGTGAACCAAATCAATAAACTAATTGTTTTATTTTTAATTACATTTTCTTTGACATGTAAGTAAGCGCTATTATGTAATAATTTAATATGTATGTTTTGTGAATTAACCCTAATAAATTAACTGTATTAAAATAAGTTGTTTTATTTTTAACCTTAAACGATATCTTTCCCAGTTCAAATAATATGCTGTAAACGCAGACTCGCATGTAACCGTAAACATTTAGTTATAGTAGTTATCTACAGGAGTATAACGACACCAAACAGCATGCCTCTACACCAATTAGTAAAAAAAGTTGGTTTGCGTATGCGCTAGCTGTCATATTTGGAATATATTCATCGAAACGTGTAACATGACACCAAACACCATACCTCTAAACTAATTAATACAAAGTTACCTTGCGTATGCGCTAACCACCATATACGTCATTACACGTGAAATCGAAATGAGAGCTCCTCTTATCTCAAATGCTCAGGTCAGGTCAGGTAAAATTTCACTTCTTCCTATTTTCATATTAACATTCCTTATCTTTGACGCCATCTTGGATTACGTCAGCTCAGGTTAGAACTATAGTGACCCTCTATCCAACCACCATCTTGTTTAGGCTCTGTAACGTCACACGCATGCGTATTGGCCTGGTAGTGGAGCAGTTCCGGTGGTGGTTCCAGAACCCCCATTCTATATCTGCTGAGGCGCATACAAAATCGTGACCAAGGGACTTAAGCTGGTCACTCCGTATGAACTGCACCCTGACATTAAAAGGGAAGTAGTATCTAGGCTGTTCCTAGTGCTCCTAGACTCTTGGGTAGAAAATCTAGCAGAGACAACCGTCAAGGGATTTATCATAGAGGAATTGATAGCAGCGGCAAGAAAAATGAAACGAGGCAATGCAGCCGGCCTGGACAAGCTACCTGCTAAAGCCATAAAACAGGTAATTGATCACCAGCCACAATGGATACTGGCAGTTCTTAATGACCTACTAAAAGAATAAAAGTTCCCAACCGACTGAAAGGTAGCCAGGGTAGTGCTGTTACCAAAGGGAAAAGAATGCATGGGGGAACTGAAATTCAGACCAATATGCTTAGTGAACGCCATTAGTAAACTCTATGAGGATCAGAGCAGAAATTGCAGCAAAAGGGAACTAGCACGAGAACCAGTACGGCTTCAGGAGTGGAAGATCTACTATCCAGTCTGTGTAGAGCAACTATGAAACTCTGGAGAGACCTAGTGCGTGTTACTTCTTCTTGATGTCAAAAATGCATTTAACACCGCCTGACCATTGGAGAACTGAGGCGCAGAAACATATCAGCATATTTGGTGAACACAGTATCGGACTACTTGAAAGATCGTGGAGTAGTTTGTAACAGAGGTGAGGTGATTCCGCACGGATGGGCGTCCCGCAGGGCTCTGTCCTGGGACCCACCTTGTGGAATTTCCTCTAAGATGAAGTGCTGGGGGTAGCACCCGTTTGGAACGGCTAGGACCATAACTTTTGCTGCTGACCTCGCATTAGTGGTGGCCGCCGAGGATGAAAAGTCGCTGATAGCGCAAGCAAATGAATGTCTCAGGAGAATCGGTGGCTTAACCAGAAATAGGAGTTGGAACCAAGTAAACCAGAGGCCAGATTCTAAAAGGCTGGAGAGACCGCAGCAACATCTGCTTCAACATAAGAGACTCGCAAATAAAACCAAAAACCACTATAAAGACCTTTGGTGGTTCAGCGGTAAGAACGTGTGCCTCTGAACCGAAGGGTACTGGGTTAGATTCCAGGGTACTCCTTTCACTTTTTCAGTACAAATTGTAATATTAACATCAACCGAGGTTCTGGCATTGTATTTGAGCAAGTTGAATGTCTGTACGTTCCGCCCTTTGGAGGTGGCGTAAATCGGTCGGTCCCGTGTCCATACGATGTTGGGCACGTTAAAGATCCCTACCCCCCTTACAGAAAGGCAAGGGTTCGGCAGAATTTCCAGGATAAAGAGGTGAAACTGCTTGCTGGCGTCGGTGATTGGCTATAGTCGCGGAAATAAGCCGACGTTAAAGACACAAAAAAACACACACAACCACTATAAAGCTACAAAGAGAAGAAAGGGTACAAATCCACCAAGCTAACCAAGCCGGCAAAGTCGCTATAAGGGAATTCACAATGGAAAAGTAGCAGGAGGAGTGAAACAGTAACACCGAAATGAGACAGTGTACAAAGTCTTTAATAGGTGACCTGACGGCCATGGGTGAAGTGCGAGCATGGGAAAGTGGACTTCTGGCTGACACAGATACTTTACGGGCCATGGATCTTTTGGCTCTTATAATAAGATAATGGGACTCGATACATCTGACATTTGCGTGTATTGTATAAGTAGTGCGGATTCGGTCGAGCCTGTGATTTTTGAGTGTCGAGATGGCGTGACTTAAGAGAAGAAATATAGGAGAAAATAAGAGCCAAACTCACTACAGGAAATATACTACCAAAAAAGATTGAATCCGGGGTAAGCTGGGATATAGTCCATAATATGATGGTCGATATTCTTAAACAAAAGAAGCTGGAAGAAAACGAGAGATACCAGAGGAATATCCGCATATAAGAAAATAAATAACGACGAAACGACCTGAATCAGCCTGTGAATATCAGAAAATGATGAAACAGGCTAGCCTGAAGGCTGGGCCAGACGGGTTTTAGTCGGAGCACCAACCGATACTGGGAGATGCATTAGAAGCCATGACCCAGCATCCTTCTACAACCGGTTTCCCCACAAAAAAAAGTGTACCTAAATCAGCTTCCAACGTTACTGTAAATAGAGGAAATTGCTTTTGAGAAAGAAAACTTTGTAAATAAATTTTTATTTTGTATAGTTCAATTCCACAACTTTTTAATACCTAACTACTTAAATTGCGAGAAGGAACCCAGAATTTGTTGGACATATTCAGAGATGATATTTTTCTAACTAACCACTTTATTTGGAGGACGTATCCTTGGAGAAGGAAAGTGGTAGACCAAAAAAAAGAAGATTCCAGAAAATCCAGCTCAATCAATGAAGTCGGCAACTAAAATAAAGTGATAAAAGCTGCTGGAGACTGAAAGTCATGATAACGACGATAGTGCGACATTGCCTGTAAAGCTCTCAGATGGCAGTACACCTGTCAAACCAACTTTCACCTTCAACAATGTCGCCTTCTGTCGGGACTTTGATTTGTTGGGTGAAATTCAAGTAAACACTGGTGGGTATCGAGTCTAGAGGAACCCTGGGGAGAGTTGAGATCTAGGTGTGAATTACATCTGGAGATTGAGGCCGCCTCTGTGAGCTTCGAAATAGGCAAATGACCTCGCTTGGATGCTGCTCGCGAGCGGGACTTCATGATACCGCCTCGAGTCAAACATTGACGGACGTCGAGTCTAGGCGAACTCGAAGAGAGCTTATCTTTTTTATGCTTCGAGAAAGGCCATCGACTTCACTCAGATGGCAGTACACCTGTCAAGCCAACTTTCACCCTCAAAAAAAAAAGATCGACTCCCGCAAAGAGCTGGATTTGTTGGGTAATTTTTAAGCAATTTGACGTGAACCACAATGGCCCCAAGGTGGCGATGAAGGGACTGGAACACATTGGATCTAATCTATTATAATAGTCGAACATTTAACTTTGCAACAAATTTAAAAGAGCCGCTAAAATCAGCGAGCCATAGTTGCGCCAAAAAGGTGACATTGGCTTTGACACTAAGGACGAACTACTTAAATAAATGTTTTACTTGAAATACTGTTAGTGCAATCTTCAGTTGGGTAATATCTATGTGTAGTAACTGAACATGAATTGGTGTCCTCAAAGGTAACCCTAAATATAGTTACAATGATTAGTCCACAAGTGTTTTGTATGTAGGACAAATTTTTATTTTTGTTTAGCCGCTTAGCTGTTCATTAGCTTTTAATTTTAGCAAATTAGTTTCCTGTTGATTACTTGTTTAAAAACATAAACTAAATTACACCTACCTGTAATACTTTTTTATAATTATTTTACAATTTTGAAGTAACAGACAGTGCCTTATCACTTCTTATCACTTCTGGCGAAACTGTAAATTTAGTAGACACCCTCTTTCGGGTGACAGACGCAGATGTCGGGTGGACTTGTGGTAATTAGATAATGAGATTCAACTCCCTGTCTTTATAGAACTTCGCCAATCCATTATTGCCTATGCCTTCATTTTCCTAATTTTCTAGTCGCTGATGGTTACATTATTTTTGATGATCAAAAATTATTATTGGTATTTTATGGAAGAATAACCTGTCAGTGATTAATTAGTTCAATATTTCGCAGAATTGGTAGTCCTTGTCTTTTTATAGACTAAAACCACACAAATATTTTGAGAAGTTTTCACTACTATGTTAGTGTAATAATAATTTGGAATTTCCAAAATAAAATGTGTGCAAAAATATTGTCTAAATAAAGTTACGTTGGTACAAAACATGTGCCAGCAGATATGAGGTTTCTTAAATAATAGCTTCGACATGCCTAGCAAACGTTTCGGATTAGAAATATATTGTAAAATATTTGATAAGTATTTCCAAACATAACATTACTATGATTTAAATTTTATTCAAATGTAAACACTAAATACTATTTTCGAGAACGTTTCAGATTGTAGATGTAAAACCATTGTATATATATATATATATATATATATATATATATATATATATATATATATATATATATATATATATATATATATATATATATTATATTATATTATATTGAAGCTACTAAACTGAAAAAATTAAGTTGAACGTTGAATATTTAACAGCTTGATCTAACCCTAATGACAAATTTTAAATAAATTTTTAAGTTGCTCCAGCTTTTCTTTATATTAATATTAATCCTGCGTTTTGGTATCTGCCTAAATTGTAGGGCACATAAATATTCCCTTTTTTATTGCCTATCATCTATTGTAGTTATCAAAAAAGGAATGCAGATTTTACAAATCAGTAGATAAAGTTAAAAAACCTAATGCAACAAGTGCGTTATAGTAGTGAATTTTCATTAAAATGTGTGTAATAGGAAAGATGTCTTTTAATAAAATCTGACATTAAATTCGGTCACCAGTATAACCCATATAGTAGAAGAAATGTAGCATATTCCGTCAAAATAACCTTATTGTTTGAGAAAATACAAGCGTTTCGCCAAAATAAACTTAAAATGTTCCTGAATTAACTGGTCCCATTTTCCTAGCCAACGAACCTCGTTAAGCTTCTACCCACATGCCAAGATAATTATTCACAAAAAGCTTTCCGACAAACTGTCCAAAAAAAGTATTGCATGAAAATTTGCAAACAATTTTCCACTTACATTTATTATTTAATTACCAAAATTTCACAAACATCTTACAAAAAATAATTTCTACGTATAAAAAAAAATCCGCGAAAACTGGCTAAATGTTTTTTCACACAAAAATTTGCTAAAAGAATACATAAAATTCAAATTATATACCTAATCTGTAATCAAAATAATAAAAAAAGGAAACGTAAAAAACTTTTTAACTGTTCACTGAAATCTGAATCAATGGAAATAAAGAAAAAGATAAGTGGAAAGATACTCATATTTTCATCACTTTAAAGTTTCATTTGACATTCGTGCAAACACTATATTTATATATTATAAAAATATAAACATAAATAATCCTATCAAATTAATTATTTCTCACCATTTTTGTACCAAAGTTGATTTTAATAATTAAATATTTTTTTCGAAAGTTCGCTAAATTATCACGTAATCTGATGGTTTACTAGAATTGAACAAAAAAACTGATAATAAAATTTAAACTGATCCCCACATAAATTATGGTATGCAATTATAAATGTAAATATTTCAGAAACTATACTTCTGGGGAGTGTTAAACCAAACTTGAGTCACTTCTGAAACACAAAATATCTTCTCCCCAAAGCTAGACTCTTAAACCATAAACTCTATACCTGAAACTGCTACCAAAGCATCGGAGAAAGGGCCTATTTGAAATGAGTTTGTTGCAAATATTTTGGTAAAATATAGGACAATGGCCGTTGAAGCTGAAACTTAAGGCTTTGTAAAACTTACTTCTTGCGACATTTTCTCTATATAACCTGTATTTTGGTTAGGTTTTTTGTCTAAAAGTTGCCAATTTTGATGTTTTAATTCGCGCTTTTTGGCGTTTTGACCAAAAAACTATACAATTTTCTAAGTAAGTTTTCTGGTATTTCTGGGCGTTTTTGCACCTCAAAAAATTTCAATTTAGATTAAACAGATTAAATAATCTGTGTCTGTAGTATACAATAGATTTTGCTATCAATATAAAATATTTTGGTTTTGTGCGTTCCTCTGGTCATCAGTGGCACGCAAAGGCTTTTTAATCCTATAATTATTTTTTCTTTTAACTGAGAAATCTAAGTTTGGTATATATATACCATTTGCATATCATCTGATATAATATAAAGCTCTTTACCAAATTTGGCTGTCCAAACTGTGTTCTTTTTGGAAATTTTCGATAGAAAATCAGAAGCTATCCCGTAAAATCTGGTCAGATTTTCCTGGCTAACAAACTTATCCAAGCCACAAAAAGAAAGTACTTACCGAATTTCATTAAAATCCACTAATTATTTTTTCACTTGTGTTAGGTGTTACTGATAATAAAAATGTTATTACTCACTTTATTTGATTCCCACAAAAAAATTTGGTGTTACTGAATAGAGAATTGGATTAGCATTAAAAAGATGTATCTTACTACCGAACATCGAATTTCAAAATTTCGAAGGGGTAGCTACCGTTTGAAGAGGTATAGGGGTGAGATTTTAATATCAAAGAGTTAGCTTTCGACAATACAAATTGACTGTTTTTAAAATTTTCCTCAATAATGGTCACTTTCAATTTTATTGAATCTATGCAATATTTTATATACACAGTCTATATTGTCATTAAGCGACATATGCAATATTCGAAGACTCATTTGTGTTGAATAATGTTCCAAGTTTTCCAAAATGAGATTTCACATAATTTCGAAAATGTCTCTCCTGAAATTCATTGTTGTTATAAAAAAACGCTAAGGGTTAAATAGAATAAACAAGTATGGTAATAATAAATAATTTTATCTTTGAGTAAGTTTAAGTAGTATCTCTAATCAAAAAAATGTCATGTTTGAGAGAAAAAAGTCAGACATTTTAAGGTAAATGGTATATAAAAATTAACCAATTAAAGTCATCATCTTTATGTGTATGCAGAGAAAGGGATAACATTGAAAGTTATCCATCAGCCGCCAACTAAATTCAAGATAAATACGTTGAAGCAGGTCCTATGATGTGACTAGAATTAGGTAAGTTATGTTATGTACCACAAAACTTATGAAAATTGGCTTTTAGCGCATTTCCTGCGTCCCGACTTTTTTTTAAGATTTTAATGGTGGTGGTACGCTGAATTCACACCGATAAGAATACGGTGGGTCAAAAAGCAAAGTTACATACATTATCTGAAAAACCGTTAACTGGAAAACATTGACAGTAACATTATTAAATCAGGCATCTTCAATGAGACTACTGTACCAAATTTTTCATTAAGTTCTTTCTGAAATCTGTCAGGGCCGTACGTGGGTAAATCAAACCCACACACACAAAAATTCACCGATTTGGATGAAGTTTGGCAGGAACCGTTCCTCTATATATACCTTAAATAAGTTTGCTAACTAGCCCGATCATACTAGTTTTTTGGGAAAACTTTAAATTTTCTTCGAAAAATTTGTGTATCTTCAAAGCTGTTTCAAGAAAATTTGGTAAACACATTGCCTGGATAGAGGCTATAATACCCACATAATTTCCGTAACCCGCTTATAGTGTTTACACTCTTCATTATATATATATATATATATATATATATATATATATATATATATATATATATATATATATATATATATATATATATATATATATATATATGTATATATATATATATATATATATATATATATATATATATATATATATATATATATATATATATATATATATATATTATCAAAAAATTGTGGGAAAGCCGTCAGTTGTAGAATAAAACTCTTTATTATAGGCCGAGCTTTCCGGAAAATTTATTCCTTTCTTAAGGCTACAACATGGAAAGAAAAAAAGTTTACAATTTATTTGGAAAAAATATAAAAGTTTAAAATATTTACATATAACATGAGTTCTACTAAACATAATTCTCAAAGATATATTAATTTTCATTCAGATCATTTATTTAAAACTAAAATTAATATTTTATTAGGTTTAAAAAATAGAATATTACAGATATGCCATCCTTCCTTCCACGAAAAAAACTTAAGAAAACTTTTAATATTTTTGTTAACAACTCTTATCCTCCCAAACTACTTAATAAACTTTTATACAATTCAAACAATCACCATTACAATACAAGACAATCTCTACAAACAGTATCAAATTTATCTGACAGATATAACACCCATATAATTTCATCTAACTTTTTTTACATATCAATCCCATACATAAAAAGTATTTCCAATAGGTTAAAGTTTATATTTAAAGATGAAACCAATTTTAAAATAACGTTTCGATATTCCAAAACAATTAATAACATTTACAGTAAACTCAAAAGTAAGGATGAAATTTCCAAAGTGTCTGGAGTGGTATATTGTATTCCATGTAATAATTGTAGTTTAAGATACATTGGCCAAACAAGCAGAGTCCTTAAAGATAGGTTAACACAGCACAAAAGTGACATACGTTTACAAAAAAGAACTTGCGCTCTGTCAGAACATAATCTCGACACTGGCCATAATATAAATTTTAGTAATGTTTCTATTTTACACTGTGAAACCTTAAGTAATAAAAGAATGTGTTTAGAAGAATTTGAAATTACTTTTAACGACAATTGAATATACTCAATAATAATAATAATTTTAGAAATCACTACCCACCCCTATTTATATTTCCTAGACAAAAACAAAAAACAAATTTATTTAGACAATAGTTAGCTTTGTATGTCAGTTTGGCACTTTTCGACTTCACTCAAATTCATAAAAAGGTTTTCTTTTCATGTTTGTTATTACATAATTAGTTTAGTAGAACTCATGTTATATGTAAGTATTTTAAACTTTTATATTTTTTCCAAGTAAATTGTAAACTTTTTTCTTTCCATGTTGTAGCCTTGAGAAAGGAATAAATTTTTCCGAAAGCTCGGCCTATAATAAAGAGTTTTATTCTACAACTAACGGCTTTCCCACAATTTTATGATAAATAACACTATTACCGTCATAAAAATGTAATACTATATATATATATATATATATATATATATATATATATATATATATATATATATATATATATATATATATATATATATTGTGTGTGTGTGTGTGTTTTGTTTGTTTCTTTAACGTCGATCTATTTACGCGTCTATGGCCAATCACCGACGCCAGGGACCAGTTTTACCTCACTATCCTGGAAATTATATTATTTCTTCGGCGATACGTATACTAAATATTTTATTCTGCGATACTTAGCCTTTTTAATCTCCCCAATATGTTTGCGTTTCTTTCTAATTTAACATCTTAATAATTGTGTACCATATCTCTTCACACCGGTTATATGAATATACGCAAAAATCCATCTGTATTGTGATAAGTTTTCGCATTGTAGATAAAACACGTTTAACGCTAATAAACAAGGCACATAACACAAATTTTATTAGGTATTTATTTATATGTATTTTTTTTAATTGGAATGCGTGGTGGATTAAAATAAATTTACTTCATTTTACCTTTTGTAATAACAGGGAACTTTGTAGAAGCAGTACTATAAATTACTCTGCTGACTGGTCTAGTTTTTAATGGCCATAATGTCATCGTACATTTGCATCGTACCGAACAGCTTCAAATCCAATTACACACAAACTATTCTAATTTTAAATGAGATTTTGAAATCTTAATTTGAATATTTCAGACTCTGTAATTGATGATGTGTAGAAATGCAAGATATTTCTGCCTTTATATACGCAAGGGCGTGCGGTGACATTTTAAATAAGGGAAGCAATTCTCAGAAACTTACCTATTTGTAGTGTAACTCAATTCTTCTGTCGTTTTTGGCAAATTTGTCAATAATGTCATCATAAAATTGTGGATTCTGGGACATTTCCTGGACGAGGTTACTTTCAATTGACAAAATTGAAATTTGAGAAAGTCTTTCCTGTCCTGTTGAATTCTTAACAAAAACTCTTGATACGTTTCAATGTAGAAAAATTTCTTTCTACAGATGCACTAGTAGCAAGAATTCTTAATACTAATTCACATAATTTGAACACTTCAGAATATGCATGTTCCAATTTTAATTGTTTTAATAAAGTTAAAAGTTCACTCGCGTTAGTTTTTGTGTCAATAACATCGGTTTCATAAATGACTGTAAGTTCTGATCGTAATAAGGCTTTGTCAAAATAATGTCCATAGTGGTGAAATAATGATTTGAATGAATCTTCTGAGAAAGGTATCCCTTTAAATCCTCCAAAATTACACAATTCAAGAAATTTAAAGTCACTGAGAGGATCAAATCTGCAGTTAATTTGCTGCTGAATTTGATCTATGATTTCGTAGAAAAGGCGGCGATAAGAAGTTTGAGGGTCTCCCACATTATCAGTGCGCAGACGCTTTCTTCGTGGCTCCACTTCTCCTAATTTATTTGTTTTTTGCCAGAACTTATGAAATTCTTTCCTTTTTTGAATTATAATGGATTTAAATTCACTAATTTTTTTCAGGCAAAAACCAATGTCATTTGTTTTACATTGCAATATGTTAAATACATTATCTGAAAACGGAAATAATTCTGAAAATATATTAAGTAAAAAATTAAAATTAAAGTCTCTCTTCACCATCCAAAAATCCTCTAGAACTATTTATTGTTTCTGCGTCCCAATTTTTGCTATTTTCCATATTATTTTCAAAAAGTTCAATTAACGATTTCACGGTGTTCAAATATAGTTAACACAAGCCTGCCGTTGTAGTTCCATCGGGTTGCAGCTACTTTGGGTAAACGTTTTTTAACCATTGAGTCTGAGGCTTGTGTGCGCTTCGTAGATGTGGAAAAAAAGCAGCCATTCCACTTAGGGTAGCAAAAAACACTTTATTCTTTAATATGATTTATAGATTGGGATAAAATTAAATTTAATTTATGAGCAAAACAGTGTACAAATAAAGCACTGGAGAACGTTTCCCATACTTTAGCTTGAAGACCACCTAAATGTCCGGCCATAACAGCAGCCCCATCACAGCTTTGGGCAATTAATTTATTATCAGCCTCGTCAATATCTTTCATAATATTAAGCACAATTTTATATAGAGCGTTTGCGGTACGATCTTCTGTCACATTTTTAAAGCCTAAAACTCTTTCTTGTACACTCCCATCCATTTTTACGTAGCGTATTACTACAGATAGTTGACTAAAATTAGTTACATCGGTTGTTTCATCTAGAGCAATAGCAATGAAACGAGTCTGTTTAATTTTTGATTTAATTCTGTTCAAAATAATAGTGGCAGCGGCCGAAATTAAGTCATTCTGAATGCGATTTGTTGTCCCGCGAAAAACGTTAGACTGTTCCAAGTGATTTTTTAAACAAATATCGTACTTCGCTATTAAAGAAACTAGGTCTTGAAAGTTTCCTCTATTTGCAAATGTAGTTGTTTCGTCATGACCTCTGAAGCCCAATTCATGCTGACAAAGAAAACACACAACATCAATAAGTCTTTTTAATATGTTTCTGTTTTTATCAACCAATTCATTGTGTTGGCGATGACTAGTTTCTATCTGCTTGTCAACGGCGTGTTCAATTCGCGTTTTTCCAAAGACACTTAATTTTAAAATGCTCTGTAAATGCGCTTTAGACATAACATGTCTTTTTACTACTTTATGTAGATTATTCAAGTCGGAAAACCCACTTTTATTCCACACCCCCTTTTCAGTCACAAATAGACTACAAGGCCAACAAAACAGTTTATTCCTGATTTCACAACCCGTTAACCATTCATATTGTTTATAAGTTTTTTCGGCGTTGAAATGTCGAATACATGTTTTAATTCTTGTATTTGAGTTTTTTAGAGTAGGTTTAGGCCTACCTTTATTAATAATATCAAGTTTTTCAGCAAACTGTAAAGTTGAAAATCCTTTGGTCATCAAAAAACACACAACACAATCACCGTTATTATTACCACTTGTTTGTAAAGTTTGTAAATCACCTCCAACGCCGCTGTTAAAAGCTGATGAACTTGTAGCCATATTAATACTCGTAAAATGCCAATGTATTTAACTTGGCCGACTGCTTATATATGCGAAATAATGCGAGACATTCTCTTTCTGTGTGTAGCGGCTCTTCCCGGTAAAATACGTTCTAAAAATACACGTACACACGTCGAGCGAGCGAGCGTTTCTCCTCAAGTGGTCTGCTGACTACATGTATTTAATTGAAGGCATTGCATCCACTCGTCCACCCGTAGGATCAGGTTGTTGGCGGTAGCATTTACTGCGACGATGTCCTTGCGCTAAGAGCGGATATACAAACAAGTACAGTATGATGCATAATAAATAATCATGTGTGTGAGCTTGCGAATTAAACATTTTAATTATTAAATTAGTTCCAGAATTTGAAATTTAATATTTAAAATACAAAGGAGATTTTAAATATTGCGGGTTAACATAAATTATTTTTTAGTAAGTATGTAGTCGTTATTTTAAGGGATGCCTCCATGGACCGCACGCCACTATATATACGGTTTTCTTTGGTAATTAGAACTTGCGTTCTGGTAGTACATGTGGGGGACGGGTTTTCTGGTGATGATTAAGTTATTATATTGTCTCACAGTCACTTACTAAAACAATAGCTCTAGCACTGTTGTCTTTTTTTTTACTAATTAGCCATTTAAGCATGATTCATTACCTACCTTTAAAAACATATTACTCTCATAATAATTATTGTACTTATAACTTAAGCCTGAAGGGATTTCACTCATCTTAGTTATCACAGCTCAGAAGGTATTGAACTCAGTTTGGCCCCTTTTCAAGTTGTCGTGCTCTGAATGACAACGCAATACTTTGCACTGATACGTTTTTAAATTTCTTGTTTTATTTTTATTATTTGTGAGGGCTAAATTAGCTTGGAAAACAAAGGTGTTAAAATTTATTAATGTCTATAATTATTAGTGAATTTTCTTAAAAAAAATTCACTAATGAGGAGATCCCGACTTTTGAATTTTGAAAAAATTTCTTCAAATGAGCGCTAATTAGGCCCCCTAGAACACAGATCCAAGGTCAGTGTCGATTTTGATATGTTATATATATATATATATATATATATATATATATATATATATATATATATATATATATATATATATATATATATATGTATGTATGTATCACACCGATAACTCAGAAATAATAATTAAATTTGGTAAATAACTTCCTTTTGCAAGTAGCTTGGACAAGTTCGTTAGCCAGGAAAATCCGCCTAGGTTTTCCCGGAAAATTTTGTGTTTTATTTCGAAAAACATTATATCTCCGGAATTAACAAAGTAAGGGCAACCAAGTTTAGTACACTGGTTTAAATCATTAAGGGTAAGTTACCCAGCAAATTTTAGCTCTGTAGGTCAAAAAACAAAAAGTTATGGGAATTTAAAAAAAAATTGGGGTTTTCCTCAAAACGTCAAAGTTGCGATTTAAAACGTCAAAATTGGCAACATTTAGAAAATAACTTGAAATTACTACGGGATATGGAAAGAAAATGTCTCAAGAAGAATGTTTTATAAACCCTAAAGTCTTAGTTTCAACAGTCATTTTACTTTATTTTACTACAATGTTTCCAGAAAATTCATTTCAAATAGACCCTTTCTCTGATGCTTGCCAGTAGCCTTACCTATAGAGTTTATCGTTTAATGGTACATAATTTTTGACGAATTTTCGTAAAAAATCAATAAAGCCCATATATCTAATATCATACAAGATATAAAAAAAAATGTATACATTAATTATAGGGTGTCTTGAGCTACATCTTAAAAAAATATTTCCACAATCACAGGTGGCCCATACGTCGTTGGTGATACAATTTTTTTTTTAATCAAACATGCCTTATGTTATTGCATTTTCCATCGAAATATAATGCATGTTTGTAAGAAAAGAAATTCTGGACGCAGCAAGTACGTTATGGTAGCGAATTTTGATCAAATGCTTCATATTTGAATTGCTCAATTTGCTATTAACCTATAAGGTTGACCAAGAAACGAGTTTTTTCGGGAACACTTTAAGTTTACTTTCAGAAATTTGTGTATATTTTCAAACAATAAAGTTATTTTGATGAGACATGGCACATTGTTTTTACTATATAGGTTATACTGGTAACCAAATCTGATGCCAGCTTTCTTAAAAAAACACACATATTTGCTATTAAAAACATTTTAATGAAAATTCACTACTATAACGCACTTGCTGCGTGCAGAATTTTTTAAATTTTACTCTGAGATAAATTTTGGCTACAGGCAAATTTTTATTAAAACAGTACTAGGAACCAGATTTTCCTTTTTACTGTAATTAATTACTTGCTTGATATAAACCCATATTAACAATGGTAGTCCTAGATGTTTGCTACACCCTGTACAATATTATGCATTTTCAACCACAATTTGGTTATGAGGTATCTCGAGAACCGAAAGAAAAATTATTGGGATGCCAGAAATCTGTTTGCTTTAGTTTCTTTGCAATAACAAACTCAAATAAGGTTTTTTTTTTTATTTAATATTATTGGCTGCGGCATCTCAGGCCATTAGCACATTTTTCCCATCATTCTATATATTTTTAAATTTTCCAGACAGAGTCAACTTGGCTCGCCCGGGAATCGAACCCGGGACCTCTCGCTTAGCAGGCTGGCACCTAGCCACCTGCGCCACGAGGGCGTCCAAATAAGGTTGTAGAGGGGAATTAGCTTCTTGCTAGATCCTACTGTAGTGTCAATATTAGACATCATAACAAAATCACCTTGTTTATATTTATTTGCTTCTTTATGATATTTGTCATAATAATTCTTGGAAATACTTTGAGCTTCTGCAATGTTCTTAGCTGCCTTTTCATGTAATTCATCTAAATTGGTTGAAATATCGGTGCCATTAATTGTTTCCAGTGCTCTACATAAATTATCGTCTATCTTTCGTACCTGGTTTCTTCCAAATAAGAGTTTAGCAGGGGTTTCTCTAGTGGTCATACTTATTGAATTATTAAAGCAAAATTCTGCGTCTTTCAAAATGTTACCCCAACATAGATTTTTTTGATTTTGCAACTTTGCCAACATTGGCGTAAGAGTACGATTTATGCGCTCGATTTGTCCATTTGCTCTGGGCGCACCTACTGCAATGAGAATATGCTTAATATCCTTCTGTATACAGAACTCTTTAAAAACTTGTGATGTGAAACAAGTACCTGTTAGAAATTATTTGTACTGGTTTACTATAGGAATCAAAATAAGTCTGAAGGTGGTTAATCACCTCTTTTGCCTTTGTACCCTTACATGCAAAAAATTTGACAAACTTGGTAAAACCGTCAATTATTTCAAATATGTATCTGTTTTTATTTTTTGAAATTCCTAATGGGCCATAATGATCAACATGTAGTGTTTCAAACGGCAAGTTGCCCTTAGGAACATTATTCAAAAATCCTTCTTTTTTGCCAAACTTGGGATTGTACTGTATACATTGCAAATAATTTTCAATATGGTTTTTAACTTTTGCTTTCATTTAAGGAAAAAAGTAACTTCTTTGAATTAGTTCTAAGGTTTTATGGATCCCGAAATGACCCATGCCATTATGGTACTGGTACAAAACTAAATGTTCCATATCTTGTGGTACATAAAATAAAATCTCTCCACTTACGTTCATTTTATAAACTAATCCGTTGCGCAACTCATAACTTGGATGCTCTACAGTTTCTAATAACTTGCGGATTTCAGAAATGTCAGGGTCAGTGACCTGCTTGAGAACTAGCGTTTGCTCGAAGGAGTTCCCTTCTAATACTAAAATAGACTGTACTCTACTCAATGCATCTACATGCTTCATGCGCACATTTGGCCGGTGCTCTATGGTATAGTCATAATTTTGCAAGATAAGGCACCATCTCATAATCCTTGGGATAATATCTCGTTTTGCTAGGGTAAGGCGGAAACTGTCACAATCTGTAACGATCTTGAACTGGATTCCCTGTAAATAAACATGGAACCTTTTAAGAGAATTTACAACGGCTAATGTCTCCAGTTCGTAACTATGAAAACGAGATTCATAATCACTTGTCCTCTTACTGTAGTAAAATACAGGATGAAACTTACCATCGTTTTGCTTCTGTAAAAGAATACTACCATAACCCACAGCGCTAGCATCACAGTGTAATTCCGTTTCAGCATGCGGTGAGTAGATGGCTAAAATTGGTTTACTCATCAAACTTTCACGTAAAATCTCGAAAGACTCCAATTCTTTTGCTTCAAACCTAAATTTTGTTCCTTTCTTCATTAAATTATATAAGGGGCTTGCAATACTAGCAAAATTGCAAATAAAGCGACGGAAATAGCTAGCCAGACCCAAGAAGAACTGTACCTGTTTAACATTTTGTGGTATTGGATAATTTTTAATAGCTATAACATTGTCATCATTCAAAGTGATGCCCTGCATGGTGATTCTATAACCTAAGAAATCTATACTTTCTTGCAAGAAGTAGCATTTTTCAACTCTCAACTCTAACTAATTATTAACCATAAGGTTAAATACCTCAGAATATCTAAATTCTCTTCAATCGTTGCAGTAGCGATAAGTAGACTATCAGTCTTCTACTTTTAATAAGATCCATGAATATTATATTAATATATCGAGTGAACGCACTTGGACTAGAGCTAAGTCCGAACGGCATCTTGCAAAATTAGTATTGGCCAGAAGGCGTAATAAAAGATGTGCACTGCCTCGACTCTTCAGCAATTTCAATGTGATAAAAAGCATCCTTAAGGTCTAACTTGGTTAAATAACGCTTATTTTTTAAACAGTCTACATACATGATCATCAATCAAAGGTAGTGGGAACTGATCCCATAATACATATTTGTTTAATGTTCGATAATCAACACACATACCTGTTTCACCATTTTTCTTTGGTATCAATACTATTGGTGAAGCATATGGAGAATTACTTTCACGAATTATCTGTTTCTTCATTAGGTCATCAAGAATACAATCCAGTTTGTTTTTCTGAAAAGGATACCCTCCTAGGACGACTAAAAAATAGTTGAATTTTAAGCAAATTCAATTGCAGCTGATAATAAGTTACATGCCTTGCAGGTCTTTCAGGCAAAACACAAATTTTTAAAAATATCAGAAACCTTATGCATTACAAAGCTGTCTAAGTCCGAATTGATATGCAAATCATCTTCTAATGTTGTTACGTCAGCAACAATCAGTAATACTTCATTTGATAAAAAATCTAAATGATAACTTTTGGGCACAATCTTTACTTCATTCTTTCTGAAAATGACCTCCTCAACTGAATCACCAAAAATGAAATCTCTACCTAACAGAATTTTACAGGGCATGGTTTGTTTAGGTACGACATAAAACTTAATACTATGAATATACCCATCAATAACGACATTTTCTGCATAACATCCTAAAATCTCTAATTTGGATTGATTGATACCAGCAAAAAAAGGAATTTTTAGTATCTGCACTAATGTACTCACATGGCACTAAATCACAACACAGTAGTGACACAGGACTACCAGTGTCTAACATGGCTACTTCTGTTTTGTCCAATGTCTTCAAGTGGGCACTACAACGTATGTTGCTGGCCAGGTCTCACTTCAACTAGCATGGTTGTTGAATCAGGTCTTGGTTTTGCGGCTGACTAGGAGCTCTCCTGGGGCAGCTTCGTACTTGGTGTTGACTGGAGCCACACTCAAAGCAACTCCCTGGAATTCGCTTCGGCTTGTCACAATTGGAAGCTAGGTGTCCTTCATTGTTGCAGTTGAAACATCTAAAGTTCACTTGCATACGCCTTTGTGGTGGTGGTGGCTTATAAGATGGCTTATGTGATGAATAAGCTACCGCGTTCTCTCTTTCGGACACATTTTTCATAGTATGATGCATATCGTCCAACGTTTTGAAATTCTGCATGCGTGCCCATGTTCGTAAAACAGGGTCATCGATGGCGTCTATTACATAGTCAATCATTTCCTCTTCATCTATGCCGGCATTGTTACCTAAAAGCACTTTGTCATAAAAATAGTCTGCAAAACTTTCGTTTTTCTTCCACTGGCCTTTTTCAAAATTGCTCCGTAACGTTACTCTGTCTGCTCTGGAAGAAAACATCTTCACCATTTCATTCTTCAAGGTCTCCCAATCCATTGTCACAAAGTCTAGCTTGGACTGCAACCAGTCTTTTGCCCGCTCTTGTAATTTTCCGATGGTAACAATTTGCATTATGGTGTCAGGTACATTATAAACTGACTGTACCGCGTCTAACCGGTCAAGCCACATGCGGACATCTTGGCCTTGCCCTCAAAAATCAGGAATAAGATTTGCGATCTCGGAGTTCGAGATCTTCGGCACTTCTGGAACAGTATTGGGGCCCTGAACAACTGTTCAGGGCCCCAATACTTGTTGACGCACTAGAGTTGCTCGTACAGCAGCATTGACTGCGGCATTAACTAAGTCATCCACCGTAATGGCTTCATTATTTATACTGACTTCACTTCCATCACTCCTACCCGAAGCATTATTGGCAGCTATCTTCGAAAAATCTTGGGCATCATCTGCTTTACCAAAATCCATATTGCTTTTCACACAAACTCACTGTTGAAATCGGAAATCATGAACCTGTACCACACACCTGAGATTGTAGGGAGTCCGGGGTGGTTCAGGATAAGAAATAAATACACACAGATTGGCTTTTACTTCTGTATTCACAACTAAAAAACTCGTAACTTCGTAACTCTTCCGTCTTGCAACCTAAAATTAGAGAGGCGTCTCTCGATCCTACAAAACGTCATGCTTCAAAAACTTACAACTGACTGACGTACATAATTGACATGTACAGGCGGACGTATCCTTAACTGGCGCCAAATTTAAACACAACAATATATTTATTTTTAAGCAAACTGGTTAGTGCAGAGTGATCCGTCTCAATCGTAAACTGGTTTCCAAGTAAATAAAACCTCAATTTTGTTACGTAGAAGATTATACTTGCCAATTCAAGTTCTGTCACACTATACTTCTTTTCATGAGACTTTGTTGTTCGCGAAATGAAACAAATTGGTACTTCAATTCCCTCTCTCTCCTGTAATAATACACCTGCTAGCTTTTGTGCTGAGGCATCTGTTTTTAAAATGAACTGTTTTGTATAATCGGGCTGATAGATTTTCAAATTCTTGCAAAATTCTGATATGATGGTCTGGAATGCATCTTCCCTTGTATGGCTCCAGTTCCATTTTACACCTTTCTTAAGAAGTTCCAACAATGGGTATAATTTCTCACTAAGATTTGGAATTAATCTTTTAAAATAGTTTATCATTCCGATAAGTCTCCTTAGTGTTCTTAAATTGGTTGGCCTTTTAAAATTCCTGATGGCTTCCACTCTTTCCGGATCCATTTAGATTCCTTCTTCAGTTAGCTTGTAACCCAGAAATATTATTTCTTTTTGGAAGAATTTGCACTTTTGAATGTTAATCTTTAATCCAGCCTCATCTAGTTCCCTCGGAACGATTTCTAGATGTCTTTGGTGGTCTTTCTCTTTGCTGTACACTAATATGTCGTCAACGTAGTGTACAACAAATTCCTCATATTTGTCTAATATGTGATGTAGTGCCTTGGTAAGAGCTGCACAAGCGGATTGAATCCTGAACGGCACTACTGAAAATCTATACACAACACCATCAACTATGAATCCTGTATAGTCTCGACTATCTACATTTAGTGGGATTAACCAAAAACTATGTTTTAGATATATTTTTGAAAATACCTCTTCCGAAAATCGAATCAATGTTTGCTGGGGCTTCGTACTGTGGTACAGAACATTTGTTTATATTTCTTGCATCTAAGCAGAGTCTTAACTCACCACTTGACTTTTTAACTACTACAATCGGATTGATGTATGGGGTTTTACTATTTTCTATTATTCCATGCTTTTTCATGTTTGCTAATTCTTCAGCTACTTCTCTTCTATATTTATACGGAATGGGATATGACTTGGCTCTGAAGTTTTCTAAATCTTTTACATCTATTTTCTTTATGTAATGTTTGGCTACTCTTGTTTCATTCATTACTAACCCTTTATACTTTCTTATTAGTTCCCCTACTTGCTTTTTATATTTTTCATTGCATTCTATCTGCTCTTCATTTATTACTTCACATCTATACTCTTCTATATTTTCATATATCATATTATTTATAACTTTTTTTGACCTTCTTTATCAACCTTCTTACTTGCTTCTTTACATATTCTTCCCATTTTAATTTTTGAGTTGCCCACTGTTACATACTTGTTAAGATAATCTATAATTACTTTATGTTTTTCCATTTCGTCTGTTTCCATTATATCGTAGTCCATATTAGCCATGATTAATAATTGTAGCTCTAATTTCTGCCCATCGATTTCTATTTCCATTGTTACTGTTTCATTTATTTCCCCAATCTTTTTTCCTTTAGCATTGATTAGCGTTCATTTTGGTATTTTTATTCTTCCTATATCTCAATTTCTGAGGTTTTTCAGCACTTTTTCATATATAATCGAGGCTTCCGATCCTGTGTCTCACATTATGTCTATTTCTTTGTTATCGATTCTTCTCTTTATAAATATTAAACCTATTGTCTCTTCATTTTCTTCAGCCTCTTTGTCATTTTTAATAATTCTCTTGGATGTTCATATATACATTTATTGTTGGTCGTGTCGTGTATGTCATTGTCGTCATGGGGCTTGTCCTTGTCTAAAAATTTGTATGAACGATGGCATGCTCGACAATCCTGTTTGGACTTCTTGCTCTTGCCTCGTTGTCTTTGCCACTCGTATATATTGCATTATACGTGTCATTTTGTCCTCTCACCTTTGGTGTCGCTCCTTCTCTTTCTTAGAGTTCTAAATTCACTTATCTTATTGTATTTTGCCTTATTTGCTGTGCATTGTTACGTTCCTCCCGGCGTCTGGGATTATACTGTTCATTACTCCCCATTTGTTCACGATTAAAATTATTATTATTAAAATTTCCACCCCTGTTATATGGGTAGTTGTTTTTATTATAGTCCCCCGGATTATTTTCTTTACGATACCCATTATCACCTTTGTAATTCTTCCTGGTTTCGTTGTATCGGTTATTATCCCTGTATCCATTATTATAGCCATTTCCTTGATTGTAGTATCGATTATTATTATTGTTATTTTGTCTAAAGTTTTCTCTGTTCCCCATATATCTTCCCCTTTGTTCATTTCTTGAGCCATTGTGTGGTCCGTTTTGCCGTCCATTAAATCTGTTCCCCCCATTTGCGCTTTGTCTGTAATTTTGTCGGTTTTCCTCAAAATTACGCCTCCTATTCTCACCCTTTTCTTTATTTTCCTCTCGAGTGGTTCGCTGTATCCTTTGTAGATAATCAATCATTTGGTCAAGCGTTTTTACGTTGTATATTCCTATCCTCCCCGATATTTCATTACTGAAATGTCTTGCTATGTTTTATTATGTATTATTTCTTCCTCTCTCATTCTCAGAGTCAAATGCTGCGCCATGTCATATGTAAAGCTCGATAATTCCTTAGGATCGTTCGGGTTGTATCTTCCAAAATATAATTTTTCTCTGACCAAAGACTGCTGTGTATCTCCCCAATAATGGCTCATAAATTTTCCTTCAAGGTCTTCTGCGTCCTGTATCCCTTCTTCTTTGCTGGTGAACCATACCAGTGCATCTCCTTTCAAACTTTGCTTTATAATTTCTTTTATATCTTGTAGTTCGTAGACATTCTTCCGCTTGTTAAGCAGGCTTGTGACGAATACTTTTGGGTGTAGTTTTGTTATGTGTCCATCAAATTTGAGTCCTGTCTCGTTTGCGACTGGGTAAACAATTCTTTCATTCCCCATACCTTGCCTTATCTAACGTTCCATTCTTTCTAATTTTTGTTTCATATTTTCTTCCACTCCTCTTATTCTGGCACTCTCCAAATTCAATCTTATTTCAGTCTCATCTTTTAATCTTTTTAACTCATCCACACTTATTCTTGTTACTTGTTCTACTCTTTCAACTTCCTCTTTCGTCTCAGCCAGTTTTCCACTCATTTCACTCTGATAATTTTCAATTTTTTGTTCCATTATCATATTCATGCCAATGGTACTCTGATATCTCTCGTTTCCCACCTGTATTATACTACTTATCTCATCTTCTGTCACTTTCATTCTCTCTAGCACCATCTTGCCTGTTTCTTTCATATTCTCAGTTATCTTGTCATCCACCTTTCTTTCTATTTCTATTTTTAATCCTTGCATATCTTTCTCCATTTTTCCTGTTATTTTTTCTTTCATTTCTATCTCATCCATCTTTTTGATTCCCTCATTCATTTCCTTGTTTATCTCTGCTTTGAAACCCTTCATATTTTCATGCATCATTCTCTCTTGGTTTACCATTTTCTCATTCATATCATTCTTTAAACTACTCATATTCTCTTTCATGTCTTGTTTTATACTACATATGCTTTCATTCATTTCCCTTTTACTTTCATTTATGTCTTGTTTTATTCCACTTATATTCTGCTCTTGCTTGTCCATTTTCTCATTCATCTCCCTTTTACTTTCATTTATGTCTTGTCTTATACCACTTATGCTTTCCTTTATATTTACATTCATACTATTTATGCTCTGCATTAATTTCATGAACATTTCTTTGTCAATGTCAGGTTTTTGTTTGGTCGTAATTGTTTCATCTATCTTATTGCCTCCATCAAGTGTCTGTTCTTCTACAACCACTTCTTCTCTTGTGTGCATCATTCCTTCGGCCTGTTCTGCTACATTCTCACTCATTTCTTGCTCATCTCTTCTCTCTTGATCCATTTCCATACTCTCTTGCTGTTCGTGTTCCCTGTCGTCACCACTGTCCTGTCTGTCTTTTGACGTAGTCGCTTTTCTTCCTCTAGGCATTTTCGTGTCCTATTTGTACGTTTTCATGTAAAATTGTACAAGAAATTTGGGGTTCTACTTTAGTGTGTCAAATTGTTTTTTTTATGACCAGTTTTTATAGCTGCGTTTTACACAACTGGGCTTTCTACGGCTGATTTTATCGAGCCCCACGTTTAGGGGACAATTGTTTTGATTAATTTTTCCCTGTTAACTATTATTTATAAACAATTTATAAATTATATGACTAATATATATAAAAAGTCACACGAATGTGCAACAATTTTATATTATTTAGTTTTTAATATACTTTTTAAGTTGTATATGGTTGAATGAATATAGTTGTATATCATTTGTTTTTAGGGTCAGCCTGTATGTAAAGATTGATTATAATTTAGTTTAATGTGATTATATGTTGATTTTGTATATTATTTTGTTAGACAATAATACACACAATTTTTATTAAATATTTATGCCCAAATTATGTAATTAATGTGTTTAAATTTAGATAATGATGAGTTTATCAATAAAATTATATCTCAGGGTTTATTTTCCATTATTTTGAATTTTTATGAGTTCTGTGTAATGTTGCATGTATTTTGTGTGGTATATTCTCTCTCCCTGTTAAATCAGCAATGAAAGACAAAATATCTACACAAATGATACTTAACTGTTTCATTGTTGTTCCACCGGCTGCTTTGCATGTGATCCTCTTCTCAGTTAGTCGATTCCATTTGCTAAAGAGTGCCCTATGTCCTTAATTTTATATAAAATTAATCTCAAAAAAAATAATAAATACGTCAAATAATTTTAATTATTATTTTTTTTTTAATACAAAGGTTTTATTTATTTTTATATTGAAAATTCTAGAATTTCGCCTATTGGATCCACTAATTAAATGCCATTAACAAAATTCTTAATTTTAAAACTGACAGGATTTTTGGCTTTTCGATCAAAATGGCTAAACTGAATTATTCTGCTCGAGGTTTCACGCAATGTGCGCCCTCTGTTGGTTTGTTTGTGAAACTCTAATATAATTGGTTCTAATTTTTGCTATTAGTATTGATGAAAACTGTTTTAATTTCGAAACATTTACTTTACGAAACTAGATGGAATATTTATCATGTGTTCATGCTCATGGGAAAACCTTAGTTTAACGGTCATATAATATATAGTTTAATTATTTGGTACCTTGTTTGTTTTGTTCGTGCTCCTGGTAAATTTGATTTACATTATTATACCTCAGCTACTTGTTGTTATTTCTTCTGTATAAACATCTACAGGATTGCCTGTTTAAATGTTACATACAATTTCACCATTTATTAACAGAATTTCGTTTATTCGGCACTATTACCCGGAGCTAATATCTGACGCTCTCTACTTTTTTTTTATTTCAACAACACACCACGAAGGCTTACAGCCTCAATACTATCGTACCGTGGGTGTTGACAAGGAGGAAAGAGGCAGCTTGTTAATTCTGGACTTGAAGCTTTAAAGGTTCGGAGGAGAAGGAAAAACATGTGCCGGCAAGGAATTCCTCAACTTGGAAGTCCTCCGGACAAAAGAGCGGGCATAACAAGATGTTCTAAGTCTGGTGACCTGGACAGTAAAAGGGTGCATTCGCTCTGTTCCCCTGGTAGATCTGTTGGGGGCAGCAGGCGGGGGAACTATAGAGGAAAGCTCCTCTGAGCAGTGCCCGTGCAGATATCTATAAAAGAGAGAGAGAGGTCACCAACGGCAGTTCGGTGGGCAAGGGATGGCAGCCTTTGGGTGAGGGTAGGATCACTGATGAGACGTATAGCTCTCTTTTGAATGAAGTCCAGGATAGCGAGTGTAGAAGCGGCAGCGGCACCCCAGATGTGGGAACAGTATTCGAGATTTGGCCTTATTTGTGAAGTATATAAGGTATAGAGATTAGCTGGTAAAAAGTATTTGCGAGCGCGGAAAAGAAAACCTAATTTCTTAGCAGCCGCCTCTGCAATTAATGTGACATGTTGGTGCCAATTAAGATTTCGATCCACAGAAATGCCAACAAGAGAAAATGACTCATTACTTTGAATAACTTGATTTCTACTTCCCCAGTCAAATATTTTTTGGAGATCCACGGAGACAGAATCCTCCATGCGTCTGCGATCCTCATCTAATTGGGCTAAAGAGACAGGCTTAGAATATTGTATATTTGAATGGAGGGTGCTGTCGCCTGCGTAGCTGTGAACTGGGTTGGATGTGCTAGAGAGGAGGTCATTGATGTGGAGAAGAAACAAAGTAGGAGCTAAAGCTGAACCTTGAGGAACTCCTGCATTAATTGGATACAGTTTAGAGGAATGGCCATCCACAACAACAGATATAGTCCTGTTGGAGAGAAAATTTGCTGTCCAGGCACAGAGTTTGGTGGTAGGCCATAGGCCGGAAGTTTATTAAGCAGCGCTGCGTGCCAGACCTGGTCGAATGCTTTGGATATGCCTAGAGCAATAATCTGGGATTCACCATGTTGTTCCATAGACTTGTTCCAAGAATGGGTGACAAAGGAAAGGAGGTCGGCAGTCGATCTGTGCTGACGGAATCCATACTGCCTGTCGTGGATTAGACTATGTTTTTCAAGAAATTTTAGTAATTCGGTGTTTATATACTTTACCATCATTTTAGAGACGACTGAAAGGAGAGAAATAGGCCTGTAGTTGCTAGGAAGTGCTTTGGATCCTTTCTTGGGGATGGGTTGTACTCGAGCAGTTTTCCAGTTACTAGGGCCTTTATTATAAGATATGTGAAACAGACGAGTCAGGACAGGAGCAAGCTCTGGTGCGCGTGTAATGTTTTGTATCCTCCTACTATGTCGAAAAGCATAACTATTGGACAATTGATAATCCCTTTATTAATCTTATTTTTAAAGGGGTAGACATTGATCCAATCCAATCCATAGCAGGTGGTAGTGGAATTTTCCTTTACGTAATAGTAAAGGATTTTTTCACGCCCGAGGAGGTACCACCCCATACATCAAGGGGCCGGTGAAGTCCCAACGGACGTTTCCGGTTCTGGTGTATGAGTCGGTTTCCCTTATAAGCAAAAATGATGATGGCTCCTCGAACAAAATATTCCGGAGGCAAAATATCCCTCCATTCGGATCTCCGGGAGAGGAGTGTACAGCGCCAACATCAAGGTTTAACATATCCTTTTCGAATATATGTGGCCTAAATTCTAACCTGAACTCCGTCCACCATTTCCTCCAGGCTAACAGGACCCAACTCCTCTTCCTCACCGAAACCCAAATCAGTGCCAAAACAGCCACTAATCACCTTAATTTCCCAGGGTATGAGCTCCTTACTTCCTTTAGATTGCATGGAGCCGTGTGCGCATACGTCCGTAGCAATCTACCCTGCACCAGACTCCCCAATTTAGAAGCTGGAAGAAAAGACATACTATGGATAAAACTCTCTCAGGGCTGCAACTAAATTCATCTGTTGCATTTACCGGTCACCTTCTGACAACAACTTTGTCCAGCTCTTTGACTACCTCTCTGAAAAAACCGACCATCTGATTTCCGAATATCCTTCCTCCGAGGTCACTATTCTTGGTGACTTCAATGTCTATAATAAGGAATGGTTAGGATCTTCAAAAACCGATCCACAAGGGAGTGCAAAGGATGCCTTTGCAGTCAGCAATTCTTTAGCCAATATGGTTCAGCAACCTACTTACTTTCCTCGTATCCCAACACACAGCTCAAATCCCTTGGATCTCCTTCTTACTACACAAACTGAATGCTATAAGATATCAGTCACCGCCCCCCTTGGTCGCTCAGACCACGGCATGGTCACTGCATCCTGGGCAATGCAGCCCGAGGTCACACAGTCATCACACCCACGTATCCTTTGGCACTACAACTCCGAAACTGGGACGAAATGCGGGATTACTTTTCCTCATTTCCATGGGCGTCTGTCTGCTTCTCTCATCCTGACCCCTCTGATATCTCACAAAACGTCACCGAAATTATCCAAGCTGGCATGGAATTATTTATCCCACGTACACAGAAAACCTCTTCAGCCACTCAAAAGCGCTGGTTCTCCAAATCCTGTGACAAGGCCATACTTGAAAACGTCAAAGCTCACAAAACGCTTCTACACAATCCCAGTCAAGAAAATCGTCAAGCATTTAACGACGCAAGAAACCGCTATGTCCGCATTCTTTCTGAGGCAAAAAACTCGTTTAATAACCACATCAAAAACAAAGCCCTCTTAAGCTCCAACGGCGGCAAACCCTTCTAGACTCTTGCTAAATCTATTGGGAATAATTTCTGCAAAAGCACCTTCCCACCTCTTGTCTCAGGGG